>JAGIQG010000029.1:6785921-7053421 GCA_024679065.1 Sphyrna mokarran | reverse complement strand
AGGAATAAATGATCAGGTGATTTGCATCATTGAAAAAAATGCAGAAAATGCTGGAAATCTCAGCAGGTCTGACAGCATCAGTAGAGAAACAGACCTAATGTTTCGAGTCTGGAGTATTCTTCTTCAGAGCAGAAGAGAGAGAAAGAAGTGTGATGGGTCTGTATAGTTGGAAAAGATCAGTTGGAGCAAATGTGAATGGGTTATAGGGCAAAGGCGAAGTAAAATAAAAGTAAAATTTATTTATTAGTGACAAGTAAGATTACGTTAACTCTGCAATGAAATTACTGTGAAAGTCCTGTCAAAAAGAGATTAAATAAGAAAGATGCTATGGAAAGGAAAGCAAACGCAGTGGAAATAGTTGTAGCCAAACATCAATCCCGACTAGGTATTAATTGTGAAATAAAGATCAGAACAATCCAAAAAGAAAATCAAAATACAGCCTGACAGAACATGTTAGAATGAAGGATACAGCCCGTGGTGTGTTGTTGATGACCGCCATGTTGAATTGAGAAAGTTATCAGGGCCCAATTACAATCTGATGTTGTTGGTCTTAATTTGCCAATTTGCTCTCATGCTCACATTTCTATCTTTGGTCTGCTGAAATGTTCCAGCCATACCCAGCACAAGCCGAAGGAACAGCACCCTTGGAGAGACTTTACAATCTTTTGGATTCAACCCTGAATTCAACAACTTCAGCAGGGAATTCCATCATTCATTTTGTTTTTTTTTGCCAAGTACCAGCCTCTATCTTGTTTTCCCTTTCAGGCTGAACTAACCTTTATTCTGCTATTAACACCTACTTTGAGCCTATGCACTTCAAGCAGACCTTTTCTTTCCATGACATCTTTGTTATTTAACCTCGCCTCTAACCTATCACTGACCTTCCCTTTTACTGTTCGGACTCTTCCCTCTTTCTCAAAGACATAAAATCCATCAAGTTCTATCTCTCAAAGAACAACCATACTGCACCCAACTCTATTTCTCTCTCCACACATGCTGCCAAACTTTCTTCAGTAGGACAATCCTGCCCTTCCAACTGGCGGGATCTTCTTGTCCCATAGAAAATTACCCCCACCACCTCCCCTCTTCCACCCCTCCCCATTTGAGGGCTCCCCAGTGACAGGATAATTGACTTATGCCATAGCTTATAGACTTGGAGAGGCAGTGGCATCACGGTATTGTCACTGGACTAGTAATGTAGTAGATCTAGAGCAAGGCCTGGACACTCAAGTTCAAATCCTGCCACGCTAGATGGTGAAATTTGAATTCAATTTAAAAAAATCTAATAATGATCATGTTTTTTTAGGGAAGGAAATTTGCCATCCTTACCTGGTCTGGCCTACCTAATCAGGAGGTGATAGTGTAGTGGTATTAGACCTAGGGGGCTACTCTGGGGACCGGGGTACAAATCCCACCATGGTCGATGGTGAAATTTAAGGGGCAGATTGGTGCTACAGTGGTTAGCACTGCTGCCTCACAGCTCCAGGGACCTGGGTTCGATTCCAGCCTTGGGTGATTGTCTATGTGGAGTTTGCACATTCTCCCCATGTGGGTTTTCTCTGGGTGCTGCACAGTGCAGGTTAGGCCATGCTAAATTTCCTCTTAGCGTCCCAAGATCTTTAGGCTGAATGGATTAGCTATGGGAAATGTGTGGGTTGTGGAGATGCTGGCGTTGGACTGGGGTAAACACAGTAAGAAGTCTGACAACACCAGGTTTAAGTCCAGCCGATTTATTTGATAGTAAACTCACAAGCTTTCGGGGTTTGCCGCTTCGCCAGGTGAATGAAGAGTTCCTGATGAAGAGTTCCTTCATCGCCTGGCGAAGGGGCAAAACCCGAAAGCTTGTGAGTTTACTGGCAAATAAATCGATTGGACTTAAACCTGGTGTTATCAGACTTCTTACTAAACATATGGATTTACAGAGAGAGAGGATCAGGATAAGATAATGTGTCAGAGAATTGGTGCAGACTCGATGGGCTGAATGGCCTCTTCTGCACTGTAGGGATTCTTTGATTATGGCGGGACTGGAAGACGCTGCGAGCAGTTAATGTCTTGCTACATCTGACACAGGAAAATCACTACGGGAATGTGTGGGGATGAGTGGTTGGGGGGGGTGGCTGTGGGGTTGGGAGTGTGGGGAGGGGCGGATGTGGGGTGGATGGTTGGTGGGGTGGGGGGGTGGGGGGCTGGTGGGGGAAGGGGAGGGGGCAGGTGGGATGGGGGGGGGGGGCCGTGTGGGGAGACGTCTGGAAAATCCCAGCTGTCGAGTTGCTCTGGCACTTTCTGTTTATATTTCAGCATTTTTGCTGTCGTTGATTTAGCTCCAGGACTAAGCATGGGCCTGAATTGCCCTGCTCGCTCCGAAATAATGCAACAAGACAGCGGCCTGACAGGGCAGAGCGGGTCTGCGTTTAACATCTCATCCAGAAGTTGAGCCCTCTGACAGGGTAGCACTCCCTCAGTAAAACACCGGACTGAATTCTGTACTCAGAGTGGAGCCTGAACTTTTGAGAGTCAAGAGGCAAATGTGTGCTACTGTCAGCATTTTTTAATTATATTTATTCAATGCTGGAGCATTGTATGCGTTCCATTGTACCACACAACCAGCCTGCACCAACAACCAGCAAATAAAGACAGTGGGGACTCTTTCAAAAACAACCTCATCAACATTCCCTCAGTTTGCCCAGCCACTCCTCCAACACTTATTACATCTCAATCTAATGTTTTGTTTGCCTCCTGTGCACTATAACTTGAGAAAAAAAGCAATCAGAAAATACTATCCTTAAATTCCTTTCCAATTAAATAATCCGCAGAGTCCTACAAAGATCTTTTAGCTTATTATTCAAAAAAGCTTTAAACGCTACCAGGAGCCATGGGAGAGGTGCACATCTGAGTCACGGGGGTTAAATGTCCTGCTCACCACAGCCTTCTGGAGGGAGCTTGATGTCTTTCACATGTTGGAGAGGAACTCAGTTGCCTGAAGGATCGTCTTCTGCGATTTTGCTTCCAGAATGATGGTTGTTTGGAAATGTATCGAGTTGATGGAGTGGTGAGCTTTTCAAAGAACAAAGAACAAAACAGCACAGGAAACAGGCCCAACGGACCCGCGCCGCCACCTGAAGTTCCCACCTTTACCCGCGATCCCTGTCCATGTTTATAGATCTATGCATTAAAAACCAAATTTGAGACAATTTAGGGAGAATTTGTTTTGCCAATTAGCCAAAGAGCACATCTTTGGGGTGTGAGAGCCCCCGGAGAAAACCCATGCAAGCACGGGGAGAATGCGCAAACTCCCACAGACACAGGCTCAAATCCATGTATCTGCACAGCACAGCGATAGTCACTGAGCTGTCGTGTTGCCCATCAACTGGTCCAGGTCAAGCGTACACTAACGATGTGAAGCACTAGGATACTCTCGAAAAAAAAATCCAAGAGCAGCCCTTGCGTGTATCGCGTGTATGTCCCTTGTTAGACAACAAGGCGGACCGAAGTACCTGTAGGATAAAACAGAAATACATCAATATCATTCACAATTTACACAATTCCCAGGGAACTCCCAAGGCTCATGATCCCTATTTTAAATCAGTTTTCTATACCCCTCCATTCCCATTCTGTTCATGTGCCCATCTTAAATAACTCCAGAGTACCTGCCTCCACCACTTTACTTGGCAGTGCATTCCATATCTCCACCACCCTCTGTGTGAAAAAACTCCCTCTAGCATCCAAATTATATCTTGCCCCCCTCACCCTAAGCCCGAAACCCCTCGTGATATTTGATTCCAACCTAGGAAAAAGCTTACCACTGTTTACTAAATCTGTAGATTTAGGTTGATCTATTTCAAAGTAGTCAAGCAGATAATTAATATTTAACAGTACACTATAGTATCATAGAATGATACAGAAGGAGGCCATTTGACCCATCAAGTCTGCACCAACAACAATCCCACTCAGGTCCTATCCCCGCAGCTCCATGTAGTTACCTTGCTATCCTACAGGTACTTCGGTCCGCCTTGTCTAATACACGCGATGGGTCGTGAGAGGGCTGCTGTTGGATTTTTCGAGAGTAGCCTAGTGCTTCATATCGTTAGTGTACGCTTGACCTGGACCAGTTGATGGGCAACACAACAGCTCAGTGACTATCACTGTGCTGTGCAGGTACATGGGTTTGGGCCTGTATCTGTGGGAGTTTGCGCATTCTCCCCGTGCTTGCGTGGGTTTCCGCCGGGTGCTCCGGTTTCCTCCCACATCCCAAAGATGTGCTCTTAGGCTGATTGGCAGAACAAATTCTCCCTAAATTGTCTCAAATTTAGTTCTAATGCATAGATCTATAAACATAGACAGGGATCATGAGTAGGAGTGGGAACATCGAGGTGGTGGCGCGCGCTCGTTGGGCTGAAGGGCCTGTTTCCCGTGCTGTTTTGTTCTTTGTTCTAAGCACTCTGGCACTAAGGAGCAATTTAGCATGGCCAATCCCCCTAACCCACGCATCTTTGGAACATAGAAATTAGGAGCGAAAGTACACAATTCAATCCTTCGAGCTCGCTCCGCCATTCTATACGATCATAACTGACCTCCATCTCACCCTAACTCCGCTTCCCTGCCTTTCCCCACAGTCCTTTATCCTGTTTTTGATCAAATATTTAATCTACCTCTTTTTGAATCCATTGCTTGATTCTGCATCCGCTGCACTCTGGGGCAGTGCATTCCATAGATTCACAACTCTCTGAAGTGTGGGAGGAAACTGGATCACCCAGAGGAAACCCATGCAGACACGGGGAGAACATGAAAACTTCACACAGTCACCCAAGGCCGGAATTGAACCTGGGTCCCTGGTGCTGTGAGGCAGCAATGCTAACACTGTGCCACCTTGTCAGGCCAGCTAGACATAAGAAATATAAACAAGAATAGAGAATGTGGTGTGTCAAACCAGCATTTAACCATCATAACTGATCCTCTCTCTCAATTCTACTTTTCTGCTCCTGATACCCCTTTATTCCCTGAGGAATTAAAGGTCTATCCATCTTTGTCTTCACTATACTCAATGATGGAGGGTCCTGTAGGATACAGAATACCAAAGACTCATAACGCTTTGAGTAGAGAAATTTCTCCTCATTCTCAATTCTAAATGATTGGCCTCTTATCCTGGACGATGTCCTTGGTGTTCTGAAATTCCCAGCCAATGAGAAACAATCTCTCCAAGGTTGATTGGCCATGCTAAAATTGCCCTTAGTGTCCTGAGATGCATAGGTTAGAGGGATATGGGGATAGGGCCTGGGTGGGATTATGGTCGGTGCTGACTTGATGGGCCGAATGGCCTCTTTCTGTGCTGTAGGGTTTCTAGTGATTTCTAATGAATTCTTTCAATGCTTCAATGTTGAATCAATCGGTCTCTTTGTGCACCTTTGCACAGGCAGAGCCACTCTTACTGTCACAAGTCGTTGGGATGAAGGGCCTGTCTCCCGTGCTTTGTTCTTTGAGTGTTACCGGCCAACAAATAGGCCAACCGCAATTCCCAATCCCGATCATAATCCGCCAGGGCCATTATCCTTCCCAGCCCTGAAGGAAGAACCCGGCATCCCCATGGGCTGAGCAGGTCGGACATATTGGAAACACCACACAGAGAAGCCATGGCCAACATGGCTCCAAGGTGACCACAGTTCTGAAGAAGAATCACATTGAAGTTGAAACAATGACTCTGTTTCTCAGATGCTGCCAGACCTGCTGAGTATTTCCGGCATTTTCTGTTCTTAATATGATCTGTCCACAGCTTTGAACTATTCCTCCATGTCCCGTCAATCTTGGCCGACACGCATTCCCAAGTATCACACACCACCTACTGGCACTTCGTGTTATAACAACACAAAATGAACTGGGAATCTTCGAAAAGTGTTGCAGAATCTTTACAATGTAGAGGGGGGGGGGGGCCATTCGAGCAAACTCACAGGTCATCTGAAAGAACCTAATCCCATAACCGTTCTTTATCCCTGTAACCATGCACATTTTTTCTTTTCAGATAACAATCCAATTCCCTTTTGAATTCCTCATAGAATCATAGACTCCTAAAGTGCAGAAGAAAGCCATTTGTCTCATTGGATCTGCACTGACCACAATCCCACCCAGCTCCTATCCCCATAACCCTGTGCATTTACCCTAGCTAGTCTCCCTAACACTAAGGGGCAATTTAGCATCGCCAATCCACCTAATCAATCAAACCTAACTGACTCCACCACCTTCTCAGGAAGTTAATTCCACACTCCAACCATCCTCTAAGTGAAAACATATTCCCTGCATCACTTATATTCCTTTTGCCCATTATTTTGAATCTTTAGTGGGATCCTTCAGATTCCCACACTCTGAAAGACATGCTGGTTAGGTGGATTGGCCATGCTAAATTCTCCCTCAGTGTACCCGAAGAGGCACTGGAGTGTGGAAACTAGGGAATTTTCACATTAACTTCATTGCAGTGTTAATGTAAGCCCACTTGTGACACTAATAAATAAACTATTAAACAGATCTCATATATTTGCGTCCTTGATGCTTCACCCCAACTCCTCACCTGTCCCTTGTTCAGCTGGAGTTCCCTCATCTCTGAATCTGAAGATTATAGATTCAAAGTCTTGAGTAAGGTAGGCTGACACTGCAGTACAGTACTGAGGGAATGCCGCAGTGTTGGGTGTGCTGTTTTCTGAATGATTTGTTACACTGGCACCTTGTCTGTCAAATGGATGGAAACAAATCCATCTGAAGAATAGAAGAGTTTTCCTAATGTTTCCCCAACTAACTTTATTAAAGAAACTGCCTGGTTATCCCACTGTGTGTGTGTGGGATCTTGCTATAGACAAATTGACTGCTGCATTTCCTACAGTACATCAGTAACTACATTTCACAAAGACAACAATTTGTATTGATATAGAGCTCTTTATGTAATAAAATCACTCTTCAGGAATGCTAAGGAATAACCTTTGACACTGAGCTATTTGACCAAACAATCAGTTGAGTACAAATGTTGGTTGTGAGGTGCTTTGAGATATTCTGTGGTTGTGAAAGGTGCTATACAAATGCATGATCTCTTCTTTTGTTGCTGGACTATGTTTCCTAGTTTGGGACATCATCTGTAGTGTTGAAAATGCAGCATATTCTAACACAGCGACATCACACCCAGCTCAAAGCTGTTGCTGTCTTACATTCACACATAATAGGTGCAGCCTGGGCTGATTTCCCATCCCTTCCTTAAAGAGAGCCCGATTCTGCTGTTCCTCCTGTCCTGCGTCCTCCCCCACCATCCTTCCAAACCTTATCCCCTTTCCCTCATCCCCCACCAGCCTCCAGGCTCAGGTTAATATTGACGAGATGGCAAAGCGTATATACAAGTGTGCCATTACCTACCAAACAATAAATGGATTGGTCTGTTTGCCAACGTACCAATGCCCTTGCATAATAAAAAGAGGAGAGACAGTGACAATCGGAACCATATCTGAAAGTCATTGTCTAATCTAGCAAGTTCACTGCGTCCACAGTTAAATTAAACACAGCCTGTTGGCTAAGATCAAATGTCTGATCAAGCCCATGATGAGGCACAATGCCTCATCTCATCACCTTGGGTCTTGTTTGTCTCTCTTGTGGAGACCATGATTTGGATTTTCTTTTTGAAGGAATGGATTAGTGTTCGCTCTGAGTAATGGGCAGCACGGTGGCACAAATGGTTAGCACTGCCACCTCACATCGCCAGGGATCCGAGTTCAATTCCGGCCTCAGGTCACTGTTTGTGTGCAGTTTGGAGGGCCGAAGGGCCTGTTTCCTGTACTATTCTTTGCATGTTCTCCCCATGTCTGTGTGGGTTTCCTCCGGTTGCTCCAGTTTCCTCCCACCCTCCAAGGATGTGCAGGATTGGCCATGCTAAGTTGTCCTTTAACATCAGGGTAAATCCATGGGGTTACGGGAATACGGCCTGGGTGGGATTGTAGTCGATGCAGGCTCAATGGGCCAAATGACCTCCTTCTGCACAACGGAATTAAAAATGTTAAAGATCACAGCAGAAGTGGCAGATTCACCAATGAGAGGTCAGCCACACACCAGGATGTGGACGAGGGAAAGCAGGCTACCACTCTCTGAATGAAGTTTACCTCCTCACACAGATTTCCAGGGGAATAGAGCATGCCACAGAATTACCACCTGTCATTCGTCAACATTGACTTGGATGCAACTGCTGAAGAATTTAGGATTTAAAAACCATCGCGCCACTCATTTAGAAAGTGGTGGACTCAAGTCAAAGTCCAGGCTGACACTCCAGTGCAGCACTGAGGGAGTGCAGCACTGAGGGAGTGCTGCACTGAGGGAGTGCAGCACTGAAGGAGTGCAGCACTGAGGGAGTGCTACACTGAGGGAGTGCTGCACTGAGGGAGTGCTGCACTGAGGGAGAGCAGCACTGAAGGAGTGCAGCACTGAGGGAGTGCTGCACTGAGGGAGTGCAGCACTGAGGGAGTGCTGCACTGAGGGAGTGCAGCACTGAAGGAGTGCAGCACTGAGGGAGTGCAGCACTGAGGGAGTGCAGCACTGAGGGAGTGCAGCACTGAAGGAGTGCAGCACTGAGGGAGTGCAGCACTGAAGGAGTGCAGCACTGAGGGAGTGCAGCACTGAGGGAGTGCAGCACTGAGGGAGTGCAGCACTGAGGGAGTGCTGCAAAGAGGGAGTGCAGCACTGAGGGAGTGCAGCACTGAGGGAGTGCAGCACTGAGGGAGTGCAGCACTGAGGGAGTGCAGCACCGAAGGAGTGCAGCACCGAGGGAGTGCAGCACCGAGGGAGTGCAGCACCGAGGGAGTGCAGCACCGCAGGGAGTGCAGCACCGAGGGAGTGCAGCACTGAGGGAGTGCAGCACTGAGGGAGTGCAGCACTGAAGGAGTGCAGCACTGAAGGAGTGCTGCACTGAGGGAGTGCAGCACTGAGGGAGTGCAGCACTGAAGAGTGCAGCACTGAGGGAGTGCAGCACTGAGGGAGTGCAGCACTGAGGGAGTGCAGCACTGAAGGAGTGCAGCACTGAGGGAGTGCAGCACTGAAGGAGTGCAGCACTGAGGGAGTGCAGCACTGAGGGAGTGCAGCACTGAGGGAGTGCAGCACTGAGGGAGTGCAGCCTGAGGGAGTGCAGCACTGAGGGAGTGCAGCACTGAGGGAGTGCAGCACTGAGGGAGTGCGCACTGAGGGAGTGCAGCACTGAGGGAGTGCTGCACTGAGGGAGTGCAGCACTGAGGGAGTGCAGCACTGAGGGAGTGCTGCACTGAGGGAGTGCAGCACTGAGGGAGTGCAGCACTGAGGGAGTGCAGCACTGAAGGAGTGCAGCACTGAGGGAGTGCAGCACTGAGGGAGTGCTGCACTGAGGGAGTGCAGCACTGAGGGAGTGCAGCACTGAGGGAGTGCAGCACTGAGGGAGTGCAGCACTGAGGAGTGCAGCACTGAGGGAGAGGAGCAGCACTGAGGGAGTGCGCACTGAGGAGTGCAGCACTGAGGAGTGCAGCCTGAGGGAGTGCAGCACTGAGGGAGTGCAGCACTGAGGAGTGCAGCACTGAGGGAGTGCAGCACTGAGGGAGTGCAGCACTGAGGGAGTGCAGCACTGAGGGAGTGCAGCACTGAGGGAGTGCAGCACTGAGGGAGTGCAGCACTGAAGGAGTGCAGCACTGAGGGAGTGCAGCACTGAAGGAGTGCAGCACTGAGGGAGTGCAGCACTGAGGGAGTGCAGCACTGAGGGAGTGCAGCACTGAAGGAGTGCAGCACTGAGGGAGTGCAGCACTGAGGGAGTGCAGCACTGAGGGAGTGCTGCACTGAAGGAGTGCTGCACTGAGGGAGTGCTGCACTGATGGAGTGCTGCACTGAGGGAGTGCTGCACTGAAGGAGTGCTGCACTGAGGGAGTGCTGCACTGAAGGAGTGCAGCACTGAGGGAGTGCAGCACTGAAGGAGTGCAGCACTGAAGGAGTGCAGCACTGAGGGAGTGCAGCACTGAGGGAGTGCAGCACTGAGGGAGTGCAGCACTGAGGGAGTGCTGCACTGAAGGAGTGCTGCACTGAGGGAGTGCTGCACTGATGGAGTGCTGCACTGAGGGAGTGCTGCACTGAAGGAGTGCTGCACTGAGGGAGTGCTGCACTGAAGGAGTGCAGCACTGAGGGAGTGCAGCACTGAGGGAGTGCAGCACTGAGGGAGTGCTGCACTGATGGAGTGCTGCACTGAGGGAGTGCTGCACTGATGGAGTGCTGCACTGAGGGAGTGCTGCACTGTCAGAGGCACCATCTTTCAGATGTGCTGTTAAAACTGAGGTCTCACGTAAAGATTACTATCGTGATAACGAGTAGAGGAATCTCTCCTGTATCCTGTACCCTTAAACAGCACCATCAAACCAGCTCAGTATAACATCGTTATTCTCTTCACAGACACTACCTGGCTTGCTGAGTATTTCCTGTATCTTTTGCTTTATTACTATTAATTTGTTAGAAGCATAGAATTCCCTACAGTGCAGAAGGAGGCCATTCGGCCCATTGTGTCTGCACCGATTCTCTGAAACAGCATCTTACCCTGGACCTCTGCCCTGCCCTTTGCATTTTACCCTTGCCATTCCACCTAAGCTGCACATCTTTGGGCTGTGGGAGGAAACTGGAGCACCCAGAGGAAACCCACGCAATGTGCAAACTCCACACAGACAATAAACTGAAGCCAGGATTGAAACCAGCTCCCTGTCACTGTGAGGCCACAGTGGGTGCCACCGTGCCAACCTGGGCATCCCAGACACACATAGAAGAGCCCAGCTCTCGTTTCCAAGGAATGCTGTAAGTTTTTGATGCCCGATGTCACTTGAACGCTGGATTCCAACAGCCACGGGGCCGATGCAAAGAGAGCTTTCACCTGCATTGCACCCTTCCCCCCGACTTCTGAAAGACATTACACGGCTAAGGGCGAAGAGAACTGATTATCAGGCCGGGCTCTCAGGTGTACATTCTCCAGACGTCTGGGAATGTGCCGAGGGATTTCTGGAAATGATGCTCTGAGGAGCTATCCCCGAGCCCAACCACAAAAAACAGCACTCAAGTCAGGAAAAGACATTCCTGGCCACGGGGGATATATTAAGAGTGTGACTGGCAAACATATGTTAGCACTCTACAGTGACCTTCGCCTGGTTAACCATTCTCTCGTGTAGATATTACAATCATGTTTCTATGAGGGGAGACAGTGCTTCAGTCACACATGGGCCTGTCTCAAGGCAAAGCCTTTGATCAGTGCTGCGGATCCTGGCTTCACCCCTATTAGAGATAAGGAGATGCATTGTCTCTGCGCACATTCCTCTGCTTCAGGCCCTAACACTGCACTCCTTCATTGATAAATCACCTGTAAAGCCCAGAATCCCAGATCAATCAATTTCACTTTACTATCCAGGTGGGAATTAACATTCTGGGTAACATTTGTCTCAAAACCAAGGGGCACACAGATGAACAACAGCAACGAAGGAACGAAAATTGCCTTATTGTAGAGATCAAACTTTATCATATCTATCATAAATATCATAGCATCATCGAATGCGAATAGTGTGGGAAGAGACCATTCAGCCTATTGAGACTGCACCAACAACAATCCCACCTAGATCCTATCCCTGTAATCTCTAAATTGGTTGGTTGGATCCTATCCCTGTATTCAAATAAATTGGTTGGATTTAAAATTGGTGTTGCTAGATTCTTACTGAGTTCTTACTACCCCAGTCCAACGCCAGCATCTCTACATCATCTCTATGATGGCACAGTGGTTAGTATTGCTGCTTCACAGCCCCAGGGACTCAGTTTCGACTGGATCATTATCTGTGTTGAGTCCGCACATTCTCCCCATGTCTGCATGGGTTTCCTTTGGGTGCTCCAGTTTCTTCCCACAGTCCAAAGATGTGCAGATTAGGTGTGCTAAATTGCCCCTTAGTGTCCCAGGATGCATAGGTTAGAGGGATTAACGGGTTAAGTGTGTGGGGTTGCAGGAATAGGGCCTGGGTAGGATTGTTACCAGTGCAGACTTGATGGGCCAAATGGCCTCCTTCTGCTCTGTAGAGCTTCTGTGATTCTATGATATTTACCTTTTAAAAGGGGCAACTAAGCATGGTCAATCAGCCTAACCTGCATATCTTTGGAGTGAATGTATTAAAATGTGCATTAAAAAAACTATTCCAATGCATTAAAATAATCAGTGAATCCCAACTTGTGTCCATATCCTCATCTGCATATCAAATTCTGATTCAGTGTTCTTATAGAAATGGACACTAACAAGTTCAAGAACTTATTTGCCCTGAACCTGAGGGATTGCAGTCTTTCCGTGCTCCTAGTGCTTCAGTCCACAGCTGATCGATAACACGGTGCTGCTGAGGTCCACACTCTCCTCTTCATCCCTCAGCCCAAGATGCTATGATGGAATACTCTCCATTTGCCTGGATGAGTGTAGCTCCAACAAAGCTCGACAAGCCTCACACCAGCGCGGTCAAAGTAGCATGTTAAACATTCACTCCCTCCACTGCTGACATATGTTGGAAGCGGACTGTATCATTGACCAGAAACTGAATCACACTAGCCAGCTTTAGAATTTAGAAAAATGAGGGGAGATCTTATAGAAACATATAAGATTATGAAGGGAATAGATCAGATAGAAACAGGGAGGTTGATTCCACTGGCAACTAGGGGGCATAGCCTCAAAATAAGGAGGAACAGATTTAGGACTGAGTTGAGGAGCAACTTCTTCACACAAAGGGTTGTGAATCTGTGGAATTCCCTGCCCAGTGAAGAGGTTGAGGCTCCCTCATTGAATGTTTTTAAGGCAAGGTTAGATATATTTTTGAACAGTAAAGAAATTAAGGGTTATGGTGAGCGGGGGTGTATAAGTGGAGCTGAGTCTATGGAAAGATTAGCCATGATCTTATTGAATGGCAGAGTCTGCTCAAGGTGCCAGATGGCCTATTCCTGCTCTTAGTTCTTATATTCTTATGTTTTTATATAAATACTATGGCGAGTAACTCATCTCCTGACTCCCCAAAGCCTGTCCACTATCTACAAGGCACAAGTGATGAATACTCTCCACTTACCCAGATGAGTGCAACTTCACCAACGCTCAGGAAGATTGACACCATCCAAGACAACACAGCCCATTTGAGTGACACTCTTATGTACCATCAACAAGAGGAACAGGCCAAAACTCCTTCAATAGCACCTTCTGAATCCTCAATCTCTACTAGAAGGACAAGGGCAGCAGATCATAAAATTACAGAATCACACAATGCAGAGGAGCCCATTCAAGTCTGCACCAATACCTGGCTTCCCACCTAATCCCATCAACCAGCACTTGGCCCATAGCCTTGAATATTATGATGTGCCAAGTGCACATCTGAGTACATTTTAAAGGATATGAGGCCAGCCACCTCTACCACACTCCCAGGCAACACATTCCGGACCATCACCACCCTCTGGATAAAAATGTTTTCCTCACATTCTCCCTAAATTTCTCACCGGCCACTTTTAACTTGTGTCCCCTTGTGACTTGTCCTTCAACTAAGGGGAACAACTGGTCCCTATACTCCCTGCCCCTCATAATCTTGATCAGGTCGCCCCTCAGTCTTCTCTGCTCCAGTGAAAACAACCCAAGACTACCCAACCTCTCTTCATAACTTAAATGTTCCATCCCAGTCAGCATCCTGATGAATCTCCTCTGCACCCCCTCCAGTGCAATCACATCCTTCCTATAATGTGGAGACCGGAACTGCACACTGTGTTCTAGCTGTGGCCTCACCAAAGTCAGACACAAGTCCAACATGACTTTCCTGCTTTCGTAATCTACACTTCGATTAATCAAGTCCTTTTTGCCTTTTCCACAATCCTACTAACATGTCCTTCCGCTTTTAGAGATCTGTGGACAAAAACACCAAAGTTCCTTTGTTCCTCAGAACTTCCTAGTCTTGTACTGTTCATTGAGTATTTCCTTGTCACATTATATTTCCAAAGTGTATCACCTCACACTTTTCAGGGTTAAATTCTGTCTGCCACTTATCTGTCCATTACACTCTCCCATCTATATCTTCCTAAGACACTCAACTTCTCTGTTAACCACCCAACTAATCTTTGTGTCAGATACCTGGGAACAACATAACTTGGAGTCACTAAATTCCCTTGACTTAGCAATACATTACCGTACCTTGAGTGTCAGTGGAAAATCCTGGAACTTCCTCCCTAACAATACCATGGGTGTATCTACACCACCTGGACTGCAGCAGTTCAAGAACACAGATCACCACCACCTTCTCAAGGGCGATTAAGAATCTACTGATGACGGTTAAACCATTGTCAATTGTTGGAAATTGTCTGGTTCACTAATGTCCTTCAGGGAAGGAAATCTGCTGTCTTTACCTGGTCTGGCCAACATGTGACTCCAGAGCCACAGCAATGTAGTTGACTCTCAACTGCCCTCGAGCAACATGGGATGGGCAATAAATGCTGGCCAGCCAGCGACAGCCATGTCCAATGAATGAATAAAAAATAAGAACGAGGAACAAATGTTGGCCTAGCTGGTGATGCCCACATCCTGTGAACAAATAAAAATGCCCAATGGCATCCCTGTACAAAAGGGAGCTCAACAGTGGGGATGGCACAATGGTTAGCACTGCTGTTCCACAGCACCAGGAACTTGGGTTCGATTCTGGCCTTGGGTCAGTGTCTGTGTGGAGTTTGCACATTCTCCCTGTGTCTGCCTGGGTTTCTTTCTGGTGCTCCAGTTTCCTCCCAAGGGGCAATTTAGCATGGCCAATTCACCTAACACTTCTTTGGACTGTGGGTGGAAGTCGAAACATCCAGAGGAAACCCACGCAGACACAGGGGAACATGCAGGTTCCTTCAGAGAGTGACCCGTTAGGAATTGAGCCCCAGTTCCTGGCACCATGAGGCAGCGATGCTAACCACTGTGCCACCATGCTGTCACACATCAAGAGTTAGAAAATTGGATTCAACTTGATAACTCGTTGTTGATTGGCATCACTGCACCACTGTGCTTTAACAATGGTTTTCCAAAACGCCTTTTAACAGAATGTTCCAGACTACCACATGTACACTCCCAATAGCTGAGCTCTAATATTAAGACTGTGTTTTCTTAATTATGGATTTTCTCTGCCTCCAACCAATTGAAACGCTTGGTAACTTCGGGGCTGAAATGAAAGAGGAGAATCATGGGACTAATTCAATCGTTCTTTCAATGAACAGGATCAGGATAGAGGGGCTGAAAGGCTCCCTTGTGTGTTATACGGTTCTTTGATTTGACAAGCTTGCATGACTGATTAGACTTCCTCCCTTATTAAAATCATTCACTCTTTTTACCTGTTTCAAAGTGATTTTCAAATTGCTGCGCACAAGATTGGATAGGTTGGGGTTATTTTCCTTGGAAAATTGTGGAGCGGTGACTTGGTAGAGGAGTACAACATTCTCAGAGGAAGAGATAGAGCGGACAGGATAAAATTGTTTATCTTTGTGGAGAATTCGAGAACCAGGGGATATAGATGCCAGATATGTGGCAATTGGTGTAGAGGGGACATAAAGAAGAATTTATTTTATGCAGAGGTGTCTGGGATTCACTGCCCAAGCAGGTTGTGGAGGCAGAGACCCTTTTTAAAGGGTCTCTTTTTAAAAAGTACCTGAAGTGCTGCAAGTTACAAGGCTATGGGCTGGAAGGCGGGAATAGAAAAGCCACCTTCAGATGTCTTCAGGCTGGCATGGACAAGATGGGCTAAATGGCCTCCTACTGTGCTGTAACTTTTCTCTGGTTCTATTGTTCTAAGTGATGACATGAAGTGAATTATTTAATCAGCTTGATCCCAAAATCAGTCTAAAGATAATTCTCAAGTCACTTTTGGAGAACGGGTTTGCTTTTCCAACAATTTTCACTTCAATCTCTGCTCCATTTTGTTTGGGATTGAACATACATACAAACATCTAAATTAGGAGCAGGAGTAGGCCACTCAGCCCCTTGAGCCTGTCCTGCCATTCATTAAGATCCTGGATGATCTGATTGTGGACTCAACTCCACATATTTTGACTTGCTCACTATGGGCAACTGGGGATGGGCAATAAGTGGTACCCAGCTAGCATGTCCCATGTCCCATGAATAAATAAAAGTATAAATCTCTGGGAGCTTTTGCCTTTCCAAGGAAGCTACCATAGGTTTCTCAAGATCAGCTCCAACAGATTGGCATGGTAGCACAATGGTTAGCACTGCTGCTTCACAGCTCCAGGGACCTGAGTTCGATTCCTGGCTTGGATCACTGTCTGTGTGGAGTTTGCACATTCTCCTCATGTCTGTGTGGGTTTCCTCTGGGTGCTCTGGTTTCTTCCCACAGTCCAAATTTATGTGGGTTAAGTTGATTGGCCATGCTTAAATTGCCCCTTAGTGTCCTGAGATGTGTAGATTAGTGGATAAAATATGTACAGATATGGAGGTAGGGCCTGGATGGGGTTGTGGTCAGCCCAGACTCAATGGGCTGAAAGGCCTGTTTCTGTACTGTAGGATTTCTATGAGATCCTTTTATCATTATTGACGCCTCAATTAGATAAGTTCTCAAACTGTCCATTTTAAAGGAGTAGAAAATAAGGATAGAATTTTCCATTCTCACGGCCTGTCCATCAAATTTTCTGTACTGCCCACAATAATTCCCTTGGCAGATGGAAATAGAAAATATAGGTCTAAGTTTGCGCACTTGAGCTTATATTGTTCTGGTTTCAAACCTACTGCAAAAGATAACACATCAGTGCAGTACTGAGAGAGTGTTTGCTGTCAAAGATATTGACATTAAATATTAAACTAAGACCCCCATCTACCTTTTCCAGATGTAAAAAACAAACCATAGCTGAATACAAAGAAGAGCAGTGTGCCCTGGTCAACATTCATCCCTCAGGCAACACCATTCAAGTAGATCATCTGATCATTATCACATTATGCGAATTTATTGTGAGCAAGTTGTTGCCATGTTTCCTACAATATAACAGCGATTACACCTCGAAAATACTCAATTGGTTGTCAGACATTTTGGGACACTTGAGACTGTGCAATTCCTTTCTTTCTCCATGGACCCTCAATGATAACTGACAAAGGCAAATCTCTGACTCTGCAGTTTGCACCATCAGCAGAGAACTTTAAGCAACTGTGGCTACTCAACATTAATGGGTAATGCTGCTTAATATTAGAGTTCCCCAATGAAAGTCGGACTGAGGAGTGTCCTTGTGTCCAAACTCCTCTGTTGCGACAAAGACAGGAAAAGCTTTCAGTCAGAATTCTGACCTGAGCAGTCCGGAGAAAATAATGATTGAGACTTCTTGCACTGGTGGCCAAAGACACAAGCTTGCTGACAGAGAGATAGGCCCATTTTCTTTCGTCTAAAGAAGTGCTGACTGACTCAGACAGTAATGTATTAAATAAGTCATTTTGTTGCCCCTTATTCACGATTCTGTCAACGATGTGCTATCAATCTGTGACAAGGAAAGGCTGCGCTATGGACATTAAAGAACAGCTACAGCCTCAAACTCTTCCCACGTGCCTTTATGCTCAACACATTTAGAATTACGTTTATATTCTCCGGTTGAAACTCTGACATTGCTTAACATCTTTAACCCTTTGCAGCACTGAAATTGAAATATTTTTACATAATGTGGATCCAGAGTTCTGATTGGCTTCACCACTTTGGCCGGCGATTCTCATAACATTGAAACATTGGTGACGTCGCTACGTGCAGCACCACACAACTGCCACAGATTCTACAGCCGGAATTTTCCAGCCCCTAACACCAACAGAATCTTCCAGTCCCACTGAACTGAGCCAAGATTTCAATTGTTTGCCAGTCCCGTCGTGAGGGAAATCCGCCTCAGGGAAAAATTTGGAAAATTCCGGCCTACAAGTGCCTTTGTCATAGAATCATAGAATCCTATAGTGCAGAAGGAGGCCATTCAGCCCATTGAGTCTGCATTGACCACAATTGAAAGTTGAAGGATTTGAGGTTGTTTTCGTTAGAAAGGAGGCGGCTAAGAGGGGATCTTATTGAAGCATATAAGATGATTAGAGGTTTAGATAGGGTGGACAGTGATAGCCTTTTTCCTAGGATGGAGAAAGCTAGCACGAGGGGACACAGCTTTAAATTAAGGGGTATAAGTTATAGGACGGATATCAGAGGTAGGTTCTTTACTCAAAGAGTGATTAGGGAGTGGAATGCCCTGCCTGCAGCTGTTGTAGATGCGCCAAGTTTGGTGGCGTTTAAGAGGTTAATTGATAAGTATATGGAAGAGAAGGGAATGGTTTAGTTTGGAGGGGCATTGCTTTTTATTTTGGTCGGCACAACATCGAAGGCCGAAGGGCCTGTTCTGTGCTGTAATGTTCTATGTTCTATGTTCTAGTTCCAACCAGGCCCTATTCCCATAACCCCTCTTATTTACCCTGCTAATCCCTGTGAATCTAAAGGCCAATCAGAGCTTTCAAAGCTTTCCACATGGTTCTTTGACTCTTTCCTTTCCATTTTCTACCTGGTTCCCTCTCTCCGTTGTCACTGTGCTGCTCCATCCACACCAAGAAATGGATAGAATCATAGAATCCCTACAATTCAGAAGAGGCCATTCAGCCCATCAGCTCTGCACTAATTCTCTGACAAAGTATCTTACCTAAGCCACCCCCCTCCGTCCTATCCCTGTAACCCATTTACCATGGCTAATCCCCCTAACCTACACATCTCAGGACAATTTAGTATGGCCAACCCACCTAACCTGCATATCTTTGGACCAGGGGAAGAATCCGGAGCACCCAGAGGAAATCTGTGCTCACACAGGGAGAACATGCAAAATTCGCACAGGCAGTCACTCTCAAGACCGGAATTGAACCCAGGTCCCTGGAGCCATAAGGCAGCATAGAATCATAGAAACCCTATAATGCAGAAAGAGGCCATTTGGGCCAGTGAGTCTTCCCCCACAACAATCTTATCTCGGCTTTATCCCCATAACCTCACATATTTACCTCACTAATCCCTCTAACCTACACATCCCAGGACACTAAGAGTCAATTTAGCATGGTCAATGAACCTAACCCACGTATCTTTGGAGTGTGGGAGGAAACCAGAGCACTTGGAGGCAACGCACGCAGACACAGGGAGAATGTCTCCCCAAACTCCACAAAGACAGTGACCCAAACTGGGTATCAAACCCAGGTCCCTGGTGCTGTGAGGCAGCAGTGCTAACCATTCTGTCACTATGGGGGTTACAGGGACAAACATACTGGTTCTTAGAAATATTTATTCATTTAGACCCATCTCGTCACAACCCTAAAATTTCTCTTTCAATCAGTAGAAAACTTTGCGTATTAAGTGATTGGTCATGCTAAATTGCCCCTTAGTGTCAGGAAACTAGCTAGGGTCAATGCATGGAGATAGAGCCAGGGTGGGATTACAGTCTGTGCTGACTCAATGGACTGAGTGGCCTCCTTCTGCTCAGTATGATTCTATGAGAGGTGGCAAATGGAGTTTAATGTGGAAAAGTGTGAGGTAATGCACTTTGGCAGGAACAATAAATGTGTAGAGTATAGGGCTAATGGTAGGGCTCTTAATAGTGTTGAGGAACAGAAGGATCTTGGTGTATGTGTCAATAGATCCCTGAAAGTAGGCAGTCAAGTGGATAAAGTTGTTAAGAAGGCATATGGAGTCTTAGCTTTTATTGGTAGGGGGATTGAATTTAGGAGCCGCAGCATCATGTTGCAACTGTACAAAACTCTAGTGCGGCCGCACTTGGAGTATTGTGTGCAGTTCTGGTCCCCACATTATAAGAAAGATGTGGAGGCATTGGAGAGGGTACAGAGGAGGTTTACCAGGATGTTGCCTGGTATGGAGGGCAGGTCTTATGAAGAGAGGCTGAGGGATTTGAGGTTGTTTTCGTAGAAAGGAGGCGGCTAAGAGGGGACCTAATCGAAACATATAAGATGATTAGAGGTTTAGATAGGGTGGACAGTGATAGCCTTTTTCCTAGGATGGAGAAAGCTAGCACGAGGGGACACAGCTTTAAATTAAGGGGTATGAGTTATAGGACGGATATCAGAGGTAGGTTCTTTACCCAAAGGGTGGTTAGGGAGTGGAATGCCCTGCCTGCAGCAGTTGTAGATGCGCCAAGTTTGGTGGCGTTTAAGAGGTTAATTGATAAGTATATGGAAGAGAAGGGAATGGTTTAGTTTGGAGGGGCATTGCTTTTTATATTGGTCGGCACAACATCGAAGGCCGAAGGGCCTGTTCTGTGCTGTAATGTTCTATGTTCTATGTTCTATGTTCTATGATTCTATGCATCCATCTTTCGGGTGAGATGTTACAGCAAGGCCCCATCTGCCCTCCCAGATGGATGTGAAAAATCCCACAGCATGATTCAATGAAGAGTAAGAATGTTCTTCCTGGTCTCCTGGTTAATATTTGTCACTCAACAAATATCATTAAGTCAGATGACCTGATCATTATTCCATTGCAGTTTTTGGATCTTGCTGGGCTTGTCGCTGTATTATTACAACAATAACAACATTTCCAAATAAATAACGGTCTTTTGATTATCCTGAGGATGAATATCAGTCTTAGTGCCTTTGCATCCAATTCCCTTTTTAAAGTTATAAAATTATAAAATCCCCACAGTGCAGAAAGAGGCCATTTGGTTCATTGAGTCTGCACTGACCATAATCTCACCCAGGCCCAATATATTTACCCTTTAAGTACCCCGACACTATAGTTAGTTTAACATGGCCTACAAATCTAACCTGCTCATCTCTGGGCTGTGGGGGGAAACTGGAGCACCTGGAGTAAACCCACACAGACATGAAGAGAATGTAGAAACTCCATTGAGACAGTGACTTGAGGCCAGAATTGAACCTGTGTCTCTGGTGCTGTGAGGCAGCAGTGCTAACCAATATGCCACTGTGTCACCCTAAAGACGACTCCATTGAGATTCAAACCCACAACCTTTACACGTCTCCCCCAGACAATGACTAGTAGCCCAATAGACTATTCTTTGCACCATAGAGCTAGCTTCCTTCTTTTTAGGGAGTTATTCTAGATTGTAATAACTCACTGGGCAAAAATCATGATTCTGATCATTTCATGGAATATTTTAAATTTGTTCTCTATTTGTTAATTTCCCAATGGATTCAAGTTCTGCCCATCTGTAAAATTCCGTCATAATTTTGAAAATGCACATAAAATTATCTTCTTAGACTTCTTTGCTCCAAGCTGCCCCAACCATTCCTCATAACTGAAGTCCTTCATACCAAGTATCCTTCGAGATAAATCTCCTCCACATTTTCTCCAAGCTTTTTTGATATTCTACCTATGATATGCTGCTCAGAAGTGGAGACAATAATCTAGTTTAGTATTCCTCAAATTGGAATCCTTTTTTCATTCATTTATGGGGTATGCTGGCAAGAACAATAATTTATTACCCATCCCTTTGATCTTGAGAATGTGATGGTGAAGCACTACAGTCTTGTGGTGTAGATACACCCATAAGTTTTTTTTATTGTGTCACAAGTAGGCTTATATTAACGCTGCAATGAAGTTACTGTGAAAATCCCCCTAGTCGCCACACTCCGGACCTGTTTGGATACAGTGAGGGAGAATTTAGCATGGCCAGTGCACCTAACCAGCACGTCTTCAACTAGCATAGTGCTGCTAGGGAGGGAATTCCAGGATTTTCACCGGGCAGCAGTGATATTTTTCCAAGTCAGGATGGTGAGTGGCTAGGAGGGGAATTTCCAGTAGTGCTGGTTCCACGTGTCTGTTGCCCTTCTCCTTCTAGATGGTGGTGGTCATGGATTTTGGGGAGATGTTATCAAAGGGGCTTTGGTTAGTTCCTACAGTTTGTCTTGTAGTTGATGCACACTGCTGCCACTTTGCATCACTGGTAAAGGGGTGAAGGTTTGTGGATGTGGTGCCAATCAAGTGGGCTGCTTTGTCCTGACTGGTGTTGAGCTCCTTGATTGTTGTTGGAGCTGCACCCATCCAGGCAAGTGAAGAGTATTCTGTCATTCCCTACATGGTTCCTTGAAAGATCATAGACAGGTGGTTAAGGAGCTAGGATGTCAGTGACTGTAATGGAGACTTACCCCCTAATCTCTTTAACTTCAGTTTTGTTTGCGTTCTCTATGCCGCACTCAGTCAGATGTTGTGTTGATGTCGAGGGAAGTCACTCTCACCTCACCTCTATAATTCAGCTCTTTGATCAAAAGCGGAAATTGTATCAGGATTTGAGTCCTCTGGTGGAACCCAACTGAGCGTCAATAAGCAGGTTATTGCTAAGTTAAGTGCCTATTCATAGTGCTGTTGACAACTTTCATCATATTTCTGATGACTGAGAGACGGCTGATCAGACAGTATTTGAACAGAGTGGATTTCGAGTTGTCGGAGTTTACAGCAGGGAAACAGGCCCTTCAGCCCAACGTGTCCATGCTGTCCTTTTTTTATAACCCCAAGCTGTCCCAATTGCCCGCATTTGGCCCATATCCCTCTAAACCAATCTTACTCACGTAATGTCTAAGTGCTTTTTAAAAAACAAAGTTGTACCCGCCTCTACTACTACCTCTGACAGTTTGTTCCAAATACTCCTTCTGTGTGAAAAAGTTGGATCCTATTGTATCTCTTCTCTTTCATCTTAAACCTATGTCCTCTAGTTTTAGACTCCCCTACTTTTGGGAAAAGATGTTGACTATCCAGCTGATGTGTGCCCCTCCATATTTTATAGATCTCTATAAGATACCCCTCAGTCTCCTGCGCTCCAGGAAGGAAGTCCCAGTCTACCCAGCTTCTCCTTATAACTCAAGCCATCAAGTCCTAGCATCTTATCCAGGATTTTTAGACAAGACATATCTGAGCAGTTTTCCATGTTGCCAGGAGGACGCAAGTGTTGCAGTCATACTGGAACAGCTTGGCTCCGGGAATGACTAGTTCTGGAGCACAAGTCTTTTGTAACACAGCAACAAAAACAGAAAATGATGGAAAATCACAGCAGGTTTGACAGCCTCCTTGGAGAGAGAATATAGCCAACGTTTTGAGCATTAATGACCCTTTGTAAGAGCTGTGAGCAAAGAAACTCAGAATTTATACTGTGAGGGTGGTGGGAGGACTGTAATTAGAACATAGAACATTACAGCACAAACAGGCTCTTCGGCCCACAAGTTGCGCCAATCACATCTATATCTACCAATCCACAGACCTATCTATAACACCCTATCCTATTCGTTTCCATATAGTCATCCAGAAGTCTTTTAAAAGACCCCAGCGAGTTCGCCTCTACCACCTCTGACGGCAGCCGATTCCATTCATTCACCACCCTCTGAGTGAAAAACTTACCCCTAACATCCCCTCTGTATTTGCTTCCCTGCACCTTAAATCTATGCCCTCTCGTAGTGACCATTTCAGCTCGGGGAAATAGTCTCTGAGAGTCCACCCTATCTATTCCTCTCAACATTTTATAAACCTCTATCAGGTCGCCTGTCAACCTATGTCTCTCCAGTGAGAAGAGTCCCAGCTCCCTCAACCTATCTTCATAAGGCCTGCCTCCCAATTGGACAAAAGGAAATGTTAATAATGATGAAGAAGGCTGGGAAAGGTGCTAAAAGTGTCCATTGGAATGTGTGTGAATGGCAGAGCAGAGGTACAGGTTTTTGAGGAATAGCCTGAGGATTGTGGCAGATTGGCAGGGACAGGGGGAAGGGGACTGGTGGGCAGGGGGACAGGTTTGGGGACAAGATAGAGAGTGAGAATGGAGAAGTAGGTGATAAAAATAGATGATTGAGATGAAAACGGGAATTGAAATAAAATAATGGAAATGGGGTGAAGGTGGAAGGGTGGGTTCATGCTCTGAAGCTGATGAACTCAATGTCCAGTCCGGAAGGCTGTAAAGTGCTCAGTCGGAAGATGAGACTGTTGCTCTTAACATAAGTACATTGTCGGTAGTAACGTAGCCTTTGGTGCTTTCAGCATTCTTCTTTATAACATGTGGAGCAAATTGAATTGGCCGAAAACTGGCATCTGGCAGATATATCCTTTAGAACCTGATGTGGAGATGTTGGACTGGGGTGAGCATAGTGAGAAGTCTCACAAAACCAGATCAAATTCCAACAGGTTTACTTGGAATCAGGAGCTTTCAAAGCACTGCATCTTCATCAGGTGAGTGGGACACTCACACACACACACTTCACCTGATGAAGGAGCAATGTCCCAAAAGCTCATGATTCCAAATAAATCTGTAAGACTTCAGAAACTTGGACAGCTTGGCCACTAGTAGTTCTAGTGAGCCTGTATCCTTGACTCCATCAATCAATCTTCTAACTGGTGGTCAATATGGAGGAGTACTTATTCATCAGCTGAGAGAGGCAGTAGTTGAGAATCAGTAGGAGTTTTCCATTCCTGTATTCCACCTGATATTATGAAGCTTCATGGGTGTTCCAGAGGCAATGTTGAAAACTCCCAGGACTATGTTCTCCTGACTGTACATCACACTGTTGCCACCTCTTGCCGATTAGACGCAACATATCCGGGGATGGTGATGGAGGAGTCTGGGACACTGGTTTTAAGGTATGATTCTGGGAGTATGATGGTGCCAGGCTGTTGTTTGACAGCTTTCCTAATTTTGATGGATGTTAGTGAGGAGGAGATTCCAGGATTGACTTGGTTGGGAGTGCCTTTGTCATATGTGATGCCTTGGTCAATTCCAGATTGTGCGTCTGGTTTTATTCTTATTAAACTTCACATTGATACAGTTGATTGACTTGCTAGGCCATTTCAGAGGGCAGTGAAGAGTAACCCGTATTGCTGTGGGTCTGGAGTCACACGAGGGCCAGATCAGGTAAGGATGGCAGATTTCCTTCCCTAAAGAATCTTAGTGAGCCAGATGTTTCTTTTTATGACAATCTGGTAGTTCTGTGGTCACCGTTACTGAGGCCAATTTTATATTCCAGAATTAATCAATTAACTAAATTTACACCACTTGCTGTGCTGAGATTTGAACCCATGTATTACCAGTCCAGCAGGATAAACATTATGCTACCATTCCATTGAAACATTGCGAGGACCATGAACAAATGAATGGGAGATAACTGGAGCCAGAATGGTGTGAGCCACTTCAAAGAGTGGGGGTTAGCTTGATTTGCCCCTTAGTGTCAGGGGAATTAGCAGAATAAATACTTGAGGCCACAGAAATAGGGCCTGGGTGTGATGGTTGTCAGTTCAGACTCAATGGGCCAAATGGCCTTCTTCTGTCCTGTAGGTATTCTATGAGCCAGGAGAGAGGAGTAGTGTGGAATCACCACTTCTGCAGTAGAGTGTGGGCTGATATCTTTCATGGGTGGGAATGTATCTGGAGAGGCATAGTGATCAATCAGGCTGATTCACAGCTGCCTAGGAGTACTTATTCATCAGCTGAGGAAGACAGTAGGTGAGAATCAGTAGAAGGTTTCCATGCCTGTATTCCACCTGACATTATGAAGCTTCATGGGTGTTCCAGAGGCAATGGTGAGAACTCCCAGGACCATGTCCTCCTGACGATACGTCACACTGTTGCTACCTCCTGTGGGTCTGTCCTGCCGATTAGATGCAACATATCCGGGGATGGTGATGGAGAAGTCTGGGACACTGGTTTTAAAATATGGGTACTGGGTTTCAGAAGAGTCCAACTTTGCTCAGGAGAGAGGAATTTTTAACTATTTGAGTTGGAGCACCCATCTACTTGATATCTGTCAGTCAAGATCCGTTTTCCATTAATATTAATAAAACACTGTTTTATTTATTCATGGGATATGGGCATTACTAGTCAACATTTATTGCTTATCTCTAATTGCCCTATAATTGAGTTGCCTGTTAGATCATTTAAGAGACAATGCATTGCTTGGCTAGACCAGATAAATTCAACAGATTTCCTCCTCTAAAGGATATTAGTGAGCCAGATTGGTTTTTCTACAACAATCGACAACAGTTTCATGATTATCGTTAGACTTTTAGTTCCAGATTTATATTGAATATAAATTTTCACCATTTGTTATGGTGGGATTCGAACCACGGAATATTACTGGGGGTCACTTGATTCCTAGTACAGTGACCACACCACCATGCCCTCGCCTCCCCTTTACGTGCAGCCCTTTCATATTATGGGGTGTATTTAGATCACTCAGGGAGTCCAAGTTGTCGAGGCAACTTGCACATTTACAAGCAGCCAGGATAGTGATGGTAAAGTGATCAATTTCTCTTTCCATCACCCAGACAGGGACAAATAAATGCTGGCCTAGCCATAACCTGTGAAAGAATAATAATCAAAGCTTATCTGACCAGGAATCTCTCCCATTCTGACCCTGACATGGGCTAAAAGGATTGGGAGGTTAATACGCAGCCTGGTTTGTCACATAATGGACCTTGGTCATCAGGTGCTGGTGTGGGGCTTGAATCCAGAGCTTGTGGCTCAGAGGCAGGAATCTACCCCATACATGAGACAACTGCATCCCTGTTATATCACACTGTAATTTAGATGGTGGTTATAAATCCATTTGAAACGATATCTTTCACACACTAAAGTCTGACAGCCGCAGGTTTAGCAGTTGCCATTTCTAAAGAGTTAGCATCACTTCCCTGCTTCGGAATATATCAAATGAGCAATAACAGAGGCTTTGCAGATTGCACTGATGCAGTAACGGATGATGATCTTCAGGGATTTATTTTTTTCTCCTTGTTCCCTTGGCTCGATACTAGAAAAACTTGAAGCTGGGAATTCTCCCTCGATTATATTGACATGTAGAACTGGGAAAAGTGCTGGGGCTGGACATGAAAGAGCTCATTCAAAGCATTTAATCCAAAGTGACAGCTCTTTGAAAGGCAGGTCATGCAAAGATTTTTCTAAATTCTTTTGAGGTCGGAACACACTTGGGAAATTCTCTGGAACTTGACTTTCAACTAATCTTTCTGCAGTTTCCCTGAGCAGAGCAGTATGTCTGACGGGAAACTCTCTCTCTTTCTCTCCTGGGACCCGAAACGGAATCGTAAATTGGATTAATTGGTGAAATGGGAAACAGGGGGTAAATAATCGGTCTAAATGAGGGCCAGGGATAGTCAGAAATCGCTGTGTGGTTAATGGAGAAATGTATTGGAAGTGTCTCTATTTGCATATCTCAATAGCCAGCTGGTGAAGAGGTACAAAGGAAGTCAATGGAGAAAACTGGGATGGAGATAAGTAAAATTTTTTGTGTGTGATCAAATTGATACGATCTGGAATACATTGCCAGAAAAGGGAGTGCAAGCAGATTCAAAACTATCTTTTAAAGGGAGATTAGTTATCTTCTTGAAAAGAGAGAAATGAACTGCAGGGTTAAGGAGAAAGAGTAGGGAAGTAGAAATAATTAGATAGCTCTTGCAAAGATCTAACACAGGTACGATAGGCCGAATGGCCTCTTTCTCTTCTATATGACTCTATGAATGTTGGCAAAGGTCTTGATAGAGGAAGGATATGCTCAGCATTTGGAATTATAGCAGCAATCAGGGTGCATCCAATCAACAGAATGGGCTGGCATGTAATGCAGTCCAATTAGGGGGGCGCTGAAGCAGTGGAAAGGAACAGTTCCCAAATTCAGTGGGAGTTAGCAAGACTAGTCTTGGTGCCAAGATGGAAGAGGACGTGGATGTGAGCCAGGCAGGTTCCACTGCCTTCTTATTCCAATCTTCCAGCGATAGACTGCCCTGTGTATTTCACTTGCATGCATTGTATAACCTCAAAGGCAGCACCAAACCTTAGCCACCTTTCAATCTAAAACACCATTAAGTGGGTGAGCCTTGCTCCCACGCTAGCTAACCCATGGACTATATGGCTCAGAAGCTTCTGAGGAGTAGAATCATAGAATCCCCATAGTGCAGAAGGGGGCCATTCAGCCCATTGAGCTTGCACTGACCACAATACCCACATTAGCAATAAGAGCTACCAGAGATTGCCAACAGAATTTTACTGGCCCACAGCAGGCAGGTGGGGAAGGGTTGGAAAGAAGGGGATATGGGGGGGCTGCAACTTAGAGGGTATAGCTTCTCAACACTGCCTCTGAACTGTTTCCCAGTAGCAGGGTGTGAGGAGAATTGCTGGCTCAAAGAGGACAGGTAGCTTATTTGCAGCCAATAAGTCCAATCGAGCACCAGGAGTTGCTGTCTCTAAAGAGGTGGTCTCACTGTAGCAATGTTCTCCAGGGAAGGATTCCCCAACCCTCCAACCCACAGTCCTTTTTCAGCTTTTATTTCCTTTTTGATTTGATTTATTTTGTCACGTGTATGGGGATACAATTTGTTCCCTGCGAGACAAAACACACCATTCATAGAATACATAGGGGAGAAGGAAAGGAGAGGGTGTAGAATCTAGTAATACAGTTACAGATAGGATGGAGAGAAAGATTAACTTAATATAAGGTAGGTCCATTCAAAAGTCTGATGGTAGCAGGGAAGAAGCTATTCCTGAATTGGTTGGTACCTGTCCTCAGACTTTTGTGTCTTTTTTTCTCAACGGAAGAAGGTGGAAGAATGTCCAGGGTGTGTGGGGTCCTTGATTATGCTGGCTGCTTTTCCGAGGCAGTGGGAAGTGTAGACAGAGTCAATGGTTTAAGTAATAGACTGGCCCTCCCATTGCTAACTACACACGGGGAAAACCTTTTGTGGTTACCTGTCCAGGTTCCCGGGATCTCCCGCCTGTCTCAGTCGTGTGTACTCTTGCAGTGGGGCTGCTGCGGTCTCCGGGCTACCCCAACATCTGGTGGAGCCAATGAGGCTGCATATGCTAAAATGTGTGAGCCCATTCCGCTGCAGGCAGAGTGTGGACTAGGAATCGATTTTCTGCACCAATTTTGGGGTCCAAAAGTCCACAGTTATAAGGGAAGGCTGGATAGACTGGGACTTATTCCCTGGAGCATAGAAGGCTTAGGAGTGATCTTATAGAGGTCCATAAAATAGTGAGGGGCATAGACCAGCTAGACAATCAATATCTTTTCCCAAAGGTAGAGGAGTCTAAAGCTAGAGGGCATAGGTTTAAGGTGAGAGGGGAGAGATACAGAAGTGTCCAGAGGGGCAATTGTTTCACACAGAGGATGGTGAGTGTCTGGAACAAGCTGCAAGAGGGAGTTGTAGAGGTGGGTACAATTTTGTCTTTTAAGAAGCGTTTAGACAGTTACACGGGTAAGATGGGTATGGAGGGATAGGGGCCAAATGCGGGCAATTGGGATTGGCATGGACTATTGAGCCAAAAGGCTTGTTCCCATGCTATAAATCTCTATTTTAGTAAAATTCAGTCCATATAAACGAAGAGATGAATGTTATCCAGCTTCCTGGCAAGAGACGGATGAAACTGGATTTTGTCTAAAGCTCTGATCTGAAACTGCAGTAAGGGGTTGGCTTAACAACTAGTAACAACTAGAAAAACATGGGGGATGATGAGGACGCCCAACATCTGACAACAATCAGATGTTATTGCTCATCTATAACATCTGTCATCAGCACAGACACAATGAACCAAGTGTTCTCCCATCTGCAGTGTAATTCCGTGATTTACACATCTTAACCATGATCAAGTTTCTGGTGAGAAAGTGTTTAATGCAATAAGCACATAGAACATAGAACCCTACATTGCAGAAACAGGCCCTTCAGCCCATCGAGTCTGCACTGGCCACAAGTCCACCCAGGTACTATCCCCATATCCCTACACATTTACCCGCTAATCCCCTCTAACCTATACATCCCTGGACACTAAGGGGCAATTTCTTAGCTTGGCCAATCTACCTAACCTGCACATCTTTGGACTGTGGGAGGAAAACCGGAGCACTCGGAGGAAACCCACGCAGACACGAGGAGAACGCGCAAACTCCACACAGACAGTGAAGTTGTTTGAATTGTATCTTCCATTCCAAGCTTCTTACAAATGATCACACCAAAACACAACGCTCTTTAATTATGTATTACCCAATATTGGCTGTGCAGTCGAGGAATTGGCTACTGTTTTCAGGGACTGCTGGGGCCACTAAGCCGCTAATATGGTGGACAGGAAACCAGTCCACATTTCAGGCCCCAAGCATGCTGATAACCATATTGAGTAAAGACAATGCTAAGGTGCCCACTGCCCCACCCAAAGTAGCCATCAGGCCATTACTATTTGCAAATAAGAGGCCTCAGGCCCCCTCTCCTGGAGCTGATGTCATAGCTAACTGCACACAGGGAAAACCAGGTCAAGCAATGGCTACCAACTGAAAACGTGAATAACTTAACTGAACGTGGATTCGTTAAAAGGAGTGTGGTAAGTGTCTGGTCTGCCTTCCACCCCATGTTGGTAAAGTGTCCTGTGGCCCTCCCCCCCACACACACACTGGAAAAATAAGCACGTCAGGATTTCTGGGCCCATGTGTTTTCTTTTCATTATTGTCTGTTTTTCCAAATATTTTAAAGAGAAGAACATTTAATGAGGAGGATTAATGATGCAGCTGAGAATTGATCTTTCATGAATTCCACCTAGACTTATACTCTATAAATGTACTTAGGATCAAGGGGTACTTCTCGGATAGTTAACCAGCTGAGAACAATATATCAAGTGGAAGAGGTTGTGTTCATCTGTGGGTGTCGCTGGCTGGCCAGCGTTTATTGATGTGGAGATGCCGGTGTTGGACTGGGGTAAACACAGAAAAAAGTCCTACAACACCAGCTTAAAGTCCAATCAGTTTATTTGATAGTAATTTCACAAAATTTTGGAATGGTATTCCTTCGTTAGGTGTATGGAAGGTTGGATTTTCCGCCCCTTTCTGCCTTTCCCACTGATTGAAAAACAGGCAGAAAATCCCCTCCTTAGACTTTTCCAAACAAGCTGAGCTTGCTGTCACCAAGGCTCAGACTGATGCCCAGAGAGCTATGGATTCCAGTGCTGAAAGGACCTCGCAGAGGGTCACAGCGGACCAGCAATGTGCCCTTGAATGCGTTCCAGGGCTGTAACCATCCTGGGAGGAGTGGCAATGACCCTCTTGCCCATAAATCTGATCTTCAAGATTTCCGCAATGTCATTCTCCCACATGTTGGCATCTTGGTTTCTATTCCCCTTGATTGTTATATATTTTAGTGGTTGTATGATTACTTTAACAGCTAATGACATGATTTGATGGTGATGTCATTCAAACAAGCTAATGTTTAGAATCAGCTTGTGTTCTCTATAGTGCAAAGAACATCCCTTTCAACAAACCTGTTGTGTGTTACTTTGAATCTACATGTGCAAACCAGGTGGTTTTCTGTTTTTATAAAACCCACAACCAATAACATAGTTAGGACATTACATAAGCTGAAAAAATTTCAGATACAATCTTGAATATAGAATCCATACAGTTTAGAAGCAGGCCACTCAGCCCATCAAGTGTGCACGACCAGATTCCCAGCTACACCCTATTCCTGTAAACCCATGCAAATTGCCTATTAATCCCCCGTCATTAGGATCAATTTAGCATGGCCAATTAACCTAACCCGCACATCTTTAGACCGTGGGGGGAAACTGGGGCACCCAAAGAAAACCCACACAGACACAGGGAAAATGTGCACAGACAGTAACCTGGAATTGAACCGGGGACCCTGGTGAGGCAGCAATGCTAACCACTATGCTGCAGTGAGTGGGGTTGACACACAAACTGCTCAAAGAAAAAAGTAGGGGAAAGAGTGTGTTATCATTCACTTAGGTGTCTAGTTTTCTTTAAATTTTTGATGGAATGTGAGCAACATTGGTTAGACCATCATTTTTATTTCTCATCCACAATTATGGTGGGGTGGTGAGCCATCTTATTAAACCACTGCAGCCCATGTGGTGTAGATACACTCACTGTGCTGTGAGGATGGAAGTTCCAGGATTTTGACCCCGTGACAATGAAGGAACAGCAATGTAATTCCATTTCAGAATGGGGAATAACTTGGAGAATGGGGAATAGGGTATGGGTGGGATTGTTGTCGTGCAGACTCGATGGGCTGAGTGGCCTCCTTCTGAATTGCATGGATTCTATATTCAAGATTGTATCTGAAATTTTGTCAGATAATGTAATGTCCTAACTATGTTATTGGTTGTGGGTTTTATAAAAACAGAAAACAACGTAGTTTGCACATGTAGATTCAAAGTAACACATCTCCAGGTGGTGATATTTCCATATGTCTACCGCTCTTGTAATTCTAGATAATAGAAATCATGAGTTTAGTATGGCATTATTGAAGGAACATTGATTGCTGCTGTAGCAATTTTGCCATGCGCATTGCATTTCTGGGTTATGTTAGAGGATCCAACATTCTTTTGTCACATGTCTAACCAGAACTCTCCTCCATTCTCACCCTCTGCCATCATAGGGAGGATTTGCAGATTGATGCTTAACTTGTTTCATTGTGTAATGAATGCACTTTCCTTGTCCATCAAAACCTTCCAGAACCTGAAGCTTCTGACTCAGAGGCAGGGACACAAGACCACCCAGAAGGGCTGTTAGCAGGAGGTGAATAATGCAAGCTTCACTGAAGTTTCATCCCGTTTAATTTGGTGGTAATTAGTCAGCAAAAACATTGACAAAAGCAATATTACTGAGATGAGTTGTTGACATGGCAATGATAATATTGTGTAGATCTGATCTGAAAAGTCAGAGCAAATCTGCAGTGTAATTAATATCTGATGCTCATGTCTAAAGACCACACTGAGAGTCAAGTGGCTACAATAAATAGAGAGAAGATTTCCCAGTTAGTTTTCATGCCACAGTGCTTTGTGCAACAGAATCATTTAACAGGAACACAGGCACGCAACTCAATAAGTCCCAGTCCGAGTCTCACTTCTCATTCCCAATGGAGAATCATGAAGATGTATCAATCGCTGTTTAAATTCCTATTACACTGTGGTAAGACCTCGTGACCATGAATAGCCATTCCTTAATTTCTCTCTATTTTATCTCTGACCCCATGTTCCTGTACAATGGTGCCATATGCCCACATTTCTTTCTTCACTGTGCTAGAGCTTATGTGATCCATTCTTATCTCTTTATCTGAGGAATGTTGTGGTGACATTGGAGGCAGTTCAGAGGAGGTTCACCGGATTGATTCCGAGGATGAAGGGGTTGATGTATGAGGGGAGATTAGACAGTTTGGGCTGAATCTCGCTGGAAATTGGAAGGATGGGAGGGGATCTGATCGAGGGATATAAAATTTTAAAAAGGGATTTCAAAAAGTAAATGTAGACCAAATGTTTCCTCTTCCTCTGGAACAAGAGGTCACAGGTATAGGTTGAGAGGCAATAGATTTAACACTGAGATGAGGAGGAACTACTTCTCGCAGAGGGTGGTAAATTTGTGGAACTCGCTTTCCCCATAGCAAGCTGAAACCTGAATCATTGAATGGTTGCAAAAAGGAGACGGATATATTTATAATAAAAAAAGGACAAGGGGACTGGGGGGGAGATGGATCTGAGACTAGGGAGAGATCAGCCATGATCTGATTAGATGGTGGAGGAGGTTCGAAGGGCTGAATTTGCCAAATTCTGCTCCTAATTTCTATATTTCTATGACAACTGTGTTCAATGAATGGAACAGACCCTTTGTGCACAGAATAAAGAAAGAATTACATTTATATAGCACCCTTCATAACCTCGGGACAAAGTATTTTGGAACCAATGGAGTATGTATGAAAAGTCCTTACTGTTCTAATATTGGAAACATGGCAGCAGCCAATTTGTGCACAGCAAGCTCCCACAAGCAACAATGAGATAATGACCAGAAAATCTGTTTTTGTGATGTTGGTTGTGGTATAATTATTGGCCAGGACATCAGCCATAAGTCCCCTACTCCTCATTCAAATAATGCCATGACATTTTTCACATTCACAGGAGCAAATTGACCGAGAGGGCAGTCACAATCCCAGCTTACCAATTCATTCAGAAGAGGATAGCTCAGACAGTGCAGCACTCCCCTAGTACTGCACTGGAACATCAGCCTAGATTCCATGCTTAAGTATCTTGGAGAGGAACTTGAATCCAAATATGTCTCAGAGTTCTGAGAGCAATCACTAAGGCTGGCACATCTGATGGTGAGGAATGTGTGTCAGATATAGTTAGAAACTGACCATTTACTCTGAGATATAGCAATTCCGAAGTCTCTTCATCAACAACAAACAACTTCTCTTTCCAAGAGACTCTCCAATAATCCGGTTAATGAAGGATCCAAATATATTATTGGTATCATCAGGATTGCTCTCCCAGCCTCCTTCAGAAATTGGAGTGTCTAGTAACACCAATGGGCTCTTAGACAGAATTATAATCAGTGAGGGAGTCAAGGAGTAAGGGGATAAGGCAGGAAAGTGGAGTTGAGAATGATCACATCAGATTGGTCATGATCTCACTGAATGGTGAGTAGAGCAGACTCGATAGGCCAAATGACCTACTTCTGCTCCTACACCTTATAATCCTATGGGATGCCAAAATGAGCTAAATGTGCTATTGTGGACAGATTTGGCTGCATAACACTACCCTACCTGCTCAGACAATTTGTTGCCAGCTGTGGTCGCTCTGTTTGGATCACCAAATTACTGAGAGAGAGAAAAATTTTGTAAAATGATTTGTTCCCAGACTATGGACATGAGCAAAGCCAGAACTTCCAGCCATTCACACAGGAGGTGATAATGGAGCATTTCCACATGACATAATCATAGAGGTTTACAGTATGGAAACAGACTCTTCAGCCCAATTTGTCCATGCCACCCTTTTTTTAACCATTAAGTTAGTCCCAGTTGCCCATATCACTCCATAGCCTTCTTATCCATGGAACTGTCTAAATGCTTTTTAAAAGAAAAAATTGTACCCGCCTTACTACCACCTCTGACAGCTTGTTTCCTACTCTCACTACCCTCTGTTTGAAAAAATTGCCCCCCTGGACCCTTTTGTATATCTCCCCCCCTCACCTTAAATCTATGCCCTTTAGTTTTAGACTCTCCTATCTTTGGGAAAAGATATTAACTATCTAACAGATCTATGCCCCTCATTATTTTATAAACCGTTATAAGGTCTCCCTTAAGTCTTCGAGACGCCAGGGAAAAAAGTCCCAGTCTATTCAGCCTCTCCTTCTAATTCAAACCATCAAGCTCTGGTAACATTCTAGTAAATATTTTCTGCACTTTTTCTAGTTTAATAATATTCTTTCTATAATGCGGTGACCAGAACTGTACACAATATTCCAAGTGTGACCTTACTAATGTCTTGTACAACTTCAACAATCTGCATTCTAATCTTGCATTCATTGTTTTGACCAATGAAACTAAGAACGCGTTCTTCACCACTCTGTCCACTTGTAACTTCACTTTCAAAGAGCTATGAACTTGTACCCCTAGATCTCTGTTCCATAACTCTCCCCAACATTCTACCATTAAGTGAGTAAGTCCTAGTTCGATCTATCAAAATGCATCACCTCACATTTATTTAAATCAAACTCCATTTGCCATTCGTCAGCCGATCTGCTCAATTGACCAAGATAGTTTGATACAATAGAATGGATTGCTTCAGTGGAAATTAGGGTCAACCATATGGGATTGGAGTTACAGATAGACCAGACTAGTCAAGGAAACTAGCATCACTTTCCATAAACAGCATCAGTTAACTGGTTTAGTTTTTACAATAAATCAACATCATTCTGGTCACTTCAGACTGATTTCAAAATCTTGCTAAGAAGATAAGAAATAGAATAAAGAATAGGCCGTTTGCACCCTTGACTCTTCTCCATCATTCAGTGGGGATTGTGACTGATCTGATCTTTGGCGCCGTGTTCTTCCTATCCCTGTAATCCTGGACTTGTCAATCAAAAATCCATCAAACGCAGCCTTAAATATATTCAATGACTCCGTTGTCACTAACTTCATTTTGGGGTAGAGAATTTGAAAGTTTAACAACCATTGGACAAGAAATATCTCTTCATCTCTGTCTCAGATGGGAGAGTTCTTATGTTGAAATTGTTCTAGATTCCCCCAGGATAAATGACACTAATTTTCCTCTGAAGTGCCAGTGCTGAGAGTAAATGGTACAGAGATCAGGTAAAACTAACAATTAATACGAAAGATCATGAAAGCCTAGCATCCCTAAATGCAAAAGGCTATTTGGCCCATCAAGTCTGTGCCAACTCTCTGACACAGCAGACCAGCCGGGCCCTATCCCACTACCCCATGTAATTACCCCACTACTACAAATCTTGGGACACTACAGGGCAATTTAGCACATCCAAAACACCAAACCTGCACATCTTTGAGTGTGGGAGGAAACTGGAGGAAACCCACGCAGACACGGGGAGAATGCACAAACTCCACACAGACAGCCACCCGAGGCTGGAATTGAACTGGCACTGTGAGGCCAGCAGAGACAGAAAGACTATTGCAATCTGCTAGAAAACTCACAGGAGGAAGGAGTGAGAGGAGGTGGTGTGTGTAAGGATGACAGGAGAAAGAGAAGACAGTGCAATCCTGGAAACAAAATTACACTCAGAAGAATTCATACACCTTCCATCATCCAGTCACCTGAAGTACAGATTAATGTCATGATTTCCTGATGTCAGTCAGCGTGTGAACAAGAATAATTGAGCTCGATAGGCGTTCTCTTAGTGTTTTCAGGATGAACTAGAGGAAAAGCAACCATTATTATGACTTTGAGGATGTGGTGTCAGGAATGTTCTGTCCCCAGGCTCCATCTGCTGCTCTCAGGTGCTAGCTAACTCATTGGCTGCACCATCACCTTGGTCACCCTCAGCGGCCGGTGATTCGATGGTAGCTGTTGTGGTAACCGCCCCCTCAGCAGAAGTGCCTGGACCGGTCTCTGCAAGATTGAATGCAGTCATTGAGAATATGTCTTCTTAGTGAAAGGTATACTGAGATTTCCCCTGCCCCCCCCACAACATGAGAGCTCCCCGACTGGGTTCCCCAACCAAGCTTAGTTCAACCAATCACAGTACAACAGCACAGGCCCTCCATTCAGTGATTGGAGGTTACCACAGGACATTGAGCACTTTATTCACCCACATTCATAAATTATTTCAAATTATTTTTAATTTGAACGGATTTGGGTTTCCTCCTTTCAGACTAACTCTTTCAAGTTTAGGGTTTACTGGAGATACTTCCTTGAACTTTTGTTGTCAGCTGGTTAGCATTAATTAGCAATGCTGCCTCACAGCACCAGGGATCTGGGTTCTATTCCGGCCTCGGGTAACTATATGGAGTTTGCAAACGTGGAGACACATTCTCCTTGTGTCTGCGTGGGTTTCCTCCAGTTTCCCCCCACACTCCAAAGGTCTGCTGATTAGATGGATTAGCCATGCTAAATTGCCCCTTAGTGCTCCAAGATGTGTAAGTTAGAGGGATTTGTGGGATAAATATGTGGAGTCACAGGGATAGGGCCTGGTTGGGACACCCTGTCAGAGAGTCAGTGCAGACTTGATGGGCCAAATGGCCTTCATCTGCACTGGAGGAATTCTATAGTGTAAGTCGAACAGCCTTGTTTGCGCTGGATTTGGCTCTCGCTTGCTGATATACTCCTGATAACTTAGGGAGCGTAATGTTACTTCTATTGCAGTTGGAAAATCTTGCCCATTATCTATAAGGTTGAGCTGCAGGTTCCTCCTGTTATGTTCCTTTATGGACTTCGGACCTCAGCAGATGCTGGGAGACTGGGGTGTAGTGGCTCTGTAGAGGGTGGGAATCATTGGTGGGGGTGGGGGGTAGTCTGGTGATGGTGTTCATAAGAAACCTCATCCCTCCCACCCACCACAGGGTTGGTAACAGAGCTGGATGGGCCTGCAGGCTCTCTGATCAGCTCAGGGACAACACTGTGAGTTATTTGGCCCACTCTGGGGTCATAAGACCTGAACAGAGCAATGGATGCAATAGAAAAATCTCTCTCATACCTTCTGCCAGTTCCCTGCCATCCTCCATGTCTTCAGCCTCAGCAGGGACAGTAACATCAGCATCCTCTGGATAGTTAATCTGCTCCCGAGATTCACTGGGTGGTCTATGGAAATGAAGGTGAATGGTTTGAGAATTAGAACATAGAAAACAGAAAAACTACAACACAAACAGGCCCTTCGGCCCACAAGTTGCGCCGATGATATCCCTACCTACTAGGCTTACTTATAACCCTCAATTCTATTAAGTCCCATGTACTCATCCAGAATTCTCCTAAATTGCCATGTACTCATTCAGAATTCTCTTATAATTCCCTTAAAAGACCGTATCGAATTTGCCTCCACCACCACCGACGGCAGCCAATTCCATTCACCTAAGACCCCCTCAGTTCAATTCTTACCAGTTCTCGACTCAGTGACATGTCCATGAGAAGTTATGAAACAATAAAAGACCATTCAGACAAATAGTAAACTCCTTTTATAGAGACCATCGATATTGTTGTTTCTCTTCCTGCACCTTAGGGTACACAAGGCAGACTTTGATCTGTTGCTATAGTGATGTTTCTTTTCCTGGAACAGGTCACTAGTCTGTCACCAGAAGCTTACAGCTGGAGGGGCTGCTATGTGGGGAGGCGATGGCCTAGTGGTATTATCGCTAGACTATTAATCCAGAAATTCAGCTGGGGACCCAAGTTCGAATCCTGCCATGGCTGAAGGTGGAATTTGAATTCAATAAAAAATAAGTGGAATTAAGATTCTACTGATGACCACGAAATCATTGTCAGAAAAAAATCCATCTGGTTCACTAATGCCTTTTAGGGAAGGAAATCTGCCTTCTTTACCCGGTCTGGCTTACATGTGACTCTAGAGACACAGCAACGTGGCTGACTCTTAACTGCCCTCTGAAATAACCTAGCAAGCAACTCAGTTCAAGGGTGACTAAGGATGGGCAATAAATGCTGTAAGAAGTCTCACAACACCAGGTTAAAGTCCAACAGGTTTATTTGGTAGCACGAGCTTTCGGAGTGTTGCCCCTTCATCAGGTGAGTCAATAAATGCTGGCCAGCCAATGGTGTCCAAGTGCCCAGGAAGAATTTTTTTAAAAAACTCCATATCAAATGGCTGAGCAGGAGTCTCTCCCTCTCTTACCACCATTGGCGTGTTGGGAAGGATTTGCAGGTTAACTCACTCAACCTGTTTGACCATATTATAATGCACCTTCCTTGGCGGTCAAGTCCTATTATGGGAGTCAAACCCAGAGCTTCCGCCTCAGAAGGAGGGACACTACTCATTGAGTGACTTCCTGACTATCTCCTGATCAACATATTAAGAAACTTACATCAATACAAGCTCAATGATGTTGGTTAAGAGGACAACTGTCTTGTGTGAGGCATATCCTGTGAGTATCATATTCAACCTGCTCTAACACTTTATAAGTAAGGTGGCTATTGTTATGGAGCAGTAAGCAATCTCTGGCAGCTTTGTTGCATTAATATGAACACATTATTGGTTGGAACTATCTGTTGACAGGGAACTCCAATTTCACACCCAGAGATTTCTGTGTAATCCCAAGAATTACATCAGAATATTACAAGACAAGAGGTTCTTCAACTGTATAAACTTGGTTTGTACTCCCTCAAGTTCGATGTTTACAATGACATTGGGATTCAATTGGGTAAATAATGGGAATTAACTTGGGGACAATCCAGAACAAGGAGCCATAGTCTTAAAATTTGATTCAGGCTAGCGAGGAGTGCTATTTGGAGACAGCTTTTTACATAAAGGTTGGTTGAAATCTGGATTTCTCTCCCCAGAGCCTCAGAACACTGGGGGAGCGATTGAAACTCTCGATACAATCTGAACTCTGAGCAGCATGGGAGCTGAACAGTTAGGGAGTCAACACCCAGGAGCAACTGAGGGTGTTGAACATTTTACTCTGCCAAACTTTAGAAACCTATCCATGTTCCTATTAGGCATCATGCAGTACTTACCCCTGAAACAGCAGATCATGCAACCCTAAGAGAGAGAGAGAGATAGTTGGTCGTTATAATACATCCATCAAAGAACAAAGAACAAAGAACAACACAGCACAGGAAACAGGCCCTTCAGCCCAACAAGCCACACTGCCCATTTTAATATTCAGTGAGTGTCTCATCTACCTTCTTCTACTTAGGACTTTTGTCTACGCTAGATTAAGGGAGGTCTAATTTAAGGACAAATTGTTAACACCAATCAGCCTAAAAGCATGTTTTTGGGGGTAAAGGAGGAAACCGGAATACCCGGAGGAAACCCACGCAAGCACGGGGAGAATGTGCAAACTCCCACAGATACCATCCCAAGTCGGAGATCCCACCCAGGTCCATGTATCTGTGCAACAAACAGTGATAGTCACTGAGTTGTTGTGTTGCCCGTAGGGTTAGCCATAAACTGGCTAATTGGAACGTTACAGTTACACGGCAAAATTTCACCAAATAAGTTTCCACTGAATTTATTCCTCTAATATTTAGAAATCCTCTTTGATTGAATCTCACTCCACGCTTAGGATAACAGAGTAGAGGTGCCGACCTCCTAGGACTCTCCAGAAATTGAAGGTTAATCTCCAAGGCACTGCTGTGTGGAAGCCTAAAGAAATATCATCTAGACCTTAAAAAAACGACAGCTTTTTAAAAACCTCCTTCACTGTTTCTCTTTACTGGATGTCAAAATATTGAAACTGGGCTGACAGTCAAGCATCACTCAATTTGCTTTCCAATTGGCCTCAGAAGACTGTGTTACAAGGGTGGACATGTTGGCCTAATGGGACTGCATCACTAGTGGATGGATTTGGAGGCAAGTCAAGTAAAGAAACCTCCAGGAATGCATTTTATTGCAGTTGGCAACTCTGCAAAAGGTTCAGGAACAGTTACTTTTCTTGCAATCTGTACTGCTCAATACTTTGCTTGAGAATCACATTTATATTGGGTTTTGCAATGGCTGCCAATTGTGGCTATAATCTAACTGACCCCCTGAGTATCACGAGCTGTAAAATACTCGGGAATACCATCACTTCCAAGTTTCCCTCCAAGTCACGCACCATCCCAACTTTGCCATTTAACACTGTTGGTTCCATCACCAGAACCTTCTGGTTTCCGGTGACGACGGGTTGGAAGATGGAAAGCCCGACATCTTCCTGCCACCATGTGATATCACCATCAGCTGCCTGCTCATTAAACCGCTTAAGTGGCCAATCAAGAGACATTGCCCACCCTCGCAGGCATTTTGTCCCTTTGAGGAAGGCACCACCCAGTGAAGCCTGACAACTCTCAGAGTAGAGGGTGCCCCATGTTCCACGGAGGATCCCCCCATCCCCTCCACCCCTTCCTCCACCCATGACAATGGCTGCTCCCAGGGAAACAAAAGCATCCATGCTCCACAACGCTTCTCCATCCCCACCATCGCTGGGCCGTTGTCTGTCATTGGACTGACTGATCTTTGACTTTCCCAGTCTATCTGAAGTGTCTTTGGGGAAAAGCTGTCCATCCGATTATCCTCATCTTCCCAGTGCGCCCCTAGTGGTGGTACTTCCGAGGCTGCTGAGCTACTGGCCTTCTGATTGGCCCAGGGGTATCTCAGGCCTCCCAAGTGGAAATAGGTCATGCACTCCATGTCCCAGGAAACCCAGAAATGGGCACATCAGAATTTCTGAGCTGATCGCTGTGAATTCCAATTTTAATAGGCATTAGGTTGTAAATGTCAAAGAGCTGTCATTGTCCAGAATCAGCATTTTCACCATTTACATATCACATATTACTATTTGCACATTGCACTGAAGGGTGAACCACTAATTTGTTGTGTACAGTCATAGAGTCACAGAGATTTACAGCATGGAAACAGGCCCTTCGGCCCAACTTGTCCATGCTGCTCTTTTCTGTAACAACTAAGCTAATCCCAATTACCCACATTTGGCCCATATCCCTCTACACCCATCTTATCCATATATTGTCTAAATGCTTTTTAAAAGACAAAATTGTACCCACCTCTACTACTATCTCTGGCAGCTCATCCATACACTCATCATCCTCTGTGTGAAAACATCGGACCCTTTTGTATCTCTTCCCTCTCATCTTAAACCTTCCACTTTTAGAGATTTCACTTCTCCTGAGATTTGATCTAAAAGATATTGTTGCAGTGAAGGAGGAGATTTATTCTGCATCTACTCCATGTTGTCACTGCCCTGGGCACTGAATGGTGGAGCTATGTTGGCTTGGCTCAGTTGAAAGATTGTGGGATCAAGCACTTATCCAGGATTTAAGTATCTCCCTCCCTCACAGCACTGTGGGTATCCCTGCAGCAGTTCAAGATGGGAGTTCACCATCACCTCCTGATGGGCAACAAATCCTGGCCTAGCGAATGACACCCACATCCCATAAATGAACTTAAAAAAAGAAGTTGGGACTGACATTCTGGGTAGCACTGGGGATCTGCTACAAGGTCAGTGGAGCTGTCTTTTGGAGACTTTGCCGGTTCAGATAAATGTTAATGGTCCATGCTAATCTTCAAAGAGAGCTGGGTTTCCCTTTAGAGTTAAAACAGAAATCACAGCCGATTGTGGATCTCGTTGCTGTTTGTGGGATCTGAATAGTGAATGGCCAGTATGATTGTCTGCATGACAATATCATTTCACAGAAGCAAAATCAGGAACCGCTGGAAAATCTCAGCAGGTCTGGCAGCATCTGTGGAGAGAGAACAGAGCCAATATTTCAAATCTGTTCGTTCTTCAAAGATGCTGTCAGAACTGCTGAGATTTTCATTTCAGAATCCAGCGTCCACAGTAATTTACTTCAATAATTTTGCAGAAAGTTGAGTGTGACGTGCTTTCATACATTTCTCTGAGGTGTGAATATGTACAATATAAATACTGAGGGTAGTCTTTACCCTGAATCAAACCCTCATGTATCTCTGGGAATATTTAATGGGGGCAATATAGAGAGAGCTTCATTCTGTATCTGACCCCTTATTGTACCTGCTCATTATGGCTGCATTTCCCATGCATTGGTTGCAAATGAGACCGGAGTAAACACAATTAGCTGGATCAGTTCATGCATCAATGAAATAGATGCACCTCAAAAACATTTAACTGGCTCTAGGGAAATTTGGAAATGCGCGATATAATTGCAAGAAATGTTTTTAAGTAAAGCTCATTATCCTTGCTCATTCAGCCAAATGCTAGTTTCCTTGTATTGTGTACCAGAAAAGAACCCCGTTCCGTGGCGCACAGCTAGATAGATTGGGACCTGCAACCCAGAACCGGTGAAGTATCAGGGTTAAAAACCCCTGTTGATCCCTTCCTATTGGACAAGCCTCCACCTGCTCAATCAGGAGTCTGCGGGGAAATCTGTCAATAATGACCCATCGAGGTCATCGTAGGAACCATAGAGGTTTACAGCATGGAAACAGGCCCTTCGGCCCAACTTGTCCATGCCACCCAGTTATCACCACTCAGTCCCAATTGTCCGCATTTGGCTCATATCCCTCTATATCCATCTTACCCATGTAACTGGCTGAGTGCTTTTTAAAAGACAAATTGTATCTACCTATACTACCACACCTGGCAGCTTGTTCCAGACACTCACCACCCTCTGTGTGAAAAAACTGCCCTTCTGGACACTCTTGTCTCTCTCCCCTCTCACTTTATGAACCTATGCCCTCTGGTTTTAGACTCCCCTACCTCTGGGAAAAGATATTTACTATCTAGCTAATGTATACCCCTATAGACATCTATAAGATCACTCCTAAGCCTCCTATGCTTCAAGAAAAAAGTCCCAGTCTATTCTGCCTCTCCTCATAACACTCATACATGCAGGAATGATAGTTTGGAAGAAGGATTACAGTGTAAAGCCAAAACTCTGGTTGAGGAATTGGATATGTGCTGACCCTGGATGTGGCATTGCTTTCAGAAGAAGGAACAAGCTAGTACTGAGGAAATGCAGCAAAAATGCAGCGTGGGATTCAAAGCCGGGAGCGGTGCACATCTGTGTGTCTCTGAAAGGACCCAGGGAACAAGAACAAAGAACAAAGAACAAAACAGCATGGGAAACAGGCCCTTCGGCCCAAGGGGCCCGCACTGCCACCCCGATGTTCCCACCTCTACCCGCAATCCCTGTCCATGTTTATAGATCTATGGATTAAAAACCAAATTTGAGACAATTTAGGGAGAATTTTGTTTTGCCAATTAGCCTAAGAGCACATCTTTGCGATGTGGGAGGAAACCGGAGCACCCGGAGAAAACCCACGCAAGCACGGGGAGAATGCGCAAACTCCCACAGACACAGGCCCAAATCCATGTATCTGCACAGCACAGCGATAGTCACTGAGCTGTCGTGTTGCCCATCAAATGGTCCAGGTCAAGCGTACACTAACGACGTGAAGCACTAGGATACTCTCGAAAAAAATCCAAGAGCAGCCCTCTCACGACCCATCGCGTGTATGCCCCTTGTTAGACAACAAGGTGGACCAAAGCACCTGTAGGATAAAAACAAGTACATCAATATCATCATCTATTTACACACTTCCCAGGGACTCCCAAGGCTCATGATCCTTATTTTAAATCAGTTTTCTATACTTCTCCATTCCCATTCTATTCATGTGCCCATCTAAGTATTTCTTAAATAACTCCAGACTACCTGCCTCCACCACTTTACTTGGCAGTGCATTCCAAACCCCCACCACCCTCTGTGTGAAAAAACTCCCTCTAGCATCCAAATTATACCTTACCCCCCCTCACCCGTGACCCCTCATGCTATTAGAATCCATCCCAAGAAAAAGCTTAACCCTGTTTACTCTATCAATCCCCTTCAAAATCTTGTACACCTCAATTAGATCTCCTCTAAGTCTACATCTTTCTAAGGAAAACAGCCCCAATTTGCCTAACCTCTCCTCGTAACTCAGACCTTCCATACCAAGCAGCATCCTGGTGAACCTCCTCTGCACTCTTTCCAGACTCTCCACATCCTTCCGGTAGTAAGGCGACCAGAATTGGACGCAGTATTCCAAATGAGGTCTAACCAGCGTTTTATACAACTGCATCATTAAAGGCCAGCTCTTGTACTCTATACCCTTTCGTATAAAGGCTAGCATACTATATGCTTTCTTCACAACCTTTTCCACTTGCTCTGCCACCTTCAGAGACTTGTTCACCTGCATGCCCAGGTCCCTCTGCATTTCTATATTCTTAATAGGCGTACCCTTTATCATATACCTCCCCCCTACGTTCTTTCTCCCGAAATGCATCACCTCACATTTATCAGGATTGAATTCCAAATAGTGAGTTAATGCAGTGCTAGTTCCCGTGCTACCTCTCTGCCTTCAAAAGGGAGTTGGACTGCTTCCTAACTGCAGCAGAGATCGCACTGGACAGGAATAAGTGTCCATTTAGATATTACTTGAGATTGCCTGGAAATTTCTAGAGTATTATTCCTTATCTGCCCTAGATCTTTTCCCTTCTTCTTTTGCGCATCCCTGGAGGGAATCTGTCTGGGGATATGGGCGTTGCGTGAAGGGAGGGGAACAGTGAGAAGTCTGACAACACCGGGTTTAAGTCCAACCAATTTATTTGATAGTAAACTCACAAGCTTTCGGGGTTTGCCCCTTCGTCAGGTGAATGGAGAGTTCTGGCCTCAGACAGAGTATATAACAGCACAGATAGTTTACAGATTACTGATTAGAATGCGAGTCTTTACCTGCTATTCAAGTCTTAAAGATGCAGACAATGTGAGTGGAAAGAGCATTAGGCATAGGTTAAAGAGATGTGAATTGTCTCCAGTCAGGACGGTAAGTGAGGTTTTGCAAACCCAGGCGAGTCATGGGGGTTAGTGCAACATGAACCCAAGATCCCGGTTGACACTGTCCTCATGTGTGCGGAACTTGGGGGGTGGGGTGCAGGGGGAAGTGACGATGGGGAGCAGTAGGAAATATACAATCATAATACTCCAGCCAGATACCCAGTATGTGGAGAACCTGTTTCAGCTGCCTGTCTATTTCATTTGTGAGGAATGAACGTTTGAGATAATTTTCCTCAGAATCAGGTTGAAATCTTCACAGTGACAGTGATGATTTAAAAGCCGGAAGTGGCTGGCACTTGATCTGGGAGTTACTTACATGGTATGTTTTCACGGTTCCTCATAACATACATAAACACCAACATGGTTCCTATGGCGGCGACCAGCATTCCAACAACGGCAGCTCCAATCACTGCTGGCAAGGCACTGAAAGGTGGGTCAGCTGAAAGATGTATGAGCGACAACTCAGTACTGGCCTTTTAAACTGGTTTCAACCAAACTCGCTCACTTTGTTAACAAAAGTTATACTACACAGGAATTAAGGAACAAATAACATATTCATGTGAAATTACACCATTGGAACTTTACCAAGAGGTTCCCCCAGTTAAAACGAAACACGTTAATCTTAACATGGACCTTAACAAAGAGGAATAATATTGGGGTGAGGGAATGGCAGCGTATAACATCCAATTAATTTCAAAAATAATAGCCGGAATTCTCCAGTCATTTGTGCCGATAGGATTCTCCAGTCCTGCCGGCAGTTCAGCCCCGCCCAAGGGTTTGCCAGCAGTGACATCAATGAAAATTCCCATTTTCAGCGGCAGGACCCAGAGAAATCCACCGCTAGCAAACAATAGCCCAGCTCCCACTGGCAGGAGAAATGCAGCTCGGAGACTGGAGACTCTCACCCTATGCAAGGTTTTGATAGGATCGACATTGAGAAATTGTTCTCAATATCTAGGGAGATCAAAACTGAAGGCCATAAATAGTCATTAATAAATTCAGTGGAGAATTCAGGAGGCGCATCTCAACACAGGGAATGGTGAGAATGTGGAATCTGCTTCCATAAGGGTTAATTGAGGTGAATACCTGCAATGCATTTCAGAGGAAAGTTAAAATCTGCTATTGATAACCAACTGAAAAGATCAGGAATACAGAATTCTAAGTGGATCATGGATTAGAAATGACCACTGATAACCCCATCACCCCCAATGATATCGGCATCACCCCACTGATATCTCCATTACTGCCACTGATATCCCCATCACCCCCACTGATATCCCCATCACCCCCACTGATATCCCCATCACCCCGCTGATATCCCCAACACGCCCGCTGATATCCCCATCACCCCCACTGATATCCACATCACCCCCACTGATATCCCCATCACCCCACTGATATCCACATCACCCCGCTGATATCCCCATCAGTCCCATTGATATCCCCATCACCCCGCTGATATTCCCATTACCCCCACTGATATCCCATCACCCCACTGATATCCCCATCACCCGCGATTCCCTCACCAACTGATATCCCCATCACCCCGCTGATATCCCCATCACCCCCACTGATATCCCCATCACCCCGCTGATATCCCCATCACCCAACTGATATCCCCATCACCCCGCTGATATCCCATCACCCCCACTGATAACCCCATCACCCCACTGATAACCCCATCAGCCCCACTGATATCCCCATCCCCCGCTGATATCCCCATCACCCCACTGATATCCCCATCACCCCGCTGATATCCCCATCACCCCACTGATAACCCCATCACCCCCACTGATATCGCCATCAACCCCACTGATACCTCCATCATCCCGCTGATATCCCCATCACCCCCACTGATATCTCCATCAGCTTGCTGACATCCCCATCACCCCACTGATATCTCCATCACCCCCACTGATATCCCCATCACCCCCACTGATATCTCCATCAGCCCACTGATGTCTCCATCACCCCCACTGATATCCCCATCACCCCCACTGATATCTCCATCAGCCCACTGATATCTCCATCACCCCCATTGATATCTCCATCACCTCACTGATATCCCCATCAGCCCACTGACATCTGAAGGTTGTTAGGAAGGCATATGGAGTCTTGGCTTTTATTGGTAGAGGGATTGAATTTCAGAGCCACAACGTCATGTTGCAACTGTACAAAACTCTAGTGCGGCCGCACTTGGAGTATTGTGTGCAGTTCTGGTCCCCACATTATAAGAAAGATGTGGAGGCATTGGAGAGGGTACAGAGGAGGTTTACCAGGATGTTGCCTGGTATGGAGGGCAGGTCTTATGAGGAGAGGCTGAGGGATTTGAGGTTGTATTCGTTAGAAAGGAGGCGGCTAAGAGGGGACCTAATCGAAACATATAAGATGATTAGAGGTTTAGATAGGGTGGACAGTGATAGCCTTTTTCCTAGGATGGAGAAAGCTAGCACGAGGGGACACAGCTTTAAATTAAGGGGTGATAGTTATAGGACGGATATCAGAGGTAGGTTCTTTACCCAAAGGGTGGTTCGGGAGTGGAATGCCCTGCCTGCAGCAGTTGTAGATGCGCCAAGTTTGGTGGCGTTTAAGAGGTTAGTTGATAAGTATATGGAAGAGAAGGGAATGGTTTAGTTTGGAGGGGCATTGCTTTTTATATTGGTCGGCGCAACATCGAAGGCCGAAGGGCCTGTTCTGTGCTGTAATGTTCTATGTTCTATGTTCTATCCCCATCACCCCACTGATATCCCCATCACCTCCACTGATATCCCCATCATAGAACATAGAACATTACAGCGCAGAACAGGCCCTTCGGCCTTCGATGTTGCGCCGACCAATTAGGAGAAAGCAATGACCCTCTAACCTAAACCATTCCCTTTTTGTCCATAAACTTATCTACTAACCTCTTAAACGCCACCAAACTTGGCGCATCTACAACTGCAGCAGGCAGGGCATTCCATACCCTTACCATCCTCTGGGTAAAGAACCTACCTCTGACATCCGTCCTATAACTACCACCCCTTAATTTAAAGCTATGTCCCCTCGTGCTAGCTTTCTCCATCCTAGGAAAAAGGCTATCACTGTCCACCCTATCTAAACCTCTAATCATCTTATATGTTTCAATAAGGTCTCCTCTTAGTCGCCTTCTTTCCAACGAAAACAAATGATGGGAATATCAGTGAGGTGAAGGGGATGTCAGTGGGGGGAATGGGAATATCAGTGGGGGTGATGGGGATCACCCTCATCACCCCCACTGATATCCCCATCACCCACACTGATATCCCCATCACCCCACTGATATCCCCATCACCCACACTGATATCCCCATCACCCCCACTGATATCCCCATCACCCCGCTGATATCCACATCACCCCCACTGATATCCCCACCATCCCACTGATATCCCCATCACCCCCACTGATACCCATCACCCCCACTGATATCCCCATCACCCCGCTGATATCCCCATCAGTCTCACTGATATCCCCATCACCCCGCTGATATTCCCATTACCCCCACTGATATCCCCATCACCCCCACTGATATCCCCATCACCCCGCTGATATCCACATCACCCTGCTAATATCCCCATCACCCCACTGATATCCCCATCACCGCACTGATATCCCCATCACCCCACTGACATCCCCATCACCCTCACTGATATCCCCATCACCCCCACTGATATCCCCATCACCTACACTGATAGCTCCATCATCCCACTGATATTTCCAACACCCCCACTGATGCCCCATCACGCCACTGATATCCTCATCACTCCCACTGATATCCCCATCACACCCACTGATATTCCCATTCCCCCCACTGATATCCCTGTCACCCCACTGATATCTCCATCACCCCACTGATATCCCCATCACCCCACTGATATCCCCATCATCCCACTGATATCCCCATCACCCCCACTGATATCCCCATCACCCCCCACTGATACCCATCACCCCCACTGATATCCCCACCATCCCACTGATATCTCCATCCCCCCCCACTGATATCCCCATCACCCCCACTGATATCCCCGTCATTTCACTGATATCTCATCATTTCACTGATATTTCTCATCCCACTGATATCCCCATCACCCCACTAAACATCAGTCAATGAACACAACAGGGTCCCATCAAATATGAACAGAGAAAGCTGCAAAAACTCAGCACGCCTGGCAGTATCCGTGGAGCAAGGAACAGAGTTAATGTTTTGAGTCTCTGTGACTTTTTATAAAGCTAAAGAGAAGGAAAAAGTGATGTATTCATAGAATCATAAGATCTCTACAAAGTAGAAAGAGGCCAATCAGGCCACCGAGCCTGCACCAGTAATAATCCCAGCCAGGTCCCTATCCCCGTAACCCCACATATCTATCCTGGTAGTCTCCCTGACACTAAGGGGCAATTTAGCATGGCCAATCCACCCAGCATGCATATCCTTTTGACTGTGGGAGGAAACTGGAGTATCCAAAGAAAACCCATGCAGACATGGGGAGAATTTGCAGACAGTCACCTGAGGCTAGAATTGAACCAGGGCCCCTGGCGCTGTGAGGCAGCAGTGCTAATCACTATATCATCGTGCACATATTGTGTGTAAGAGAGGGTGCAGCAGCCGGAGCAGAGTAGAAGTCAGCGGTTGGTGGGAGCTAGGAGAAATAGCAATTGATGTGTTGGTCAGGCGATAGAGGAAGTATTAATGGCAGTGTGAAAGACTAAAGAAGGTGCAGATAGCAGCGTAAAAGCAAGATAGCAGAATGTGTTTATAGGAGAACAAAGAATTAATTCTTAATGAAAGTAAAACTGAAGAAAAAGTGACAGTCCAGAGGAGGAGTGAAAAGAGGACTTTGTGTTAGAACAAAAAATGTTTTGGATTTTAAAGAAGGGTCAAGATAGAAGAGAAAGGTCACAGTCTAAAGTTGCTGAACTCCACGTTAAGTCCTGAGGGCCGCAATGTGTCCAATTGGAAGATGAGATGCTGCTCCTTGAGTTTGCGTTGGGCTTCACTGGAACAATGCAGCAGGTCAAGGATAGGCAGGAGAGCATGAGAGCTGAGTTAAAATGATAAGCAACAGGAAGATTGGGATCACGCTTGTGAATTACACACTAGTGTTCTACAATGAGATTACCCAGTCTGCGTCCAGTCCCCCTATAGCACAAAGATAGGTGAGAGAACAGATAATACTGAGGAGGTGGGAAGGCTGCAGAAGGACTTGGACAGGTTAGGAGAGTGGGGAAAGAAGTAGCAGATGGAATCCAACATGGGAAAGTGTGAAGTTACGCACTATGGTAGAAAGAATAGGGGCGTAGACTATTTTCTAAACGGGGAGAGAATTCAGAAATTGGAAACGTGGGGACTTGGGAGTCTGAGTTCAGGATTCTCTTGAAATTAACTTGCGGATTGAGTTAGTAGTTAGGAAAACAATTGCAATGTTATATCATTTTGAGAGGATTAGAATACAAAAACAGGGATGTACAGCAGAGGCTTTAATAGTCCTGAGAATGAAAAGCTTGTGGTATGAGTTTTTGAGGATGTGGGGGAATCGCTTTGAAACTTACAGAATACCAAAAGGTCTGGATAGAATGGACAAGCAGAAAATGTTTCTATTAACAGGAAAGATCAGATCTCCACAGCATTGGAGTAAAGGAACAACCTTTTTGAATTGAGATGAACAGAAATTTCTTTAGCCGCAGGATGGTGAATCTGTGGAATTCTATGGTACAGAGGGCTGGAAAAGCCAGGTTACTGAGTGTATTTAAGATAGAGATAGATAGGTTTTGATTGGTAAAAGGATCAAAGGTTATGGGGAAAAGGGAGATTGAAAAACATATCAGCTATGATTGAATGATGGAATTGACTCAAAGGCCAATGGCCTAATTCTGCTCCTATATTTTATGGCCTTATGAATTTGTAATAGACAGACCAGGCTTGACTAATCTAATGGAATTTTTTGATGAAGTTGCAGAGAAGAGAGGGTAGCAGAGAGTGGGGCAACCCTGGAGAAGGTGGGGCTCAATCCCTGACCCTTGGGTAGGCTGGTTAGAAAATCCAATCCTAGAAAAGGAACGATTCCAACACAAAGAGAAGGGTCTTGGAATACTCATTCCGAGGTATTTGGATGGTGGCAGGGGAGGAGGGTCGAATGTGCGTGAGCTTGGAGGACTGAGGAGGCTGGGGGGGTGGGGGGGGGGGGGGGGGGAGGGGAGTAACTCATTGTTTCTGGATCATAAGCAGTTCCAAAAAGGCATTTCTCCTCAAAGCTGTCCTCACCTCTCTTAAGCTGTTGGCTTTTCTTCAGCTTCCTGTTAAACCAGCAAATCTGGTTAACACAGAGTCTGCCACCCTTGGAAAATATTTAAATTGCCAGTCTGCCTCCCAGGAGCCAGTTTGCTGCTCATGAAAATGTCCACAGAATGACACGTAAAATAAAAAAACCTGAGTTTTATTTAAAATGGACACAAAGCCCAAGAATGGCTGAAAATATACACAGTAAGAATTTAGCAACACCAATTATTAATCCAACCGATTTATTTGATAGTAAAAAAGCGAGCTTTCAACACTCTTGTGTCTTCCTCAGGCAAGTGCAGTGTTCTGGTCCAGACCAGAATGCTGCACTTGCCTGAGGAAGACACAAGAGTGTTGAAAGCTCGCTTTTTTACTATCAAATAAATCGGTTGGATTAATAATTGATGTTGCTAAATTCTTACTGAGTTCTTACCACCCCAATCCAACGCCGGCATCTTTACATCATGAAAATATACAGTCAGCCTCTGACATGAATTACTCCGGGGTGTTTCTCTGAGGGATAGTGGAATTTATCCCTGTTTCCAGACAAGGTACTCCTAAAAGGCATCCTGAGGCTCATCACCATCTCCAATAACGACAAAGGGACATAATTGCCATCACATCTCAAAAGATCCTGTGTTTTACCCAGATGGAATTATGGATTCACCATGCAAGCAATGGGTTAGCTGACTGAGCTGCCCCAGTGTCTGTCTGTCTGCGTGTATGTGCTCTGTGAGGATAATTAGCTGGAAGATTTCCCACACTGAATGCGTGTGTCAGGGACCTGGGTTCGATTCCAGCTTGCGTCACTGCCTGTATGGAGTTTGCACGTTCTCCCAGCATCCGCATAGATTTCCTCTGAGTGCTCTGGTTTTCTTCCACAGCCCAAAGATGAGCGGATTAGGTGGATCGGCCAGACTAAATTCCCCTTATGTCAACGGAACTAGCTAGGGTAAATGCATGGAATTATGGGGATAGGACCCGGTTGGGTTTTGTAGTTGGTGCAGACTTGATGGGCCCAATGGCCTCCTTCTGCATTGTAGGATTCTATGTAACCTTGAAGAAGCAGTATTCCTGCAAAAAGAGGAATCTCAAGTGTATGTGTCTCTCTCTCTCTGTTTGAGGAAGTCAGCCCAGCCAGCAAAAAGATCAGGACTGGAAAGAGAACTGAAAATTCTTTGCCAAGTCACCAAGCACTAGAACCAATTATTTGACTACCGAATTCAACTCTATTGAAATCAAATCATAATGGCTGTACAGTCCAATATCTAATCATAGAATAGAATCATAGAATACCTACAGTGCAGAAGGAGGTCACTCAGCCCATCAAGAATGCATCAACAACAATCCCCAGGCTCTATCCCTGGAATTCCACATATTTATCCGGTAATCCCTTGGACCTACACATCCCTGAGCACAAAGGGCCAATTTAGTACGGCCAATGTACCTAACCTGCAGCTGAATTGGAAATGAGACAGTTTATTGGATTAATCCAAAGCAGTGGAGAACTTCTCAAGGGAAACCAGGAAATTACATTCCAAATTTTTAAAGTTTATTTATTAGTGTCTCAAGTAAGCTTACATTAACATTGCAATGGAGGTACTGTGAAAATCCCCTATTTGCCTTACTGTGGCACCTGTTCGGGTACACTCAGGAAGAATTTACTGTAACCAATGCACCTAACCAGCAAGACGAAACCCATGCAGATATGGGGAGAACATGCAAACTCTATGCAGACAGTTAACCAAGCTAGGAATTGAACCCAGGTCCCTGGAGCTGTTAGGCAGCAGTGCAAACCACTTTGTTACATGTTATTGTTGGCAAGTGTGAGGTTATCCACTTTGGTAGGAATAATGGTAGGAAGGATTACTATTTAAATGGAGAAAAGCTGCAGCATGCGACAGTGCAGAGGGACCTGGGGGTCCTTGTGCACGAATCACAAAAACACAGTATGCAGGTGCAGCAGGTGATTAAGAAGGCGAATGCAATGTTGGCCTTTATAGCGAGGGGGATAGAATATAAAAGTAGGGAGGTTCTGTTGCAGCTGTGTAGGGTACTGGTGAGGCCGCAGCTGGAGTACTGTGTGCAGTTTTGGTTGCCGCATTCAAGGAAGGATATATTGGCCTTGGAGGGGGTGCAGAGAAGGTTCACTAGGCTGATACCGGAGATGAGGGCGTTGGATTATGAAGAGAGACTGAATAAGCTAGGTTTGTACTCTTTGGAGTTTAGAAGGTTGAGAGGGGATCTTATAGAGACGTATAAGATAATGAAGGGGATGGATAGGGTAGAGGTTGAGACTCTTCCCACTTAGCAAAGATAGCAGGACTAGAGGGCACAGCCTCAAGATTGGGGGGGGGGAGCGGTTCAGATCGGAATTGCAGAGGGGTTTCTTCACGCAGAGGGTGGTAAATCTTTGGAATTCTCTGCCTGATGAGGTGGTGGAAGCTTCCTCACTGAATATGTTCAAGTCAAGAGTGGATAGGTTTTTGGTTGACAAGGGAATTAAGGTTTACGGGGAGAAAGAGGGAAAGTGGTACTGAACCACTACAGATCAGCCATGATCTTATTGAATGGCGGGGCAGGTTCGAGGGGCTGGATGGCCGACTCCTGCTCCCATTTCTTATGTTCTTATGTTCTTACGTTACTGTGTCACCATGCTCCTTGAGAGTCAAGAACTGTTATGTACACATTTCTATTTATATTTTACTTACTATTGGACTCAATTCTCATGTCTAATCTGTATGAAAGTATATATATTGTATATATATATATATACATATATATGTTTTACCACTTTTTTCCTCACCTTCTAACTAATTAACATAACTTGTTCCATCCTAACACAAAAAAGCCTGGTTAAATTGGCTTCTTTTGGAACATAACCATTAGGTCTAGAAAGGGAAGGGGAGCCTTGTTAGATTAAATGAGACTGGAGGATGCTGGAAAAGCTCAGCATGTCTACCAACATCTATTAGGATTAAACCTTTGTTATTCCCAGCAGAGGGGGTGGAGGGGGTTAAATAAAGGCCAAGAGCCAATCACACTTCCTCACTCAGCTTGGTAACAACTTTAGGGGTATCCCAGTCAGATGGTGATTAAGAGAGGGGGCTGGCCCAGATCAATAACTTTTGGAGAACTGTATCTGGGATTCGTCATAACCTCATCGTCAAAACCACCCAGGAATCGATGCAGCAGAAGAAGAGAAGAATCAAGATTCAGATGTTTTAACTTTGAATATCTTTCCCAAACTCAATCAGCACACTTTTGATTGTTAACACTGCACCTTGCATTTCGCTGAAGAACGATGGAGGTTGAGGGGCAACCTGATAGAAATCAAGATTATAAGAGGCATGGACAGAGTGGATAGTCAGGAGTGGATTGTCAAGAGGCATCTTGACAAATACATGAATAGGATGGGAATGGATGGATATGGTCCCCGGAAGGGTCAGGGGTTTTTGTTAAATCGGGCAGCATGGTGGGTGCAGACTTGGAGGGTCGAAGGGCCTGTTCCTGTGCTGTCATTTTCTATGTTCTTTGTTCACACAGAAGAGAAGGTAACCTTAGACTAAGGGACACTCCAAATCCATTATAAACTAACCTTCAAACAACACTATTGCCAGAAAGGTTACAAAGAAGGATTTAAATCATCATGTATTGCAGTCAGTGTTTGGTACTATAAACACCAACAAGGAGGTAGTAAATTGAGTCTATCATCTTAAAACAATATGGGCTTTTAGCCAATCGAGAGACAATGTTAGTCCTTTGAGAAAGTTTGCTCTGACATAATTTATAACGACGAGATTTCAATGGAAGATAATCAAGATTCAGCATAAACATTCAGGCTCATTAAAAGATTATTTTCTGATTCTTGCAACCAAAGAAATTGAAGAACACAATAAGGCTATTCAGCCCAGTGAGCAATTCTAGCTCTTCGACAACAACTATCAACTCATTGGTGAACCCTTTGCCTATATTCTCTTTATCATCTCACTTTTTCCTGTTTGGCCATTAATACTCCTCTACAATGTGGTGTTTAACGCTCTAGGTTGTGGGAAACAGGCAGTCAAGTGGCTACAACAGTTATCATTCAGGAAACCAACTGTAAATGGGAAGAGGCACGACACTGGGATCCATCTTCCACTGGGAACAGGCAGTCCGATGGTCAGCTGTAAACTGGAATGAGAAGGGGTTAGATCAGAACACCAGTTCACACACACGTACCGTAGTAGATCCACCAAACACTTCGATATAACTGCCCTTCTTCCCAAGAGCCAGAGTGCAACAACTGGCCCTTCCTGATGTGAAAACTTTATCGCCCAAAGCAAAATGACCAACAGGACAGTTGGCATTTTAGGGAATGAAGAGACCTCCAACCAGGCACTAAATTATCCAGCAAGGATCGACTTAACACTAGAGTCACAGCAATGATAATGGATTCTCCCCAAAGGCACAGTGATTAGCGCTGCTGCCTCACAGTGCCAGGGACCTGGGTTCAATTCCCGACTTGGGTGACTGTCTGCATGGAGTTTGTATGTTCTCCCTGTGTCTGCATTGGTTTTGTCTGGGTGTTCTGGTTTCCTCTGAAAGGCGTGCTGTTTAGGTGCATTGGCCATGCTACATTCTCCCTCAATATACCCGAACAGGCGACTAGGGGATTTTCACATTTTCATAGTAACTTCATTGCAGTGTTAATGTAAGCCTACTTGTGACACTAATAAATAAACTTTAAAAATTTCTAGATTTCCCCTGAGAAGTTCTCCATTGCTTTGGATCAATCCAATAAACTGCCTCACTGTCCGGGTTCACCCGTTGTGGGAAGAAGCTAGTCAGACCAATGTAGAGGAGCAGTGAAGGAGATCCTTCAGCCCATTTGAGTTTGCTGTAGCTCTCTTGAAGAGCAATCTAGTCTGTTCCCCACTCCCACCCATCCCACCACTTCTTCCACACCTCTACTCCCTCCAGCTTGTTCACCAGATTCTCGCAACTATTTATCCTTCACGTATCTAATTCCCTTTGGAAAATTAGTATTGAATCATTTCCATGCATATTCTTAAATCCTAAACTCTCCTAAAGTATTTTTTCCACTGGTCCTTTTGCCAATCACGTTAAATCTGCTTCTTTTAAATACTGGAAATAGTTTCTCTTTATTCTTATGCAAACCCTTCAAAATATTTCTACGTTGATAACTATTCTTCACTGGAATCTCCTCCCATTCTACTTACAGAAACATTGCAACTAGAAGCAGGAGTTGGCCATTTGGCTCTTTGTGCCTGCTGTGCCATTCATTTTGATCATGCGTGATCATTGAATTCAATACCCTGATCCACCCTTTCCCCCATATCCCATTATCCCTTTAGTTCCAAGAACTATACTTAATTTCTTTTTGAAATCACGCAACGCTTTGACTTCAATTACGTTCTCTGGTAGTGAATTCCACCATTCTCTGGATGAAGAAATTTCTTCTCACCTGAGTTCTAAAAAGTTTACTCCTTATTCTTAAACTATAACCATCAGTTCTGGACTCCCCTATCATTAGGAACATTCTTTCTGAATCTATCCTGCCTAACTCTGTTAAAATTTAATAAGTCTCTGTGAGATACCCTCTCACTCTTCTAAATTCCAGTCAATATAATCCTAACCGACTTAGTCTCTCTCATATGACAGATCTACCATCTCAGGAATCAGCCTGTTAAATCTTTGCTGTATTCTCTGTACAGCAAGGACATCCTTTCTCAGATAAGGAAACCAAAACTGCACACAATACTCCAGGCATGACTTTATCAATGCCCTATACAATTGCAGCAAAACATCTCTATCTCTTTACTCAAATCTTCTCACTATAAAGACCAACATATCATTTGCCTCCTTTACTGTCTGCTGTACCTGCATACTTACTCTCAGTGACTGATGCACAAGTACTGCAAGGTCTCATTGAATGTCCAACTTTCTCAATTTACACCCATTCGAATAATAATCTGTCTTCCTATTATTGCTATCAAAGTGGATAACCTCACATTTATCCACATTATACTGCATCTGCCATGCACAATGGCAACACACTTAGCCTGTCCAAATCACATTGAAATATCTCTGCATCCTCCTCACAGCTCACCATCCTACCCAACTTTGTTTCATTTGCAAATTTGGAGTTAATACATTCAGTCCCCCCCCCTCCAAATCATTGATATATAATGTGAGCAGATTCTGGCACAGATCCCTGCAGAACCCTACTAGTCACTGACTGCCAATCAGAAAAATAAACCATTTATGCTAATTCGTTGCTTCCTATTTGCTAACCAGCTTTCTATCCATCTCAAGACATTACCTGCAATCCCATGTGCTTTAACCTTACATTGTAGTCAGTTATGTAAGACCATATTGAAAGTCTCCTGAAAGTCTAAATAAACCACATCTACTGGTTCTCCTTGGTCGATTTTACTAGTTACATCCTCAAAAAATTCCAATAGATTTGTCAAGCATAATTTCCCTTTTGTAAATCCATGCTGACTTTGTCGGATTAAACCATAGCCTTACAAATGCCAAGTTATGAAATCTTTGATAATGGATTCAAGCAACTTCCCCAGTACCGACGTTAGACTCACTGGTCTACAGTTTCCCATTTTCTCTCTCTTTCCTTTTTTGAATAATGGGCTTACATTAGCTACCCTCCACTGTAAGAACTACTCCAGAGTCCAAAGAATGGATTGACTATTTCCAGGGCCACTTCCTTAAGTAGTCTGGGATGAAGATTATTAGGATCTGGAGATTTATCCATCTCCAATCCCATCAATTTCCCACAGCCATTTCTCGACTAATGCTGATTTCCTTTAGCTCTTCACTAAAACATAATTCATCCCAACTTCTCAATTTTATCAGCACATCTTCCAGTCTGTACTCCTTCATTAACTGATCCAAATTCTTCTTCCATGCAGAAACAATGATAGAAATGTGGAACTCTTTTCTACAATCATTAAATGATCTTGGGTCGACTGGCAATTTTTAATCTGAAATTAGTAGAAGTTTGTTAACCAAATGCATGAAGGAATATGGGGCAAGGCAGGGTACATGGAATTGGGTTGCAGATCAGCCATCATCTTATGGAATGGCACAACAGGTACAAAGGTCTTCTCCACAATCGCACACCCAATTTTTTATATATGTGTTGGTACACACCTCAATATACACCTCTCTCAATATACAGCCCCCTCATTAAGTACAGCCAACTTTAACATCTCCGGCCATTACATAAGTGCACTGCTAGTTACTCACCCTGCCGTCACACAGTCACCCATTTCACACTTGCCTCTCACACACTTGCTCATTACACACCCTACCTATTACTAACCATATTCATTACACACCTCACCTGTTATGCACCACCCATTAGACACCACACCCATTACAATTCACCCAGTATACACTCACCTGTTAATACCCTCTTGTTAGAAACCATTAGTATTACACACTGCCTGATACTGAAAGTTAGCATGCAGGTGCATGAAGTAATTGGGAAGGCAAATGGTATATTGGCCTGTATTGCAAGAAGATTTGAGTTCGGGATAAAGAAATCTTGCTGCAATTGTATGGCGCCTGCACTAGAATATTGTGTGCAGTTTTGGATTCTCTATCTGAGAAAGGATGTATTTACCAGACTGATCCCTAGGATGGTGATATTGTTTAAAGAGGAGAGATTAAAGAAACCATGCCCATATTTTCTAGAGTTTCAGCCCAGTGGTTTTACACAGATTTTATTTCCTTTGTGTACTATGGCTGAAAGGTTTTAGACAGCGACAATTCCCCATTGTCCCTGTGTGGCGGCTACCCTAATAAGGGGTGATCTCATTGAGGCTTACAAAATTCTTACAGGGCATAGGATGTATGTAGAAAGAATGTGCCCCTTTGCTGATAAATCTAAAACCAGGGTTCTCAGTCTCAGAATAAGGGGTAGACCTGTTAAAGCTGATCTGAGGAGGGATTTCTTCACTCAGAGGGTGGTCAATCTTTGGAATTCCCCACCCTAGCCCATGGATGGTCATTCATTGAGCATGTACAGGACAGAAATTGATAGATTTCTGGATGCTGATGATATCAAGGGATGAACACAGTAAGAAGTCTGACAACACCAGGTTTAAATCCAACCGAGTTTATTAGTAAACTCGTAAGCTTTCAGGTTTAAGGCCTTTATCAGGCCAATGAGGTGTTCTGGTCTCCAATAGCACTCATATCAGCACTGACAGTTTACAGATTACTGATTAGAATGTGAATCTTTACACCTAACCTGCTATTCAAGTCTTAAAATGGCTAACAATGTGGGTGGAAGGAGCACTGAGCACAGGTTAAAGAGATGTGTATTGTCTCCTGAAGCATGGTACATTGGGGAGACCATGCAGACACTACAACAGCGGGTGAATGAACATCACTCGACAATCACCAGGCAACCCTTCCTGTTAGCGAACACTTCAGCGGTCACGGGCATTCGGCCTCTGACCTTCATGTAAACGTTCTTCAAGGGCGCCTTCATGACATGAGGACGGTCTTAACAGGGATCATGGCTTCATGTCACACTATCTGTAACCCCCATGACTTGCCTGGGTTAGCAAAAAACCTCACTTACTGTGCTGTCTGAAAACAATACACATCTCTCTAACCTGTGCTCAGTGCTCCTTCCACTCACATTGTTAGCCACTTTAAGACTTGAATAGCAGGTTAGGTGTAAGGATTCGCATTCTAATCAGTAATCTGTAAACTGTCTGTGCTGATGTGTGTGCTATTGGAGACCAGGCCTGAAGGCAGCTATAATAGCTGAAAGCTTATGAGTTTACTATCAAATAAACCGGTTGGATTTAAACCTGGTGTTGTCAGACTTCTTACCGTGTTTACCCCAGTCCAATGCCTGCATCTCTACATCATCAAGGGATGATACAGGGACAGAGGAGAAAAATAGCTTGGGGCAGAAGAACAACCATGATCGGTTTGAATGGTAGAGCATTTGATGAGCCAAATGGACCTACTTCTTAAATATCAAGCACCTTACAATTGTAGTGAGGTATGGAACATGCTGAATGGACGCAAGTTGAATTTCATTACACTTCCTGTAATCATCAAATCAAACTGATTTTATATTTTTTGTGAGTAATGTATATTTTGAAGAATATAAAGGAGATCCACTATGTTCTTCGGGTTGGGCAGTGAATGTGTTGCACCATTGTCATCCACACCTCAACAAATATAAACCAGAAAGAATGGGGAAAAGATGGTTACAGCTCCTGGGAAATCATTTTAAATTCCTCCAATAGATGTCGTACTCTACCTGGAGTTTTCACTTCTGAAGGGTACCCTGTCGTCTTGTGATTGACAGCCAGGATACGAAAAGCATACAGGACCCTGGGGTCCATGCCCCCCAGCTTGTGACCTCTGATGGCAGGGTCGATGGCACTAGCAACAGTCCGCCAGGGTATGTGTGGGTCGGCAATGGTCTCCTCCAGCTTGTCTCTGCCACGTGGCGACAGGGACCGTCTGACGGGCCTCCTCTCAATCATAAAACCCGTCAAGTCACCGGCACCTCGAGTCATCCATTCCAGGAGCACCTCCGTTCTCTGGCGGCCATACAACAGCTTGCTGATGGTCACGTTCGGGGGTGTGGGGTATTCTGTGAGGGATATGGAGGGAAAAACATAGTTAGTGAGACAGCAGAGTGTAAAGCCGTCAAATAGGTTCATTCCTGAAACCACTTGGTTGAAACTGGTAGAGAAAGAACACATAAGGAGCCAGTTACACTGTAGGAAATGGTAGATGAGTAGTTAGCCATTGGACGAGTAATCCAGTAGACCAGACTAATGGTTCTTGAAATACGAGTTCAAACCCGCACCACTACAGTTGAGGGATTTAAGTTCAGTTGATTAAATACAAAATAAGGAATTGCAACAATATTAACAGGAGTAATAGTTTTTTTATTCATTCATGGCACATGGGGGTCACTGGCTGGCCAGCATTTATTGCCCATCTCTAGTTGCCCTTGAGAAAGTAATGGTGAGCTATCTTCTTGAATGACTGCAATCTACGTGCTGTGGGTTGATCCACAATGCTGTTAGAGAGGGAATTCCAGGATTTTGGCCACAAAGGAATGGTGATATATTTCCAAGTCAGGATGGTGAGGGGCTTGGAGAGGAACTTGCAGGTGCTGGCGCTCCCATGTATCTGCTTCCTCTGTCCTTCTAGATAGAAGTAATCGTGAGTTTGGAAGGTGCTGTCTAAGGATCTTTGTTGAATTGGGCTTTTAATTATGTCGGGCAGCATGGTCAGGGCAGACATGGAAGGCCGAATGGCCTGCTCCTGTGCTGTTTTGTTCTCTGTTCTTTGAATTGCTGCAGTCCATCTTGTAGATAGTACACACAGCTTCTACTGAGCGTCGGTGATGAAGGGAGTGGATGTTTGTGGGGTGTGGTGCCAATCAAGTGGGCTGCTTTGTCCTGGATGGTGTCAAGCTTGTTGGGTGTTATTGGAACTGCACCCACCTAAACAAGTGGGAAGTATTCCATCACACTCCTGACTTGTGCCTTGTAGATGGTGGATGGCTCTGGGGAGTCAAGAAGTAATTACTCAATGCAGTATTCCTATCCTCGGACTTGCTCTTGTAGGTATTGTGTTTATGTGCTGAGTCCAGTTGAGTTTCTGGTCAATGGTAACCCCAAGGATGTTGACAGTGGGGAATTCAGTGATTAGGATACCAACGAATGTCAAAGGGCGGTGCTTAGATTGTCTCTTATTGGTGATGGTCATTTCCTGGTATTTGTGTGGCGCAAATGTTATTTGCCACTTGTCAGCTCAAGCCTGGATATTGTCCCGACCTTCTTGTATTTGAACATGGATTGTTTTAGTAAGTCGTGAATGGTACTGAACGTTGTGCAATCATCAGCGAACATCCCCACTTCTGACCTTATGATGGAGAGAAGGTCTTTGATAAAGCAGCTGAAGATTGTTGGGTCTGGGACACTCCCTTGAGGGACTCCCGCAGAGATGCCCTGGAGCTGAGACGACTGACCCTCTACAATAACAACCATCTTCCTATGTACCAGGTATGACTCCAACCAGCAGCGAGTTTGCCCCGATACCTATCGATTCCAGTTTCACTAGGGTTTCTTGATGCCACACTTGGTCAAATGTGGCTTTGGTGTCACTCTTGCCTCATCTCTGGAATTCAGCTCTTTTGTCCATGTTTGAACCAGGGCTGTAATGGGGTCAGGAGCTGAGACCCCCTGGAGAAACCCAAACTGGATGTCGCTGAGCTGGTGCTGCTTGATGGCACTGTTGATGACCCTTTCCATCATCTTCCTGATGACTGAGAGTAGACTGATTGGGCGGTAATTGGTTGGGTTGGATTTGCCCGGCTTTTTGTGGACAGGATATATCTGGGCAACTTTCGTCATTGTTGGGTAGATACCAGTGCTGTAACTTTATCTACCCAGTTTGGCTAAGGAAGCAGCAAATTCTGGAGCATAAGTCTTCAGTACTGTTGCTGGAATGTTATTAGGGCCCATTACCTTTGCAGTATCTGGTACTTCCAACTGTTTTTTAATATCACATGGAGTGAATCCAATTGGCCAGAGACTGAGACGTTGGGGACCACTGGAGGAGGCTGAGATGGATTGTCCACTTGACATTGCTGGTTGAAGATGCAAATGCTTCAGCCTTTATTTTTTGCAGTAATGTATTGAGCTCCTCCAACACTGGGGATAAGGATATTTGTGGAGCCTCCTCCTCCAGTGAGTTGTTTAATTGTTCACCACTTTTCATGATTGGATGTAATAGGACTGCAGAGCTTAGATCTGATTGGTTGGTTGTGGGATCACTTAGCTCTGTCTATCACTTGCTGTTTTTTGAATGCAAAATTCCTGTGTTGTAGCTTCACCAGGTTGGCATCTCATTTTTAGGTATGTCCTGGTGCCATGCCTTCCTGCAGTCTCCATTGAACCAGGGTTGATCTCCTGGCTTGATGGCAATGGGTGATCGTGAAATGATTAGATTGTCGTAAATAATACCCTTTAAGGAAGGAAATCTGCTGTCTTTACATGGTCTGACTTATAACAATGTCATTGAGTCTCAACTGTCTATGCAAGTCAGTGAACCCTAATCCAATCCTGCGGAGACGGGAGGGGCACGGTAACCATAAGGAAATGTGAAAAAGGATCTAAGGATTTCTTAATTAAGAAATAAAAATGTAAAAGAGCATCAATCTCAGATAAAGCAGACAATGGATGTATGATAAACGTCACAGTGTGTGTGGTACACGTCATGCTGTGTGTAGCATGTGTTAGAAGGTATACATTATAATATGCATCATAGTAAATGCCCATATATGCACAGGCACACACACAAACACACAGATACACACACAACACACACACATACACATGCTTACACAGGCCTGTATATACACACACAAGTACACACGTACACACACATGTACACACACTGATCCATACTCATACTCACATATATACATACACATATATGCACAGACACATACACGCATGCATACACATACATACACATGCACTCACATACACACACACTTGCTTACACAGGCACGTATACACACACAAGCACACATGTACACACAGTGATCACACACACACACACACACACGTGCTTACACAGGTACGTATACACACGCAAGCACACATGTACACACACTGATCTACACACACACTCACATATACACATACACACATATGCGCGCACATGTACGTGCATACACACACACACACACACGAGATAACCAAAGAGCTGTACAATGCACAAGTTGCTGCTGTTACAATCACTAATGAGAGGTTCACTCACTATTCACATGGAGGCGAATGCTGAGGGTGGAACTCCCCACCACATTGCTGGCTGTACACCAGTAACGTCCATTGTCGCGGTCCCCATCGGTCTCCCGGATGGTGAGGTTTGACCAGAAGGCTTCCTGGTGCAGGAGGTACTTTTTGGGTGTGAGCCAGATGCTCTCATTTCTATTATTGTGCCAGACAATCTCCGAGGAAGGATAAGCAGCCCTAAGGACACAGGTCAGATGGACATCACTCCCCTCGAACACCGTCAGGGAGTCTCTCGGGGTAAGCAGATCAGGCGCCTCTGAAACCCAAATAAACACAGCAGGGTGTAACTTTTATATCACATTTTTACATGAATGAATTGTATCATAGAATCTGATCATTTCTGGTTTGTTTTTAGGGGGAAATGTGTCTGTCAATCTCCTTAAAATATTGACAATCTCAGGCAAGTCATCTCAAAATCTCACTTCTTTTAAACAGCAAGCAAGCCTTAATAAACACAGAAAGTGTTGGAAATACTCGGCAGGTCAGACAGTATCAGTGAACGCCTGGAACACTGGCTGGAATTTTCTGTTCCTGCAGCAATGTGCAACTCGCTGCCACATTATCCAGTATTTAGATGATTGAGATCCTGGAGGTGTAGTCCACACCATGATGCTGGTCAGGTGGGATGAAGCTTGAACCAGCCAGCAATCTCAGCTTCCCAGAGATCAAGGGAGCCTCATCTCCAGTAACAAAAAGGAAGATCTCCCTGCCCAAGGACACACTGAGCCCCCCACATGTACATGGGTAGGTCCCTTGACCCCCATTGGAACCTCAACCATGCTCAGGAATCCTCCCCACCCGCGTACACAGAACCGCTCCCTCACCCTCCCATTAGAGATCGCTGGAGGGGGTGATCCCAGCACTGCCTCTTGGCACTGCCCCTGGAAGAGTCTCCTGGCATTGGCCCATTGCAGTGCTGGGGGGGGGGGGGGGGGGTGCGCAGTGCGGGCGTATGTGCCAAGGGATTGTCAGCGCATATTTGTCTCTCCCTGGGGGCTGATGTTATCTGTACGCCCCCAACATAGTCTCTTCGTCCATTACACACTGTTCCAAACCCGGTGGCAAGGAGGCATTAGGGGGGCAGGGAGATAAGGGGAGGGCTGAGAGGGGTGTTTGGAAGTGAGAGTATCCAATGAGGATACAGCAGGAAAGCCCTATAATCACATGTTAATGAATTTGAATGAGGTTCCCAACTTTCAAAGAACAAAGTAATGTAGAGTACAGGAGCAGGCCCTTTGTCCCTCCAGTTCTGTACCAATCATGATACCCTAACTGAACTACTGCCCTTATTTGGTCCTTATCCCTCTATTCCCTCTCTGTTCATGTGCCAGTCAAAGATGCCTCTTAAAGGTTGCTAATGTTCCTCTTCCACCACCTCCTCTGGCAGAGTGTTCCAGATATCCATCACTTCTGCGTGAAAAACTTACCCCATACATCTCCCTTAAATTATCCCCCTCTCACCTTGAACCTGTGCCCCCTTGTAATTGACACTTCCACCCTTGGAAAAAGCATCTCATTATCCACCCTATCTATACCTCCCATAACTTTGTAGACACTATCAGGTCTCCCCTCAGCCTCCGTCTTTCCAATGAAAACAATCCCGGTTTATTCAACCTCTCCTCATTGCCAACAGAGACCAAGCAACATCCTGGTGAACCTTCTTTGCACTCTCTCAAAAACCTCTACATCCTTCTGGTAATGTGGTGACCAGAACTGCACGCAGTATTCCAAATACGGCCTAATCAAGGTTATATATAGCTGCAATATGATTTCCCAACTCCTGTACACAATGCTCCAATTAGTGCTTTCTTACTCACCTTGGCCATCTGCGTTGCCACCTTTAGGGAACTGTGGACCTGCACGCCCAGATCCCTCTGTATGTTAATGTTCCAAAGGGTTCTTCCATTTACAGGGCAATTCGCACCCAAATTTGATCCTCCAAAATGCATCACCTCACAATTGTCCGGATTCAAATCCATCTGCCACTTCTGTGCCCAAGTCTCCAATCTATCCATATGCTGTTGCATTCTCTGACAATCCCACCAATCTTTGTATTATCTGTAAACTTACTAATCAGGCCTACATTTTCCTCCAGATCATTTATATATACTATTCCCTCTTTGGCCGTCCATCGATTTCGATGTTGACTGTGTTGGAAGTTTAGATTCTGCAGACACGTTGGTGTGTTATAAGGCCTGCATTGGATCGACATTGTCTCCCACATCGGTGGCAACTGTGATTTGTCTGATTTGTAACAAAATGTCTGCGTTCGTGGTCTGCTTCATATTTTTCCTGCCTTTTTTTCTTGATGAGTGGGATTGTCTTCTTGACAATGCATTGCCAACTTCTTCTGTCCAAAGCATCCTTCTCCCAGGTGTTGACATCCATGTTAGTGTTCTTCATATGGCGCTTGAGCACATCTTTGTAACGCAGCTTCTGTCCACCATGTTTTCTATTTCCTTCATGTAGCTCGCCATAGAAGACGGCTTTGGGCAAACGATCGTCGCTCATTCTTATGACATGGCCAGTCCACCGCAACTGAGAGGCTGTGATGAGCGATTCTGCGCTGACCGTTCCAGCTCATTTGAATACCTCCACATCAGGAACCATCTCTTGCCAATTGATGTTTAATATTTGTCGCAAGTGTCTGAGTTGTATCTTGGTTTGTTTCTTGATATGCTTCTGGTAGAATGTCATTGTTTCTGTTGAATAAAGTAGAGATGGTAGAACGGCTGTATTATACACTTTGACCTTGGTTGACATTTTAATGTCATGGCGGGACCAAAGTTGCTTCTGCAAGGCACCAAAAGCTTTTGTTGCTGATTGAATCCTCCTTTCTATTTCCAGATCCGATAAGTTGGTGCTGGTTACAGCGCTTCCTAAGTAAGTGAAGGACTCAGTGTTTTTCAGCGCTAGCCCACTTATCTTTATGATTGGTGATTGGGTTTCATTACACAGAGGCGGAGGCTGGTACAGGAGTTCGGTTTTGGAGGCATTGATTCTTAGGCCAAAAAGAGTGCCAGCAGATGAGAAGTGGTCTACAATTTCTTGAATCACATTTGGATCAGTGGCAATGAGGGCTAAATCATCTGCATACAGAAGTTCTGTGATACATATCTTTCTCGTCTTGGTTGAGGCTTTGAGTCTTGAGAGGTTGAACAATTTTCCATCTGAGCGAGTCCTAACGTACACACCTTTGTCCAGATTTTGGCCCATTGTTTCCAATACTGCAGCAAGATATAGCGTGAACAAAGTTGGAGCAAGTACGCATCTCTGCTTTACCCCGTGGTTGATGCTGAAGGCTTCGCTGATATCTCCTTCAATAGTTACTTTGCCATATATACTATAAACAGTAGAGGTCCCAGCACTGACCCCTGTGGAATACCACTAGGTACAGGTCTCCATTCTGAAAAGCACCTTCCACCGCTACTCTCTGTCTTCTATTATCCAATAAGAAGTCTGACAACACCAGGTTAAAGTCCAATAGGTTTATTTGGTAGCAAAAGCCACTAGCTTTTGGACGCTGCTCCTTCATCAGGTAAGCAGTGCTTCAAAAGCTAGTGGCTTTTGCTACCAAATAAATCTATTGGACTTTAACCTGGTGTTGTGAGACTTCTTACTGTGTTTACCCCAGTCCAATGCCGACATCTCCACATCATCCTATCACCCAACCAGTCCTGTATCCATCTAGTCAGCCCACTCTGAATCCCATGTGATTTTAGTTTTTCTATCAGTCTGCCATGTGGGACCTTGTCAAGCACCTTACTAAAGTCCACATAAACTATTTCCACATCCCTTCCCTCATCAATTATCTTTGTCACCTGTCAAAAACTCAATCAAGTTAGTGAGACGTGACCTTGCCTATAGAAACCACACTGCCTGTCATTAACCAGCCTATTTTCTTCCAAATGTTCATATCCCTCAGCATCCACTCCAAAAGCTTCCCCATCACCGACATCAGGCTCACTGTCCTATAATTTCCTGGATTATCCCTGCTTTCCTTTTTAAACATGGGAACAACATTGGCTATTTTCCAGTCATCTGGAATTTCATCCGTCATCAGAGAGGGTGTGAAGGCCCCAGCTATTTCTTCCACTCGCCTTCCACAGTAACCTGAGATAGATTCCACCTGGTCCTGGGGACTTGTCTACCTTAATACAATTTAGGATTCTCAACGCTTCCACTTTCGACATTCTTTAGAGTGTTCACACACCTATCCCTGATCTCAGCATCCATCATGCCCTTCTCTTTGGTAAATACCGATACAAAGTACTCACAATTCTCGCCCACTTCCTTTGGCTCCATGTGTAACTTTATTTGGCCTTTCTTGCCTCTTGCTGCTAATATAAGCATTAAAAACCTTGGGATTTTCCTTGACCCCATTTGCTAAAAATATTTCATGGCCCCTTTTAGCCCTCCTAATTCCACGCTTAAGGCCCTTCCTATTTTCACTAAATTCCTCAAGGGCTTCATCAGTTTTTAGATGCCTAGACCTATTGTATGAACAAAGAACAAAGAACAAAACAGCACGGGAAACAGGCCCTTCGGCTCAACGAGCCCGCGCCACCACCCCGATGTTCCCATCTCTACCCGTGATCCCTGTCCATGTTTATAGATCTATGGATTAAAAACCAAATTTGAGACAATTTAGGGAGAATTTGTTTTGCCAATTAGCCTAAGAGCACATCTTTGGGATGTGGGAGGAAACCGGAGCTCCCGGAGAAAACCCACGCAAGCACGGGGAGAATGCGCAAACTCCCACAGACACAGGCCCAAATCCATGTATCTGCACAGCACAGCGATAGTCACTGAGCTGTCGTGTTGCCCATCAGAAGGTCCAGGTCAAGCATACACTAACAACGTGAAGCAGTAGGATACTCTCGAAAAAGATCCAAGAGCAGTCCTCTCACGACCCATCGCGTGTATGCCCCTCGTTAGACAACAAGGTGGACCAAAGCACCTGTAGGATAAAAACAAGTACATCAATATCATCATCTATTTACACACTTCCCAGGGACTCCCAAGGCTCATGATCCCTATTTTAAATCAGTTTTCTATACCCCTCCATTCCCATTCTGTTCATGTGCTCATCTAAGTATTTCTTAAATAACTCCAGAGTACCTGCCTCCACCACTTTACTTGGCAGCGCATTCCATACCCCCACCATCCTCTGTGTGAAAAAACTCCCTCTAACATCCAGGTTATACCTTACCCCCCTCACCCTAAGTCCGTGACCCCTCGTGCTATTTGAGTCCATCCTAGGAAAAAGCTTAACCCTGTTTACTCTATCAATCCCCTTCAAAATCTTGTACACTTTTGCTTCCTTTTGATAAGCTTACAATTTCTCTTATGGTTCCCAAATCCTGCCATTTCTATTTTTCAGTTTTTGCAGGGATCTACTTGTTCTGCACTTCAATCAACTGGTCTTTAAAAGTCTCCCACATGCCAGATGTGGATTTGCCCTCAACTGGTTGTTTCCAATCCACATTCCCCAGTTCCTGTCTAATTTGGATGTGATTGGCCTCACCCAATTAAGCACCTTCACCCGAAGGCCAATTTTGTTCTTATCCGTGACTATCTGAAATCTTATGGAATTATTGTCGCTGAGCCCAAAATGCTCCCTTACTGAAATGTCAATCACCTACCTGGCCAGGATTATTCCCCAATACCAACTCTAGTATGGCCCCTTCCCTGGTTGGATTGTCAACATATTGAATCAAAAAGCCCTCCTGGACACATCTAACAGATTGCTCTTCATCCGAGCTCTTGGCTGTAAGGGCTGTATTCCCCACTCAATATGGGGAACTAAAGTCACCCACCATAAATCTACTCTCCTTTTTTCACACTTTTTCAGTGTCTGACTACACAATTGCTCCTCTGTCTCCTGTGGAATGTTGGGATGTCTATAATACACTGATTTCATCCTTCCTATTCCTGAGCTCCACTCATAATGCCTCACTACAAGATGCCTCCAATGTCTCCGCGCTCAGCATAGCTCCCCAATCAGCAATGTAACTCTCCCACCCCTTTTATTCCCCATTCTGTCCCGGTCTAAAACAGCAATATCTCGGAACGTTAAGCTGCCAGTCCTGTCCCTTCTTTAACCATGTCTCCAGAAGAAGTCTCACAGCATCAGGTTAAAGTCCAACAGGTTTATTTGGAATCTCAAGTTTTCAGAGCGCTTCTCCTTTATCAAGTGATCACTAGATGAAGGAGCGGTGCTCCAAGAACTCTTGATTCCCAATAAAACCTGTTGAATGTTAACCTGGTGTTGTGAGACTCCTTACTGTGCCCATCCCAGTTCAATGCCGGCATTTCCACTCCATAATGGAAGCTGCCTCTTCCCATTTACAATTGGCCAAAGTGAAAAGTGTGAGGTAATTCACTTTGGCAGGAATAACAAATGTGTAGAGTATAGGGCTAATGGTAGGACTCTTAATAGTGTTGAAGGATCTTGGTGTATATGTGCATAGATCCCTGAAAGTTGGCAATCAAGTCGATAAGGTTGTTAAGAAGGCATATGGAGTCTTAGCTTTTATTGGTAGGGGGATTGAATTTAGGAGCCGCAGCATCATGTTGCAGCTGTACAAAACTCTAGTGCGGCCGCACTTGGAGTATGGTGTGCAGTTCTGGTCCCCACATTATAAGAAAGATGTGGAGGCATTGGAGAGGGTACAGAGGAGGTTTACCAGGATGTTGCCTGGTATGGAGGGCAGGTCTCATGAAGAGAGGCTGAGGGATTTGAGGTTGTTTTCATAGAAAGAAGGCGGCTAAGAGAAGACCTTATTGAAACATATAAGATGATTAGAGGTTTAGATAGGGTGGACAGTGATAGCCTTTTTCTAGGATGGAGAAAGCTAGCACGAGGGGACATAGCTTTAAATTAAGGGGTGGTAGTTATAGGACGGATGTCAGAGGTAGGTTCTTTACCCAGAGGGTGGTAAGGGTATGGAATGCCCTGCCTGCGGCAGTTGTAGATGTGCCACGTTTGGTGGCGTTTAAGAGGTTAGTAGATAAGTTTACGGACGAAAAGGGAATGGTTTAGGTTAGAGGGTCATTGCTTTTTCCTAATTGGTCGGCGCAACATCGAAGGCCAAAGGGCCTGTTCTGTGCTGTAATGTTCTATGTTCTATGTTCTATAATTGTAACCGCATCATAATCCCATGCCATAATCCAGGTTCTCAGTTCACCTGTTTTGCCTGTTATATTTCTAGCAATGAAGCAAACACACCACTGACCTCCAGTCCCTCTCTCTGTCTGCTCTTACTCTGCGTTATGTTTCTCTCAGTCTCACATTTTTCCCCAGTTCCTCCACCTTCCAGCCTGAAGTTCCGGTTCCCACCGCACACCCCACTCTCTCCAATGCAACCCCCATCCTTCTCCGCCTTGCACTAGGCAGTGTCCTTGGGCAGAAGCCTCATTATGCCAATGGCAGGAGGTGGAGAGAATTGTGCTGTGAGACCTTACTGGCGGGAATCTCACTCTTGTGGGATCTTGCATCCACAGTAAGCATGGACACAAAATCCTAACAGTCAACTCTGTTTCTCTGCATAGATGCTGCCAAACCTGTTGAGCATTTCCAGCGTAGTAAGCTTTTATTTCAGATTTCTGACCTCTGCCATATTTTGCTTTTGTGCCAACCTCCTTAACCTCTCCTCGCCATTTAGATCTTTGGCACCCATTTTGGGTTGCTTGTCTCAGTACTTGTATACAAGGGAACACTTTAACTAAAGTTCTAAGAGTTAAAAAAGACGATAGTCAAAGAATAACCACGCCTGTGTGATTATAGAGTTCAGGATGGATGGCTGAATATTAAAATTCCAAAATAAAGATTCTTCTGGGAGACTGGGTACCTAGTTTGATGCTGCAAGCCTTACTCCTGGTCAAAGGATGTGTCGCTTGGCAGATAAATTCCTTGCCGCTGTACGTTAGGTTGGACTTTAGCACTTGATTATTGATGGACTGTTCAGCTTTACCCAGAAAAATGCCTCTCCAATTCTTCCAGTGCAGCGAAGCCTGTGGTAGGCCTCCTTCCCAGCTGCACGACAGCATTGTGTATTCCAAACTCTTCACTGCGGAGGCTGAGCACTTGGGTTTCCCTTCAGGCAACACTGAAAATGGAAAAGAACTTTAAGACAAAACTGTTTGTGGAAAAATCTCTGGGATGAAAGGAGGAGCAGGGAAGTAAAGGCAAGCAAGAAATCAGTGTGCAAAGAAAATGTTACAAACCACAAATCTAGTTTGTCGTCTTCTGAATCCCAAAATAGGTCTTCCTTCATAATCCCTTCCACGTTTTGAAGGCGTTGGGGGGAAAGTTATGTCTAAGTTGTGGGCTAGATTTCCTGGCCCTCTGCTTTGCCAAGTGGATCCTCTGTTCCCGCCAAATGCGACCCCACCCAAAACACCGTGGACATCGGCGGGACTGGATAATCCTGCCCATTGCCAATGGAAATTTGCCATCGGGCAGCTGGAAAAAGCCGCCCTGTGATACAAGGCCCATTCCAAATTCCTAATGATGATCCTGACTAGTCGTTCACCCCCATAAAAGATGTCATAGAAGAATTTAGAACCCTACAGTGCAGGAAGAGGCCCTTCGGCCCATCGAGTCTGCACCGAACACCATCCCACCCAAACCCTACCCCAATATCCCTACATATTATAATCCACTAATCCCTCTAACCTAGACATCGCTGGACACTAAGGGGCAATTTCTTAGCATGGCCAATCAACCTAACCCCACATCTTTGGACTGTGGGAGGAAGCCAGAGTACCCGGAGGAAACCCACGCAGACACAAGGAGAATGTACAAACTCCACACAGACAGTGACCTGAGCCAGTAACCAAACCCAGGACCCTGGAGCAGTGAAGAAGCAGTGCTAACCACTGTGCTACCGTGTTGCCCAATGTCAAAGCAGGTGTAGAACAGAATGCTTACAGTGCAGAAGGAAGCCATTCGGCCCATCGAGTCTGCACCGACCTCAATCCTACCCAAACCCTATTCCCATAACCCCACATATTTACCCTGCTAATCCGCCTGACATTAAGGGGCAAGTTAGCATGGCTAATCCACTTAATCCACACATCTTTGGAGTGTGGGAGAAAACCGAAGCATTTGGAGGAAACCCATACAGACACAGGGAGAATGTGCAAACTCTACACAGACAGTGACCTGAGGCCAGAATTGAACCCAGGTCCCTGGTGCTGTGAGACAGCAGCGCTAACCACCGTGCCACTGCCCAGTTATGCATTACCTCCATTGGTCATTTTTCCTCTACAAGTTTGAGATTTTCTTATAAAACAATTGCTTTAGGATTAATACCAAAACAGAAAGTATAAACCTGTTCTGTTTGCGTTTTCATCTTTGGGCCAAGTTTTCCTGAAAAATTTCAGCATGCAATTAATGTGTAAATGATCCGGTAAGCTCAGGAATATTCAGAGATACACTGTGAGTTGCATATCACCAGAACTTGCTCTCTGGTTTACACTTCCACCATTTGATCAGACGGACATCATCTCTCCCAGCCCATCCCATTACTTTTAGTAATTTGTTAGATTTGTTCAAAGAATGCCCAAAAACCTCACCACGAGAAATTAGGATTCAGACTTAACAAACAATAATGAAATGTCACAGAACTTTCTACATCATAGAATTCTACTGTGCAGAAGGAGGCCATTTCATCCATTGAGTCTGCACTGACAACAATCCCACTCAGGCCCTATCACCATAACCCTATCTATGTACCCTGCTAATCCCTCTAATCTACACATTTTAGGGACATTATAGGCAATTTTTAGCATGGCCAATCAACCTAACTCACACATCTTTGGACTATGGGAGGAAACCGGAGCAAATCCACATCAACACAGGAAGAATGTGCAAACTCTGCACAGACAGGCACCTGAGCCGGGGATCGAACTCAGGTCCCTGGAGCTGTGAAGCAGCAGTGCTAACCACTGTGCTACTGTGCTACCAATCAAGCTTTCGAGGCCAGGAAGGGCAGAAGTAACCTGTTGATTTTCATGAAGGTGATTAGTCAATTACGGTGTGAGATTTGTAAAACTTAAATTGCAAATCTTTATATTTTTCTTAATTTGCTTTTTCTTTTATCTTGCTCCCTTTAATCAGTCTTTCTTTATTCTTTCATTGCTTCTCTTTGCTTCTGAATTATCTCAAATTCAGCTTCCACCTCCATTGTTCCCTGTTTCTCTCACAACCCTCAGATGTCCCGATCTGCAATCATTGATGATTCTGGTTTCACAGTTCATAGACTCCCTACAGTGCAGGAGGAGGCCATTCTGCCCATTGAGTCTGTACGAGCAACAATCCCACCCCAAGGCCTATTCCCGCAAACCCACATATTTATCCCGCGAATTCCTCTAACCTACACATCCCAGGATATTAAGGGACAATTTAGCACGGCCGATCAACCTAATCTGCACATCTTGGACTGAGGGAGGAAACCAGAGCACCCGGAGGAAACCCACGCAGGGAGAAAGTGCAAACTCCACACAGATAGAGACCCAAGGCTAGAATTGAAGCTGGGACCCTGGTGCTCTGATGTAACAGCCACAGAGAGCTCAAGTTGATCTCATTATCAACTCGCACTTCCAGTAATTTAAGGTGGAAATTTAACTGGAGCTGAATTGTGCAGAATAAAGTCTAACCAATGCAACCAAATGCTCCACTAGAGCAGGATTTAATCCATGCTGCAAGGGGATTGCAGAAGCAGTTAATAAATGCATAGCGAGATCTATTCATACTCTTCGTCTGCATGTTGGAACTTTCAGGGCAAGAGGGGTTGCTTTTGGAGGCTAATGATATTGTTCACAAGATTGGCGCAAAGCTCAATTATTACTGAGAGCAGGCGATGTGCTTGCTGCAAAAAACAAGATGCTGGATAAGTGAAAATTGGCTAGTGTTCCCAATCCTAATCAATGGGCTGTGATTCCAACTGGGGAAGTACTCATTGACTGAGATCAGGGTCAGATTCAACCAGGTAACTCTTGTCAACACATAGTCCAGAAAAGAGGAATGTAGATTACAGGAGAAGAGCACTTAGCGTATTCTAGCACAGTTGTTCATTAGTTATACTCACGTGCAGTGGTTCTGCAGGACCAGTCTGCCCTCAAGGCTGGATGAGAGGCCCGGCAGGAATAGGTGCTGTTGTTTGAGGTCTCCCGTCCTGACTTTACTCTCGAAATACTGGATTGTCCCTCGGTGTCAATGCCACCTCTCGCCACATTAACCCACTGGAGAGTTGCCGGGGGGTCTCCACCTTCCCAAGAGCACCACAATGCTATATCCCGATTATCATTAATAGATAGCACGGTACAGATGGGCCTTCCAGCGGGCAGATCTATACATGGTAGGAAGGACTACACAGGTTAGTAACTGGGTATATGGGGAGACATGATGAACGAGACTGAACCTGGGTCCTACCTGCACTCTTTCTGCCACCTCTTCCCATTTACAATTGGCCAACGGACAACCTGTTTCCAACAAAGGGGATCATGGAACAGCAGCTGGTCAATGCCAACGGTTCAAGGGAGGAATTGGGAGTGGGAGGAAATTGTTGTCCCTGTGAGATGTTTGCAAGTTAACCTGGAGGTGATCATTTACAGGCACCTGCAAACTTCGTTTACATGCGGCAATTAAACTCTAACTGGCCTTTATCTCTTCAAGTAGATCCAGTGATGCATAAATGGGTGGGTTTGAAAACAGATTTAAAACATTACTTGCATTCTAACAATGCCTCTACCATTGCCGAGATTCTGACTTACCACACCCAATGCCAAGGAAGGTGAACTTTAACACTTAACAGGCAAGTCAGTATTTTGAGGTGACTCTATGACTGTCAAGGAAAATGTTGATTTCTGTTTCAAGGTATTGTGAAATAAGTTTTCTGCAGCAATGAATTGGGAAAATGGAGAGAAGCAATGTCTTTAAAGAACATAGCAAAGAAAAATCCTAAATAAGAAATACCAGTGAAACTCATCCCAAGTCTAAGAACACCCACATCATTCTGAAGGACACATTTTTGCCTTCATTAGGCTGCTTGTTCAGAACATTCATCACTCTTCAACACCGTTCTTTTTAATATCCTCTCAACATTCAAGGTTATGAAGAGAGCAGATTATATATTCTACAACTCCTTTACCTCACTGCAACCAGTATTTTGTTCCCACAACATCTGAAGCTGCATCAGTTTTTGGGGAAGATATTGCTTAGGAGTCCAGTGTCTAGACCGCCTAGGAAGGTGATTAAGTTTTTTAAAAAATGTATTTATTAGTGTCACAAGTAGGCTTACATTAACACTGCAATAAAGTTAAAGTGAAAATCCCCTAGCTGCCACACTCTGGCACCTGTCCAGAAACACTGAAAGAGAATTTTGCATGGACAATGCACCTAACCAACACGATTTCCATATTGTGGGGGGAAGCCGGAACAACCAGAGGAAACCCACGCAGACGTGGGGAGAATGTGCAGACTTTGCAAAACAGTGAAACAATCGAATCTGGGTCCCTGGCACTGTGAGACAGCAGTGCTAACCACTGTGCCGCCACTAACAGGGCAAAGGTGAATAAGGTTAGCATGCAAAGCTTAAAAGCATTTAGACAGTTACATGGGTAAGACGGGCACAGAGGGATGTGGGCCATTGACGGGCAATTGGGGCTAGCTTAGTGGTTAAAAGAAAGGGCAGTATGGACAAGTTGGGCTGACGGGCCTGTTTCCGTGCTGTAAACCTCTACGACTCTATAATGCTGCAAAGGGCAACATTCTAGACACTACCAAATGATGCCGTTTTTATGCCATTTAGAATTCAAAGATTTTATTCATTTGGAAGCCAATTTTCAAATGCCTCTGTTGTTTGTGTTGTGGTTTGACTCAGGCTGTGGGAGTTAAGGATAGAGAGATACTGACCCAATACAGCTGGGATTTTCCAATCTCCCTAGTGATGCACATCATCAAAGGGAGGACATTGCCCGCCAATGGTGGGGCTGGAAGATTGTTGGAGGTAGTTAAGAGGAGCGAACTGCTTTCTCTTGTCCCCTTTTCTCCAATTTCCTGATAAGGTTGTAAACCTTTTGGGATTGGCTAGGGGGTCTCCAGAAATTGAAGATCTATTTCCTAGACACTACTGTGTGAGGAAAATATCATCAGGACATTAAAAAAAGATTGGTTTGTTTTATTTTTCACTTTGAACAGTTTTAACCAGATGTAGAAATATTGAAAATGGGTGGGAAAAGGGCTGTTTGGCTATAATCATTGAATCCCTGCAGCACAGAAGAAATCTATATCTGCACTGACTCTGCAACAGAGTATCTTATCCAGCTCTATCCCTGTAACTCCATGTATATAACCCACTAATCCCCCCTATTCTACACATCATGGGAAACTAAGGGGCAATAGCAAATCCACCTAACATACACCTCTTCGAACTGTAGGAGGAAACCCACACAGATACAGGGAGAATGTACATACAGTGACCAAAGGCTGGAATCGAACTCGAGTCTCTGGCACTTTGATGCAGCAGTATTGACCACTGTGCCACTATATCAAGCGTCATCCAATTGGCTAATGAGTCTAATTGCTTTTCAAACGGCGTAGGAAGGCAGTGTGTCACAAGGGTGGATGTGTTGACTGACTAATGGATGGAACGTGGGGGGGAAACTATGTGATGAAACCTGGAGGAATACATTGGATCACAGTTGGCAGCCCTGCAAGCTGGGTAACCCCTCTCCTGTGCAATGTTGAATGTGGGCCACTGTGACTGATCATAGCCAGGGTGATGGCAGAAGGTTACAACAGTTAGTATCATCCATTCATCCTGTGCATGTTATTTCAACCATACTTTTTAAGCACCATATCGCATCACTTCATGCTAAAGACTGGTCTTATAATCAATCGAGTTTGGATGATAGACAACTCGTTGCAAATAATACAAGAAAAAGTCATCATTTTTCAGCAAAACACTGCCGGAGGTATGTCTGTAATTTGAGCCAAGAGCTGGCATTGCCCTGGATTGTACTTTGAAGTCATGACTACTATCGGCACATTGTACTTAGAAGCAAATAAGACCATCACAATTGTGTCAACTGCTTCCATTGTTTCCCACTTGTGTTATGAATTATATGGATGTTACAACAATATACTGACAGCACCTTAAAAAACAAATGTTTATAAATCTCGCCTTATCGATCTGCAATCTGTAACTTTATCCATAAATATTGGCATTTATGGTAAAAGAAATCAAATATGGAAATCAGCCCAGGATACCAAAAAAGAGAAGCTTCTCGAAACCAAATGACGTGAGGTTAAAATCTACTCACAGTAGACAGTGAGTACGATGCTAGTCTTAGTCCTGGCGTTGAGAACGGTGTTGTGTGCGAGGCACATGTAGGTTCCTGTTTGACTTCGGGAAATTCGTTCAATGACAAACTGCTGCCCTGCGTAGATTTGAGAGTTATTGTGGAACCAGATGTATTGGCTAGGCGGATTGGAAGAGGCAGAACAGGTCATGGAGACAGTGTCCTGCTCAATGGCTGAGTAACCAACAGCATTGACAGCGTAAGGGGTGACATTGATGTCCGGCTGATCAGGACCATCTAGGAAAGAAAAGAAAGTACCAACTTCGCTTTAAGGACCTTTTTCCAATCATTCATTGGGTGTATGTGCTGCTGGCTGGCCAACATTTATTGCAAGAAGTCTGACAACACCAGGTTAGAGTCCAACCAATTTATTTGATAGTAATCTCACAAGCTTTCGGGGTTTGCCCCTTCGTTAGGTGAATGGAGAGTTCTGGCCTCAGACAGAGCGTATAACAGCACAGACAGTTTACAGATTACTGATTAGAATGCGAGTCTTCACAACTAACCTGCTATTCAAGTCTTAAAGATGCCGACAATGTGACTGGAAAGAGCATTAGGCATAGGTTAAAGAGATGTGTATTGTCTCCAGAGAGCACAGTATAAGTGAGGTTTTGCAAACCCAGGCAAGTCATGGGGGTTACAGATAGTGCGATCTTATTGTCTAACAAGGGCCATACACGCAACGGGTCGTGGGAAGGCTGCTCTTGGATTTTTTTGAGAGTATCCTAGTGCTTCACATCATCAGTGTACGCTTGACCTGGGCCATTTGATGGGCAACATGACAGTTCAGTGACTATCGCTGTGCTGTGCAGATACATGGATTTGGGCCTGTGTCTGTGGGAGTTTGCGCATTCTCCCCGTGCTCGCATGGGTTTTCTCCAGGCGCTCCGGTTTCCTCCCATATCCCAAAGATGTGCTCTTAGGCTAATTGGCAAAACAAATTCTCCTTGAATTGTCTCAAATTTGGTTTTTAATCCATAGATCTATAAATATTGACAGGGATCACGGGTAGAAGTGGGAACATTGGGGTGGCGGCGTGGGCTCGTTGGGCCGAAGGGCCTGTTTCCTGTGTTATTTTGTTCTTTGTACTTTGTTCTTTGACATGAAGCAGAGACTGATAGCCAAGTTCCACACGTGAGGACAGTCTCAACCAGGATCTTGGGTTTAAGTCGCACTATCTGTAACTCCCATGACTTGCCTGGGTTTGTAAAACCTCACTTACTGTACCCTCTGGAGACAATACATATCTCTTTAACTTATGCCTAATGCTCTTTCCACTCACACTGTTGGCATCTTTAAGACTTGAATAGCAGGTTAGTTGTAAAAATTCGCATTCTAATCAATAATCTGTAAACTGTGTGTGCTGTTACACGCTCTGCCTGAGGCCAGAACTCTCCATTCACCTGATGAAGGGACAAACCCCAAAAGCTTGTGAGTTTACTATTAAATAAATTGGTTGGACTCTAATTTGGTGTTGTCAGACTTCTTACTGTGTTTTCCCCAGTCCAACACCAGCATCTCCACATCAACATTTATTGCCCATCCCTAGTTGCCCAAGAGTCAACCAAATTGCTGTGGCTCTGAAATCACACGTAGGCCAGACCAAGTAAGGTCGGCAGATTTCTTTCCCGAAAGGACATTAGTGAACCAGATGGGTTTTTCTGACAATGGTTTTGTGGTGTTCACTAGATTCTTAATTCCAGATATTTTTTAATTGAATTCAAATTCCACTGTCTGCTGTGCCAGACCCAAATCCCCAGATACATTAGCTGAGTTTCGGGATTAATAGCCTGGTGATGATACTGCGAGGCCGTCATCTCCTCTGCTAAATTACACTTTAACACAATTGTACAATTGCTCTTGAGGAAATGTAACAGATTTTCGCCAGGCTGATTCCTGAGATGGAGGGATTGGGCCTTTATCGACAGGAGTTTTGTAAAATGAGAGGTGACCTCATTCAAATGTACAAAATTCTGACAGGTCTCGACAGGGTGGATGCGGGGGTGGCGGGGGAAGGGGGTCTGGAATCAGGGGATAACAGTCTGAGATGAAGTGCAGGCCGTTAGGACAGAGATGAAGAAGAACCTCTTCACTCAAATGGTGGTGAATCTTACGAATTCTCTGCCAGAGAGCTGCGGGATGTATTCAAGACCGCAATCGTTAGATTTTAGCAGATTAAAAACATCAAGGGATATGGGAATAATGCAGGAAAATGGCGGTCACATAGAAGATCAGCCATAGAATGATCTCGAAGGGCTGAATGGTCTATTTATTTCCTTTTTATGTACTTTTGGATTTAACCTCATCAATCAATATTGATTAATGACAACAAGGCTGATTGCGGTTAAGAAACTATCATTCTCATTGCACTGGTACTTGCAAGCCAGAGCTTGGGTTGTAGAATTGGCCCTATGGTGTGAAAGATATTTACATATTGCAATTGAGAGGCTCAGGGCGGGATTTTATGACTTCACTTGGGTGAGGCCAACAGAGATTTCTGTCCTACGAACCTCTCCTGCCCCGGGGTGTGAGGCGATAAAATTCCAGCCACAGTATGTGCCAAAACACTCTCCAGTTAATGGGGCAATGTTTGCTGCATCATCACTGTGCTATGTAGAGACTACCCCAGCCAATTTACACCAGTGGAGATAATGAGTACATAATCTTTCTGCAGTGATGTTGCTGAGAGACAGGGAGAAGTCCTACTCTTTCTTTTAAAATAATGTCCTAGGATCGACCTGACAGAGCAGGCAAGGCACTGGTTTGACTTATTCAAAGAAGGGCAACTGTGACAGGATTGCACTCCGTCAGCACTGCACTGAAATATCAGCTTAGATTTTGTGTACAAGCCTTTTGAATGGGATTTGAATGCATTTATCTCTGTCACAGAGGAGGCAGAGTTACTCACTGAGCCACAGCTGACATCTGTAGATACATCCTGATCAATAGCAATAAAAACTAGAAGCAAATTGTGGCATAGTGGTTAACACTGCTGCCTCACAGCATCAGGGACTCAGGTTCAATTCCAGCCTGTCTGTCGGAGTTTGCATGTTCTCTCTGTGTCTGCGTGGGTTTCCTGCAGGTGCTTCAGTTTCCCCCCATAGTCCAAAGATGTGCAGATTAGATGGATTAGCAATCGTAAATGTATAGGGTTTAGGAGATACGGGATAGGGCAGAGCAAAAGACCTGGGTGGAGTGGTCTTTTGGGGGAGTCAATGCAGACTCAATAGGCCTCCTTCTGCACAGTAGGGATTCTATGATTCCAACCAATAAGAGCCAGCAGACTTTGAGGTAACTCAGTAGGAACCGATTGCACTGAATATCAGGGAGGGAGTTTTTCCCACGGCCTGGCATTACTCCTGTTTCCACAGTAGAAAGAACTCAGAATAGAGTCCATATAGTGCAGAAGGAGGCTACTGATCCTGCACCAACTCTCTGAAAAAGCATCTTGCTCAGGCCTTATTCCTGTAACCCTGTGCACCACCTAACCTGCACATCTTTGGACTATGGAAGGAAATCAGAGCATCTGGAGGAAACCCGGTGCAGACATGGGGAGAACTTGCAGAATCGAACCCAGGCCCCTAACGCTGTGAGGCAACCAGTTGGACACAAAGTCGACTTTAATTTGATGAGCCTTTCACTGTGGATTCTGTAAAGTCTTCAGCCTGAGTGACGAAAGGAACTCACAGATGACATCGAGCCAGACGCGGTCACTGGTCTCTTCATTCACTTCATTCTTAGCGGTGCAGGTGTACCAGCCTGTGTGATTCCTGTTTATTGAGGTCAGGTTCAGCAGACTCTCTGTGCTCTCGCTAATGTTAACGGGACTTCTGGACAGAGCTGTCCGCCTGTTCCAGACGTATTCCAAGGGACCGGTTCCATTCTCCACAGAACACAAAATCGAAATCGCAGACCCCTCAACCGGAGCCGAGAGACTCATCTGGACGGACGGTTTGGAAATTGGAACTGTTAAAGTAAAAAGAAGCTGGTTATAGCGAGCTAACATCTTCCACCTCTGAGTGTTCAGTTCAAAACCCTCCTGGCTCTAAACCTAGTGCACCGCTTCCCAATGAGGTTCATTGTAAGTTCATGGAACAATATCTCATCTGCCAGTCAGCCACTTTGTAGAACTCAACCTTGAGTTGAACAATTTCAGTTCACAACCTCTGCTCCCACTGTTTTAAAACATTAATGATTCTGCTATGACCTTTGCTCCCACCTCTAGACCCACTTTTCATTTCATTATCTGTCCCCTTCCCATCTTTATTTGGACTTGCACCGTTGTCCATTCCGCCGACTAACCCTCTCCTGTCCTTCTTGCTCAATACCAGCCTTCTCCCCGTCTCTTTCTCTTGTTTAAAACCTGACAGATCCTCTCAGTGTTCCTCAGTTCTGATGAAAAGTCAGGGGTTGGAGTTTTAAGCTGTTTTTGTGCAACGTGTGGGAAAAGCAGCATTGAAGCAATCCGTCCCAGTGACAGCCTTCACCATCAAGTTACTTGGCAACATAGTACAGAAAGGTTGAAGGGGAAATGATCCCATGATGTGATGCTGGTAGAGTGGTCTCTCTGGTTGAGCCCATCCTGACAGCAACTTTATTTCTTAAAGATCGGGGCACCATTTATAAAGTCTGTCCTGATGCACAAAAGTTAAAATGGAAACTCCTACACCTTGCATCCACCCCTCCACGTAATTGCCCTGGCACTGACCCCTGGCCCTCCTCAGGAATTGTCCTCTGGCATTGACCTCTGGAATTAACCCTGGCACTGCCTTCTGGCACTAACCCTGGCACTGCCCCCGACACTAACCCTGGCACTGCCCCCGGCACTAACCCTGGCACTGTTTCCTGGCACTGCCCCTGCAATGCCCTCTGGCACTGCCTCTGCACTGCCTCCTGACACTAACCCTGGCACTGCTTCCTAGCACTACCCCAGCATTGCCCCCTGGCACTGCCCCTGCACTGCTCCCTGACACTAACCCTGGCACTGCTTCCTAGCACTACCCCAGCATTGCCCCCTGGCACTGCCCCTGCACTGCTCCCTGACACTAGCCCTGGCACTGCCCCCTGGCACTGCCCCTGCACTGCCCCCTGACACTAGCCCTGGCACTGCCCCCGACACTAACCCTGGCACTGCCCCTGACACTAACCCTAGCACTACCTGGCCATACGCTCTCCCCCCTGAGCAATGCACTCGCCTGAGCTCCTCTGGCAGGTCTGCCTGCCAGAGGTACAGTATGGGAGAGCAGTTATAATCCACGTTCACTTACACTGGTGTGAATGGGTAATGGGGCTGGAGAATCAGACGTAGCACCCTGATAATGACATGCAAATTTATTCTAATGGGGTTCCAATTACATCACCAGCAAGGGAATCAGAGATGAGACTTCCCACCAACGTAAAACGCAATCTGGGGTTCTCACGTGATTTTCTGATCCCGCCAACAAACTCACCCGAGAAGTGTGAAAGCCGAAATTCCCGAACAATGATCTGAAACGTTGGCTGGGATTCTCCCACTCCACCTGCGTTGTGTTCAGTGGCGGGCAGGAGCGGAGAATTTGGCGGGAGACAAAATGTCAGAAACCTGCCAGTGTAAAATCACATGGCAATTCTCTCAATGGCAGGTCAGTCTGCTCATTGGCTGGTAGCATGAATGCTATTTGCATTAATTTGCATCTCATGAATACTCATTAAAACAACTGGTGTCCCCTCAGACCGTTCAATCTTGCCCCACGCCAGCGAGAAGTCATGTTAGTCTAAAATCTGATTGCTTAAGGGTGGCACACACAAGATGGTCTTCAGTTCACTAGAAGCTTTGGGGTTGAGTTCCACACTGCCATAGTGCTGCACTGCTCCTAATGCATTGTACACTGTACCCAAGTAGGTGCTGTAATAGGGGATTTTCACAGTAACTTCACTGCAGCATTAATATAAGCCTACTTGTGACAATAATAAAAAAATTGCCAACTTGAAACCACTCTGCTTGGCCAGAACAATTCCTGCCTCCATCTCCGTGCTGAGTTGGCCTTCATGGAGAGCTATGTGCTGCTGGACCCATGGACCCTCCTGTGTCACCGAGTCAGGCCAGGGCTGTGCTTGAGGTTGGGGCGTACAAGGGTCTCCTCCCCCTACACCCACCCCGACAGGGCTACACACCAGTGTCTATTTGCAAACGAATGTCTGCGGAATGTTTTACCTTATTGAAACATATAAGATGATTAGAGGTTTAGATAGGGTAGACAGTGATAGCCTTTTTCCTAGAATGGAGAAAGCTAACACGAGGGGACATAGCTTTAAATTAAGCGGTGGTAGTTATAGGACGGATGTCAGAGGTAGGTTCTTTGCCCAGAGGGTGGTAAGGGTATGGAATACCCTGCCTGCTGCAGTTGTAGATGCGCCAAGTTTGGTGGCGTTTAAGAGGTTAGTAGATAAGTTTATGGATGAAAAGGGAATGGTTTAGGTTAGAGGGTCATTGCTTTTTCTTAATTGGTCAGCGCAACATCGAAGGCCAAAGGGCCTGTTCTGCGCTGTAATGTTCTATGTTCTATGAATGATAGAAACCCTACAGCACAGAAAGAGGCTATTCAACCCATCGAGTCTGCACCGGCCACAATCCCACCCACGCCCTACCCCCATATCTCTACATATTTTACCCATTAATCCTCTAACCTGTGCATTTATGGTCAATTTAGCATGGCCAATCAATCTAGCCTGCACGTCTTTGGACTGTGGGAGGAAACCGGAGTGCCCGGAGGAAACCCTCACAGACACATGTGCAAACTCCACACAGACAGTGACCCGAGCCGGGAATCGAACCCGGGACCCTGGAGCTGTGAAGCAGCAGTGCTAACCGCTGTGCCACCGTGCCGCCCACTTCAGGATTCAGGCAGTCACTGCAACAAAGGTCAGGATTCCACTGGGGGTGAAATATGTGGTAAGGCCCAGGGATGGGGTGAGGTCTGACAAAGGGAGGAGGGGCAATGTGGATGGAGGACGGTGAAAGGAGGAGGCGGGGAGGTCAGGAAGGTTGAGGGCTCACAGTGGCAGGGAGGTGGATGAAGAAGAACAGTGGAAGGCAGAGGGAAAACTGAGGGGAGGGGAACTAAAACCCAACAAGCTGCAAGAAAAGCTCACAAACAAGGAAATCAAAGGAATACCACATTGGTGATGAGGCTTGTTGGTCAGTTCTATTCTAGAACATAGAACATAGAACATTACAGCACAGAACAGGCCCTTCGGCCTTCGATGTTGTGCCGACCAAAATAAAAAGCAATGCCCCTCCAAACTAACCATTCCCTTCTCTTCCATATACTTATCAACTAACCTCTTAAACGCCACCAAACTTGGCGCATCTACAACAGCTGCAGGCAGGGCATTCCACTCCTAATCACTCTTTGAGTAAAGAACCTACCTCTGATATCCGTCCTATAACTCATACCCCTTAATTTAACGCTGTGTCCCCTCGTGCTAGCTTTCTCCATCCTAGGAAAAAGGCTATCACTGTCCACCCTATCTAAATCTCTAATCATCTTATATGCTTCAATAAGATCCCCTCTTAGCCGCCTCCTTTCTAACGAAAACAACCTCAAATCCTTCAACTCTCTTCATAGGACCTGCCCTCCATACCAGGCAACATCCTGGTAAACCTCCTCTGTACCCTCTCCAATGCCTCCACATCTTTCTTATATTGTGGGGACCAGAACTGCACACAATACTCCAAGTGCGGCCGCACTAGAGTTATGTACAGTTGCAACATGATGCTGCGGCTCCTAAATTCAATCCCCCTACCAATAAAAGCTAAGACTCCATATGCCTTCTTAACAACTTTATCCACTTGACTGCCTACTTGCAGGGATCTATTGACACATACACCAAGATCCTTCTGTTCCTCAACACTATTAAGAGCCCTACCATTAGCCCTATACGCTACACATTTATTGTTCCTGCCAAAGTGCATTACCTCACACTTTTCCACATTAAACTCCATTTGCCACCTCTCGGCCCAGCTCTGCAACTTGTCCAAGTCACTCTGTAAACTAAAACACCCCTCTTCACTATCTACCACACCACCAACTTTAGTATCATCTGCAAATTTTCTGATCCATCCCTCAATACCCTCATCCAGATCATTTATAAAAATTACAAACAGCAGGGGCCCCAAAACAGACCCCTGAGGCACACCACTTGTCACCGAAAAGTGGTGACAAGTACAGAGTGCATTCTGGTGCATCTCGCCACACAGATTGTATCCAGTTCTAATTGCTGGTCCAGGCCTTATAGATTGTATAAGAATCCTCCAAAGTGATTCACTTACTATAGTTCACCCTGTGGCTGATTGGTTAGCATTCTTGCAGGGAGGTTTGCCAGTCCTGTTAGGGAGGGTTTAAACTCACTTGGCAGGAGCGTGGGATCCTAAGAGAAGGTTCAGCGAGGGCAGCCAAAATTAGACGAGAGAGCAAGCGAGTGAGGAGGGTTACAGGCCAGTTAAAGCACAAAGGAGTTTGGCAAGAGTGGATGGAATTTATTTTAATGCAAGGAATCTGACAAACAGATGGATTGAGACACAAATTAATACACAGAGGTTTGCTGTCACTGAGACATGGTTGAGAGGGAAGCAGGATTGGTAGCTCAATATTCCAGGATATAGGATCATCAGACAAGACAGGTAAGGAGGTGAAAGAGGGGGGTATCGCAGTTTTGATCAGGGGGAATTTGATTACTGCAATAAAGAGGAATGGTATTTCAGAAGGTTGTTCAAATGAGGCCATATGAACTGCAGGTGGAAGAAAGCTATAAAGATGGGTACCTGGCATAAAAATAACTGTCTGGCATATAAGGGGTTAAAAGACTTTAAACCTGCACTGACTTCCAACGCAGACACTGACTTTCAAACACAGACAACTATTTAAAATTTAAACCACAGGGGCCACAGTTAATTGAATTAAAACAGGGAACACTTCAGGAAGAAGTCTGTTTACCCCAGTCCAATGCCGGCATCTCTACATCATGAACACTTCAGGAAGCCAGGCACCTTAAAAAAGATAAAGATAGTCCTGGGACAATGGGGTCTGATAGGGAGATTAAGAATAGGAATCCACAAACACAAAGGAACCACTTTCTTCAAGATTAAAATAAAATTAAGTCATTGATAAAGAGGAAATGTACCCATTCATGGAACAATATGATATTGAAACGATAATAGAACATAGAACATAGAACATAGAACATTACAGCACAGAACAGGCCCTTCGGCCTTCGATGTTGCGCCGACCAATATAAAAAGCAATGCCCCTCCCTACTAAACCATTCCCTTCTCTTCCATATACTTATCAACTAACCTCTTAAACGCCACCAAACTTGGCGCATCTACAACTGCTGCAAGGCAGGGCATTCCACTCCTGAACCACCCTTTGGGTAAAGAACCTGCCTCTGATATCCGTCCTATAACTATCACCCCTTAATTTAAAGCTGTGTCCCCTCGTGCTAGCTTTTTCCATCCTAGGAAAAAAGGCTATCACTGTCCACCCTATCTAAACCTCTAATCATCTTATATGTTTCGATTAGGTCCCCTCTTAGCCGCTCCTTTCTAACGAAAACAATCTCAAATCCCTCAGCCTCTCTTCATAAGACCTGCCCTCCATACCAGGCAACATCCTGGTAAACCTCCTCTGTACCCTCGCCAATGCCTCCACATCTTTCTTATAATGTGGGGACCAGAACTGCACACAATACTCCAAGTGCGGCCGCACTAGAGTTTTGTACAGTTGCAACATGACGTTGCGGCTCCGAAATTCAATCCCCTACCAATAAAAGCTAAGACTCCATATGCCTTCTTAACAACCTTATCGACTTGACTGCCTACTTTCAGGGATCTATGCACAAATACACCAAGATCCCTCTGTTCATCAACACTATTAAGAATCCTACATTAGCCCTATACTCTACACATTTATTATTCCTGCCATAGTGCATTACCTCACACTTTTCCACATTAAACTCCATTTGCCACCTCTCGGCCCAGCTTTGCAACTTGTCCAAGTCTCTCTGCAAACTATAACACCCCTCTTCACTATCTACCACTCCTCCGACTTTAGTGTCATCCACAAATTTACTAATCCGTCCTTCAATACCCTCATCCAGATCATTTATAAAAATTACAAACAGCAGGGGCCCCAAAACAGACCCCTGAGGTACACCACTTGTCACTGAACTCCACAATGAATATCTCCCATCAATCACCACCCTCTGTCTTCTATCTGCTAGCCAATTCCTAATCCAATTAGCTAAATCACCCTCTATCCCATACATCTGCAATTTCTGCAGAAGTCTTCCATGGGCCACCTTATCAAACGCCTTACTAAAGTCCATATATACCACATCAACCGCCTTACCCCCATCCACCTCTTTGGTCACTTTTTCAAAAACTCAATGAGGTTAGTAAGGCACGACCTACCCTTCACAAAACCATGCTGACTATCTCCAATCAATTCATTACTCTCTAAATAACTAAATCCTATCCCTAATTATTCTCTCCAATACTTTGCCCACAACAGAAGTAAGACTCACTGGCCTATAATTCCCTGGAAGGTCTCTCTTCCCCTTCTTGACCAACGGGACCACATTCGCTATCCTCCAGTCCCCGGAACCACACCTGTAACCAACAACGACCTGAAGATCAGAGCCAGAGGCTCTGCAATCTCCTCTCTTGCCTCCCAGAGAATCCTAGGGTAAATCCCGTCTGGCCCAAGGGACTTATCCAACTTCAAACCCTCGAGAGTATCTAGCACATCCTCCCTATCTACTTCAATACTTTCCAGTTTGCTACCCCGTACCTCAGTGTTCTCCATAACTACATTTACATCTCCCTGCGTGAATACCGAAGAGAAATATTTATTCAGTGCCTCTCCAATCTCTTCAGGCTCCACGCACAACTTACCACTGCTGTCTATGACTGGCCCTAATCTTGTCCTAACCAATCTTCTATTCTTAACATATCTAAAGAAAGCTTTAGGATTCTCCTTAATCCTATCAGCCAAAGTCTTCTCGTGTCCTGTCTTAGCTCTCCTCAATTCACTCTTTAGCTCCCTCCTGGCTAATCTATAGCTATCCATTGCACTAATGTAATGGCTGTACCTGTCCATAATAATGAGCTAAGAAATGTTGTACCCATTTGACTACAATGATGTGATAACTATATCCGGTCCACCTATTGTGTAAGGGGTATAAAGATGGACCGCTTCTATTGTTTCATCGAGAGAAGGTAGCTGTCCAGTAGCACAGAATGCTGGTGCCTTTTCTCCACAAAGGTTCGTTAAATAAAACTGTATTGTTGTTCCCCCAGGCTGACTCCGAAGTGGTAATTTTCCCACAACAGAACAGGACATAAAAACCATAAAGAAGCAATCACATTGCTGGGAATGTCTATAGTCTCCCTAATAATCTGAGAGAAAGAGAAGAGCAGATATGTAGGCAGTTTTCAGAGAAGTGTAAAAGTTATAGAGTAGTGATAATGGGGATTGCCACTTGTCTAACATTAACTGGGCTAGTCATAGTGTGAAAAGCTGAAAAGGAATGGAATTCTTAAAATTCACCCAGGAGAATTTTGTAACCCAGTATGTAGTAGGCCCTACAAAACAGGGGGATAGTCCTGGACTTAATTTTAGGTAGCAAAGCCGGGCAAGTGGTTAAAGTATCAATGAGGGAGCATATTGCAGAAAGCGATTATAACTCGGTTAGATTCAAGATTGTTATGGAAGAGGACAAGGATGGACCTGAAATCAAAATGGGCAAAGGCTGGTTTTAATGAGATCAGATATGATTTGGCCAGAGTGAACTGGAACAGGAACAACGGAGTGCACTCAAGGAGGAAAGAGGGAGGATACAAATCCACCATGTTCCAATAAAGAAAAAGGATGGGACCAGCAAATCTAGTGAGCCCTGGATAGTGAGGGTTATACAGCACTGGATAAAGAGAAAAACGAAGGCTAATGGTAGACACCAAGTGTTCAATACAGTAGAAACCCTGGAGGAATAAAGAATATGCAAGATGTTACTTCAAAAGAAATTTAGGAGAGCAAAAATGGACAGGAAAAGATACTGGCAGGTTGAATACAGGAAAATCCTAAGTTGTTTTACATTAAGGATGAAAGGATACCTAGAGAAAGAGTTGGGCACATTAAGGATCATAGTGATAATTTGGGTGTGGAGTCAGAGATTGTAAGTAAAATTCTGAATGAATATTTTGTGTCAGTGCCCATTGGTGAGAGAGACGGTATGGATATAGAGAGAGGACTGTGGTACAATTTTAAAAATTAACATCAACAGTGAAGAAGTTCTCAGTAGTCTGGCAGGCTTTAAAGTGGATAAATCTCCAGGGCCAGATGGAATGTATCCCAGGCTGCTGAGTGAGGCAAGGGAGGAAATAGCAGAGGCATTGACAATAATTTTCAATTCCTCTCTGGCCACAGGAGAGGTGCCAGGGGCTGGAGGACAGCCAATGTGGAATCATTATTCAAGAAGGGAAGGTACCAGGAATGAAGAAGCTTGGATAAAAACAAAAATTAGAGAAACTAGGCCTAGTCTCCTTGGAACAAAGAAAATTAAGAGGTGACTATATTGAGGTGTTCAAAATCATGAACAATGTTGACAGAGTAAAGAGGATATTCTATATCAAATAGTTAGTGTGTCAGTGACTAGGGGTCACAATTTCAAGAGAGTCAGCAAGAGAGCTAGGAGTGAGATGAAGGAAAACTTCTTCACTCGAAGAGTTGCTAGGATTTGGAATGCGCTGTCTGGGAGAATGGTGGAGGTGGATTTCAAAACAGAGCTGGATCCATATTTGAGAGTGATGAGTTTAGTGGGTTATGGAGTTAGGGCTGGAGAATGGAGAAGGGAGAATGGAGAAGGGCTGGGTGGTCTATGCTTCCCTTTCTGCTGCAAAAATCCATGATTCTACAGACCAGGCCAGTCAGTCTAACCTCAGTGGTAGGAAAACTATTGGACGCAATTCTTAGAGATAGAATTAATCTGAACCTGGAAAGGGAGGGATTCATCAAGAACAGTCAGCATGGTTTTGTTAAGGGAAGGTCATGCCTGACTAACTTGGTTGTATTTTCAAAAAGAGGTGATCAGGTGTGTAGATGAGGGTGATGTACTTGATATAGTTTTCTTAGGCTCTAGCAAGGCTTTTAATAAGGTCCCACACGGGAGACTGATAACCAGGTAAGAGTCCATGTAATCCAAGCAAGTTTGGCAAATTGGATCCAGAATTGGCTAAGTGGCAGGAAGCAGAGAGTGATGGCCGAGGGGTGCTTTTCTGACTGGAAGCTTGTGTCCAGTGGGGACCTGCGGAGATCAATGCTGGGCCCTTGCTGTTTGTAGATTATATAAATGATTTTGACTAGAATGTAGGGGGTTGAACAGTAAATTTGCAGATAATACAAAAATTGGTAAACAAATCAGGTGGACAGCCTTAGATTCCAGGAAGGTATAGATAGGTGGGTCAGATGGGTTGGTCAGTGGCAAATGGAGTTCAATCTGGGTAAGTGTGAGGTTGTGTGTTCGGGCAGGACAAACAAGACAGGGTAATAACATGATGAACATCAGGACCCTGGGAAGCACCGAGGATCAGAGAGACCATGGTGCATACCGGTCCCTTAAGGTAGCGGGACAGATCATGAAGAAGGCATATGGTGTACTTGCCTTCATTAGCCGAGGCAAAGAGTTTAAGAGCAGGGAGGTTATGCTGGGATTTCGTAAAACATTTGTTCAGCCACAGCTGGAGTATTGTGTGCAATTCTGAAATCCACATTGTAAGAGGGATGTGATAGCAATGGAAACGGTGCAGAGGAGATTTACCAGGTTTTGTCTGGGTTGGAGAGTTTTAGTTATGAAGAGAAATTGGATACATTGGGATTGTTTTCCTTGGAGTGGAGGAGACTGAGGGGGGCATGGGGGGAATGATTGAGATGTATAAAATGGTGAGGGTCATAGATAGAGCAGACAGAAAGAAACTTTTCCTCTTGGTGGAGGAGTCAATGGCTAGAGGACATAGATCTAAAGTAAGGGGCAGGGTGTTTAGAAGGGATGTGAGAAAAAGCATTTTTTACCCAGAGGGTGGTGGGGGTCTGGAACTCGTTGCCCAAAGGGGCGGTGGACGCAGAAACACACCTAACATGGAAAAAGTATTTAGCTAGCCGCTTGCAATGCCGAGGCATACAAGACTGTGCTGGAAAATGGGATTAGAATAATTGGGTGGTTATTTTTGACTGAGGCAATGGGCTGAAGGGCCTTTTCTGTAGAACTCTATGACTAATTCTAATTTATAAAACTGTCCACCAGGACTGACATGTTGCATGTACCGAGTTCTATTTCTGTGTCATTTTTGGAGATGCACAAAGAAGCTAATAGTAAACATTCGCTATTTACAGAAGCCACCCAGGGAACAATATGTTAGAGCTACAACATCTGCAGCTCTCCCACAAAGAAAACCCTCAACAACTGTGACTGAACACAAGTTAACCTCAGGATTTGCCCATTTGCAACAAGCCAGTTTACTTACAGCTCCAGAACATTGCATCACATCCTCTGATCAAACAAAGAACCTTCTGACTTAACATGAGCAATGTCAGGGAGGTCTGCCAGCTTAACAGCTACAGATATTGGGAGGTGTGAGGCTTCGCAGTTGAGTGGGGAACACGCTGGATGGAGAAGTAGATCGTTTCCAATCTGTCAATGTTTGTACAAAAGGCTTGGTTAAAGAACAAAGAACAAAATAGCACGAGAAACAGGCCCTTCGGCCCAATGAGCCTGTGCTGCCACCTCGATGTTCTCACTTCTACCCATGATCCCTGTCATCCCTGTCTATGTTTATAGAGGTATGCATTAGAAACAAATTTGAGACAATTTAGGGAGAATTTGTTCTGCCAATTAGCTTAACAGCGCATCTTTGGGATGTGGGAGGAAACCGGAGCATCCGGAGAAAACCCACGCAAGCACGGGGAGAATGCGCAAACTCCCACAGACACAGGCCCAAATCCATGTATCTGTACAGCACAGCGATAGTCACTGAACTGTCGCGTTGCCCATCAAATGGTCCAGTTCTAAACAAATCACGGAAAGCCTGCTCATTCTGTTTCGGTTCCGGAATGTTCTTTAAACAAAGAACATAGAACATACAACAATACAGCACAAACAGGCCCTTCGGCCCACGAGTTGCGCCGATCACATCTGCCAATCCACAGACCTATCTATAACCCCCTATCCTATTCTTTTCCATATACTCATCCAGAAGTCTCTTAAAAGACCCCAGTGAGTTTGCCTCAACAACCTCTGACGGCAATCGGTTCCATTCACTCACCACCCTCTGAGTGAAAAACCTACCCCTGACATCTCCTTTGTATTTGCTTCCCTGCACCTTAAATCTGTGTCCTCTCGTAGTGACCATTTCAGCCTGGGGAAATAGTCTCTGAGAGTCCACCCTATCTATTCCTCTCAACATTTTATAAACCTCTATCAGGTCGCCTCTCAACCTACGTCTCTCCAGTGATAAGAGTCCCAGCTCCCTCAACCTATCTTCATAAGGCCTGCCTCCCAATCCAGGCAGCATCCTTGTAAATCTCCTCTGAACTCTCTCAATAGCCTCTACATCCTTCCTATAATGAGGCTACCAGAACTGCGCACAATACTCGAACTGGGGTCTGACAAGAGTCTTATAGAGCTGCATCATTACCTCCTGACTCCTAAACTCTATTCCTCGATTAATGAAGGCCAGTACACCGTATGCCTTCTTGACCACTTCCTGCGAGGCCAATTTAAGAGTCCTATGGACCCGGACCCCAAGATCCTTCTGCTCTACAACACAGCTAAGACTCCTACCCCTCATATTGTACTCCTTCATCCCATTATTCCTGCCAAAATGGACTGCTACACATTTATGTGCATTGAAGTCCATCTGCCACTTCTCCGCCCAGTCTTGCATCCTGTCTATGTCCCGCTGCAACTTTTGGCATCCCTCCAGACCATCCACAACAACACCGATCTTTGTATCGTCGGCGAACTTGCTAACCCATCCCTTCACTTCCTCATTCAGGTCATTTATGAAAATGACAAACAGCAGGGGTCCCAGAACAGATCCCTGGGGCACTCCACTGGTTACCGACCTCCATGCAGAACAAGACCCATCCACAACCACTCTCTGCCTTCTGCCGGCAAGCCAGTTCTGGATCCACGAGGCCAAAGCCCCTTGGATCCCATGCCCTCTCACCTTCTCCAGAAGCCTTGCATGTGGGACCTTATCAAACGCCTTACTAAAGTCCATGTACACTACGTCCATCGCCCTTCCTTCGTCAATGTGTTCAGTCACATTTTCGAAGAACTCAACTAGGCTCGTAAGGCATGACCTGCCCTTGACAAAACCATGCTGACTATTTCTAATCAGTCCAAACTTCTCCAAATGTTCATATATTTTATCCCTCAGAAGCCTCTCCATTAGCTTACCAACCACTGAAGTCAAACTCACCGGTCGGTAATTTCCTAGACTAAGCCCGTTCCCTTTCTTAAAGATAGGAACCACATTCGCAATCCTCCAATCCTCCGGAACCTCTCCCGTTTCCATGGACGACACAAAGATCATCGCCAGGGGCTCTGCAACCACTTCCCTCACCTCCCACAATAACCTGGGGTACATCCCATCCGGTCCCGGCGACTTGTCTGTCTTGATAGAATTTAACAGGTCTAACACATCCTCTTTCCTAACATCCACATACTCAATCTTTTTCGTATGCCTCAAAACTTCAGTGCAATCTCCCAGTTCACTTTCCACCGTGAATACCGAGGCAAAGTACTCGTTAAGCACCCCTGCCATTTCTTCCGGATTCACACAGACTTTTCCCCCTTCACCTTTTATAGGTCCTATCCCTTCTCTTCTCATCCTTTTACTTTTCACATATTTGTAGAAGGCCTTGGGATTCTCCTTAATCTTACCTGCCAAGGTCTTCTCATGACCCCTTCTGGCTCTCCTAATTTCCTTTTTAAGTTCCCTTTTACACACTCTATACTCTTATAAAGGGAGAGGACCGCAAATTGGGGCGGTCTTGTAGCATGAGGCTGCCTCTGAGCCACAAGTTTCGAGTTCGAGTCCCACTCTCGGACTTGATAGCCAAGAAGGCATTTTCCAACTGCATCCAAACACGATCATTGAATTGTACAGAAAGAGGCCATTCGACCCATCAAGTCTGTACCGACCACAATCCCACCCAGGCCTTATTCCTATAACCTCACATATTTACCCTGCTAATTCCCTTGACACTGGGGTCAATTTGGCATGTTCAATCAACCTACCCGCCACATCTCCGGACAGGCTGAATATTAACCTGCAAAATCCTCCCAACATGCTAATGGCTGGTGATAAATATAGATTACACTCCTAGTCAGCCATGTTGATATGGAGTAGCACCTTTCAAGCTAGAACAGGCTTGCGACCTATTCCAGGTAAAACGGGAACAGATGAAAGACTGCCTGGTGCACCCCTGTGGGAGAGAACCAACCAGTTTATTTACTGGTTGGACTTTAACCTGGTGTTGCGAGATTTCTTACTGTGTTTACCCCGGTCCAACGCCGGCATCTCAACATCGAGAGAAACAGTAAATTGAGGAGAGGGTGCAATTTACCTTTGTCAGAAGCAGGGGTGATGGGTGGGAGGGTGTGGGGTGGGCCGGGGTGGAGATGGTAGGTTGTGTTCTCCTTACTTTATTTGTTTAGTCACAAGTAAGGCTTACATTAACACTGCAATGAAGTTACTGTGCTAAAGAATTAAAATCTCGAGCTCACCCAGGACATGTAACCTGACAAAGGTGTAGATAAGCTTTGCCCCATCGTTGGTGTCGTACAAACTTTGACAGGTGAATCTTCCCTCAGCGGCGAGTTTCAGGTTATCTATGACCAGGGCTGCGCTGTCAGAGAGGACCTTCACATCACCAAACACGGAGGCCATTTTCTGCAGCTTGGGGCCCATTCCGTAGTTGTACAGGACCGCACGGATGTCACTGAAGCCAGGTCTAGTAAAACCCCAAATGTAAATGGTGGGCAACGTCTGGCCGCATTCCAGGATCACAGATCGACCTATGACCCCTTTCACCTGGCTCTCGATGTACCTGACCTCCTCGGGATCCAGGATATCCAACCCTGAGTAAGGAAGAGACCCAGTTACTTTCAAAAATTAAACATTTGAGATGCTGGGAAGATTGGGTAACATCAGCCGAGGGGCGGGGAGAGAATCAAAATTATTATTTCAGCTCCATGACTTTTCGCAGAACTGGAAGACGTTAACAGGATTTAAGGGGCAGGGAAAGGATAAAAGGGAAAATCAGTGATTGAGTGGCAGGCGGGAGAGATTAAACAACAAACGGAATGATGTGAAAGACTTAAGTGGGAATGAGAGGACAAGATTAACAATGAAAGATGGATGCAGAGAAAATGCAAATGTTTAAAGGGGAAGGAAATATGGGCAGCGTGCTGGCACAGTGATTAGAACTGCTGCCTCGCAGCATCAGGGAACCTTGAGTGACAATCCATGCAGAGTTTGCACATTCTCCCCATGTCTGCGTGGGTTTCCTCCAGGCACTCCAATTTCCTCTCACAGCTCAAAGATGTGTCAGGTTGACTGGCCATGCTAAATTGCCCATTAGCTTCCAAAGATATGTACACTAGGGGGATAAATGTGTGGGGGTTCTGGGGATAGGGCAGAGCAGTGGGCCTGGGTAAGATGCTCTGGTGGAGAGTCGGTTCAGACTCAATGGGCCAAATGGCCTCCTTCTGCACTGTTGAGATTCTACGGATAGCTGCCCCAATTGTTCAAGACTTTTTTAAACAATGAAGGTGGATGGATCAAGATCTGGAGTATTTCTTGATTACACCTGAAGAGGCACTGGTGGTACAATGGTTAGCGCTGTTGCCTCACAGCGCCAGTGACTCAGGTTTGTTTTCCGGCTCGGATCACTGTCTGTGTGGAGTCTGCACATTCTCCCCATGTCTGCATGGGTTTCCTCCAGGTGCTCCAGTTTCCTCCCACGGTCTGAATGACATGCTGGTTAGATGCTAAATTCTCCATCAACATACCCGAACAGGTGCTGGAGTGTGGCGGCTAGGGGATTTTCACAGTAATTTCATTGCAGTGTTAAAATAAGCCTACTTGTGACACTGATAAATGAAGTTGAAACTTTTAAGAGGGAGATTTCAGTTTGTGTTTGCACCTACCAGGCAGCATCCTAATGAATCTATACTGACTGTACCCTCTCTACTGGCACAACATTCTTCCTATTATGTGGAGTCCAGTGTTGCACACACCCATATGTGAGCTAAATCAAGAGTGAATCGTTGAACAGAGTAACAAAGGGATTTTGTTGTGAGTGGGAATTCAGAGCAGAGCGGTTAGGGAATAAGTAACTTAAATCAAGCATAACAGAAAATAAATAAACATATAAATAAGTAATTCAAGCATCTAATTCAATCTAAAATTAAAATTAATTAAGTAGCATGTACCAACATTAATTATATTGAATGAGTAATAAATACTGAATAAAAGTTCATAGAATCCCTACATTGCAGAAAGAGGCCATTCAGCCCATCAAGTCTGTACCAACCACAATCTCACCCAGTCTCTATTCCCACATTTACCCTGCTAACTCTCCTGACACACAGGTCAATGTAGCATGGCTTATCAACCTAACCTGCACATCTTCGGATCGTAGAAGGAAGCTGGAGCATCCGGAGAGGACCCACATAGACATGGGGAGAATGCACAAACTTGACACAGACAGTGACCCGAGGCCGGAATTGAACCCGGGATCCTGGCTCTGTGAAACAGCAGTGCTAACCACTGTGCCAGCATGCTGCCCAGTTAAGGTGATACAACATGGACATAACACTGAATAATTAACTTACATAGGATGATGGGAAAGCTACGACCTGTTATCTAAAATTCTGATGTAATGTGGAAACCCGGAGTGCTTTGTGTGTTCTGGATGGTCACACGTGACTCCAGTGATCATCTATTCGAACTAGAACTCAGGGTTTTTTTAATTCACTAGTGGGACATGGCTGCTTGCCCTTTCCTAGCTGCCCTTGAACTGAATGGATCGCTCAGCGATTTCAGAGGGCAGTTGAAAGTTAACGACATTATTCTGGGTCTAAAGTCGCTTGTAGGCCAGACAGGGTAAGGATGGCAGATTTCCTTCCCTAAAGGACACCTGTGAACCAGATGGGTTTTTACCACAATCAACAATGGTTTCATGGTCATCATAAATTCTTAATTCCAGATACTTTGCATTGAATTCAAATTCCACCATCTGCCATGGTGGGATTCGAACTCAGGTCTCCAGCTGAGCTCCTGGATTAATAGTCTAGCAATAATACCACCAGGCCATTGCCTCTCCTTTCTACATTCTGAAATTCTCTTAGAGGCACTGGAGAAAGATGAGACCTTCAGCCAGCAGCACAGGAATGTTACGGAGCTATGAAATCCACAGAACTGTTTTCAGTGCTAAATGAGAGAAAAAACACCTCAGCAGATTGCAGTCCAGAACCTGTCCACAGGAACACGAGAGAGAGTAGCAGCAAAGTGTAGACCTGCAATTGTCACAGGGGAATCAATAGTCATTTGGCAGTACAGAACTTGAGTAAAGCCGAAAAAAGAGACACTTTGTCAAAACTTTTCATCTCATACTCATCAGGAAATTTTGCAAGAATATCAATGTCAGGGAAAGCAACAAATTTATACTATATGAGGAAAGGATGCTGATTGTTTGGAAAGTTAACCTGACTGGTAGCGGATTTGCCAAGGTATTGTTTTCCCCTACATTGGTATTGTTCTGATTTGTCCTGATGAGTACAAGGTGTAAAGCTTCGACAAAGTTTTTTCAAAAATAGTCAAGCACTTCTCCATCCATTGATATGTGTCCTGTGTTGTCCCCCTGGTGTCAAGTTAAAGATGTAGAGATGCCGGCGTTGGACTGGGGTAGTAAGAACTCAGTAAGAATTTAGCAACACCAATTTTAAATCCAACCGATTTATTTGATAGTAAATCTGCGAGCTTTCGATACTCTTGTGCCTTCATCAGGCAAAGGCATTTGGTGTTGCTAAATTCTTACTGAGTCAAGGTAAAGGACATTGCTGAAGGAGTGCAGAACATTTCGAGGAAAACAACCAAAGTCATGGTCCATTTGGGGTCCAATGACATGGACAAGGAAAAGATTGTGGTCCTGTGATCAGAATTTCAGAAGTTATGGAGCAGAACCTCAAAGGCAATGATCCTGGGGTTACTCTCAATGTCGCGCGCTGAGTATTCATTATGAGTCACCAAACATTGGGAATGATATGGAGGAGAAAATTCTCAGACCAATCCCAGAAAGATGTAAAAATTATCAGCTACCGAGAATGGGGAACTTCAACTATTAACCATAAAACACATAAGACAAAGAAGCAGGAGGAGGCCATTCAGCCCATCGAAACTGCTCTGCCATTCAATGAAATCATGATTGATCTGATATGATAATCCTAAACTCCATTTACCAGTCTTACCCTCATAATCCGTAATTCCTTTACTGATTAAAAATCTGTCTACCTCAACCTTGAACATACTCAATGACCCAGCATCTACAGCCCTCTCTGGAAAAGAATTCCACAGATTCTCTCCACTCTGAATGAAGAAATTCCTCCTAATCTCTGCCTGAAACAGGGGAACCCCATACTCTGAGATTGTGCCCTCTGGAGCTGGATTCTCCCATAACCAGAAATAACATCTCATCATCCACCCTGTCAAACTCCCTGAGAATTAGTCTCAGTAAGGTCACCTCTTATTCTTTTAAACGCCAATGATTACAGGCCCAACCCACTCAACCTCTCCTAAATAAACTGGGAAATTAACAGGAGAAGTAGGAGGAGAATTCCTTAATTCCTGAATATTCGCTCAGGAGAATCTTTGGGATCTATGTACACATTGAGAAAGGAAGCAGAATTGAACCTCATTCTAGGGAAGGAAACAAGACAATGCAGCATGTTTCACAGAATATACAACATAGAAAAACTACAGCACAAACAGACCCTTCAGCCCGAGGGTTGTGCCAAACATGTCCCTACCTACTAGGCTTATCTATGACTCTCTATCTTACTAAGTCCAATGTACTTATTCAAAAGTCTCAGTTTCAATGTTGGAAAAAAATGATCACAACATCAGAAGATTAGCATAGTCATGGAAAATGATAAAGAATCAAATCTGATAAAATTTGATGGGAAGAGGGCTCATTTCGATATAGCATAAAGGAATCTGGCTCAGGTGGGTTGGAATCAAAGGTGAACTAGTGAAACGGCCAAGCGATAGAACTGTCAGAACCATCAAGTCAGCACTGACCCAAGCTCTATCCCGGTAACCTCAGGGATTTACCCTAATTAGTCTCCCTGACTAAGGGGCAATTTAACATGGCCAGTTGATCTAACCCGCATATCTTTGGATTGTAGGAGGAAATCGGAGCACCCAGAAACCCACATAGACACGGGGAAAATGTGAAAACTCCACACAGACAGTGACCCAAGCCAGGAATTGAACCCTGTTCTCTGGCACTGTGAGGTAGCAGTGCCACATGCCATCCCCTAAATAAAGGGGGCATCATTAAGATAGGAAATTAATCTTTTGCAAGTCTTCACTGAAGAATAGAACTCTAACAATGTCACAGAAGGGGAAGGGTAGGAGAGACATTGGATTGGATAAAAATAGATAAGGAGGATTTATGTGCAGGTTTGGCACTGCCCAAAGTCACCTAATCCAGACAATGAATTTAATTAACTATTCTAGTGGATGGAACCAGGGGCATTGGTAGTGGGAGAGGGCATAGAGAGCAGGGGTGAATTTATTTAATGTCTAGTTGCCCCTAAAGCCTCTTGCCCGTCACATTATCCTTATAGCCAACAAAGAAGATGCTGAACCCTGGGCTATATTCCAATGTCTTATTTTTCAGTCTTCATATGCCCTGATTGTGAACAGAACTCCTACTTACCCGACAAAGGAGCAGTGCTCCAAAAGCTAGTGGCTTTTGAACGTAGAGCATAGAACATAAAACAATACAGCACAAACAGGTCCTTCGGCCCATGAGTTGCGCCGATCACATCTACCAATCCACAGACCTATCTATAACCCCCATCCTATTCTTTTCCATATACTCATCCAGACGTCCCTTAAAAGATCCTAGTGAGTTTGCCTCAACAACCTCTGACGGCAGTCGGTTCCATTCACTCACCACCCTCTGAGTGAAAAACCTACCCCTGACATCTCCTCTGTATTTGCTTCCCTGCACCTTAAATCTGTGTCCTCTCGTAGTGACCATTTCAGCTCGGGGAAATAGTCTCTGAGAGTCCACCCTATCTATTCCTCTCAACATTTTATAAACCTCTATCAGGTCGCCTCTCAACCTACGTCTCTCCAGTGAGAAGAGTCCCAGCTCCCTCAACCTATCTTCATAAGGCCTGCCTCCCAATCCAGGCAGCATCCTTGTAAATCTCCTCTGAACTCTCTAGAACATAGAACATAGATCATAGAACATTACAGCGCAGAACAGGCCCTTCAGCCCTCGATGTTGCGCCGACCAATTAGGAAAAAGCAATGACCCTCTAACCTAAACCATTCCCTTTTCATCCATAAACTTATCTACTAACCTCTTAAACGCCACCAAACTTGGCGCATCTACAACTGCCGCAGGCAGGGCATTCCATACCCTTACCACCCTCTGGGTAAAGAACCTACCTCTGACATCCATCCTATAACTACCACCCCTTAATTTAAAGCTATGTCCCCTCGTGCTAGCTTTCTCCATCCTAGGAAAAAGGCTATCACTGTCCACCCTATCTAAACCTCTAATCATCTTATATGTTTCAATAAGGTCTCCTCTTAGCCGCCTTCTTTCTAACGAAAACAACCTCAAATCCCTCAGCCTCTCTTCATAAGACCTGCCTTCCATACCAGGCAACATCCAGGTAAACCCCCTCTGTACCCTCTCCAATGCCTCCACATCTTTCTTATAATGCGGGGACCAGAACTGCACACAATACTCCAAGTGTGGCCGCACTAGAGTTTTGTACAGTTGCAACATGACGTTGCGGCTCCGAAATTCAATCCCCCTACCAATAAAAGCCAAGACTCCATATGCCTTCTTAACAACCTTATCGACTTGATTGCCAACTTTCAGAGATCTATGCACATATACACCAAGATCCCTCTGTTCTTCAGCACTATTAAGAGTCCTACCATTAGCCCTATACTCTACACATTTGTTATTCCTGCCAAAGTGAATTACCTCACACTTTTCCGCATTAAACTCCATTTGCCACCTCTCGGCCCAGCTCTGCAACTTGTCCAAGTCTCTCAATAGCCTCTTCCTATATCCTTCCTATAATGAGGTGACCAGAACTGTGCACAATATTCCAACTGGGGTCTGACAAGAGTCTTATAGAACTGCATCATTACCTCCTGACTCCTAAACTCTATTCCTCGATTAATGAAGGCCAGTACACCATACGCCTTCTTGACCACTTCCTCCACTTGTGAGGCCGATTTAAGAGTCCTATGGACCCGGACCCCAAGATCCTTCTGCTCTACAACACAGCAAAGACACCTACTCCTTATATTGTACTCCTTCATCCCATTATTCCTGCCAAAATGGAACGCTACACATTTATCTGCGTTGAAGTCCATCTGCCACTTCTCCGCCCAGTCTTGCATCCTGTCTATGTCCCGCTGCAACTTTTTGCATCCCTCCAGACCATCCACAACACCACCAATCTTTGTATCGTCGGCGAACTTGCTAATCCATTCCTCCACTTCCTCATTCAGGTCATTTATGAAAATGACAAACAGCAGGGGTCCCAGAACAGATCCTTGGGGCACTCCACTGGTTACCGACCTCCATGCAGAACAAGACCCATCCACTACCACTCTCTGCCTTCTGCTGGCAAGCCAGTTCTGGATCCACGAGGCCAAAGCCCCTTGGATCCCATGCCCTCTCACCTTCTCCAGAAGCCTTGCATGTGGGACCTTATCAAACACCTTACTAAAGTCCATGTACACCATGTCCACCGCTCTTCCTTCGTCAATGCGTTCAGTCACATTTTTGAAGAACTCAACTAGGCTCATAAGGCATGACCTGCCGTTGACAAAACCATGCTGACTATTTCTAATCAGTCCAAACTTCTCCAAATGTTCATATATCTTATTCCTCAGAAGCCTCTCCATCAGCTTACCAACCACTGAAGTCAAACTCACCGGTCGGTAATTTCCTGGACTATCCCTGTTCCCTTTCTTAAAGATAGGAACCACATCCGCAATCCTCCAATCCTCCGGAACCTCTCCCGTTTCCATGGACGACACAAAGATCATCGCCAGGGGCTCTGCAACCACTTCCCTCACCTCCCACAATAACCTGGGGTACATCCCATCTGGCCCCAGCGACTTGTCTATCTTGATAGAATTTAACAGGTCTAACACATCCTCTTTCCTAACATCCACATACTCAATCTTTTCCGTATGCCTCAAAACTGCAATGCAATCTCCCAGTTCACTTTCCACCGTGAATACCAAGGCAAAGTACTCGTTAAGCACCTCTGCCATTTCTTCCGGATTCACACATACTTTTCCCCCTTCACCTTTTATAGGCCCTATCCCTTCTCTTCTCATCCTTTTACTTTTCACATATTTGTAGAAGGCCTTGGGATTCTCCTTAATCTTACCTGCCAAGGCCTTCTCATGACCCCTTCTGGCTCTCCTAATTTCCTTTTTAAGTTCCCTTCTACACACCTTATACTCCTCTAGATCCCTAACATCCCCTAGCTCTCTGAACCTTTTATATACCTTTTTTTTCTTCCTAACTAGGTTCACCACTACCTTCGTGCACCACGGTTCCCGCGTCCTACCAGAACCTCCTTGACTCCTCGGAACGTTGTCTTGCAGTGCCCCAGACAAACATTCCTTGAAAAACCGCCACTTTCCTTCTGTACTCTTCCCCAAGAACACCTCCTTCCAGATTATGTGTCCAATTACCTGCCTAATGTTTTCATATTTCCCCTTACTCCAGACATACACCTTCCTAGCCTGCCTGATCCTATCTCTTTCCATCGCTATCATGAAAGAGATAGAATTATGATTTCTGAATCTGAATCCCGGCACCTGAAGTACCCAGTCCTGTCCCTGAGACAACCAAGTCTCTGTAATGGTCACCACATCACACTCCCAAGCAGCAATCCACGCCCTAAGCTCATCTACCTTATTTACTACACTCCTGGCATTAAAATAGACACACCGCAGCCCCTCAGTCAGGATATTTCCCTTTTCCACCACCTGCCTAACCCCCCTCTCAGAGTGCCTACAGTCCTTCCCTACCTGGGAACTAACCTCCTTATTCACCGTCCCATCAGTATTCCCACCCCCCAGCTTTTCTAGTTTAAAGACTCCCCAGTAGCCCTAGCTAGCCTACCTGCCAAGATATTAGTCCCCCTAGGGTTCAAGTGCCACCCGTCCTTACTGTACAGGTCACACCTGCCCCTAAAGAGGTCCCAATGATCTATGAACCTGAATCCCTGCCCCCTGCTCCAGTCCCTCAGCCATGCATTCATCCTCCACCTCATTTGATTCCTGCTCTCATTCTCCTGAGGCGCAGGCAGCAATCCTGAAATTACAGCCTTCGCTTTTCTCTTCCTCAGCTTCCTACCCAGTTCTCTATAATCCCTTTTGATGACTGCCTCCCTCTTCCTGCCTATGTCTGCAGTACCTATATGCACCACAACTTCAGGTTCCTCACCCTCCCCTTTCAGGATGTCTGGGAGGCGTCCAGAAACATCCCGGATCCCAGCTCCAGGAAGACAAACCACCATCCGCGACTCTCTCCTGCGTCCACAAAAACGCCTGTCTGAACCCCTCACAGTGGAGTCCCCTATTAGTATCGCCTTTCCTCTCTCTTCCTTAGATTTTTTGCGTACTGGCTCAGGTTTAGAGAGCGGGCCACTGCTGCCTCCCTCGGACGAGTTGTCCCCCCCAGTAGTACTCAAGCAGGAGTACTTATTATGAAGGGGGACACCCTCCGGTGTGCTCTCCATCACCCGAGTTTTCCCCTTCCTGATAGTCACCCACGCACCTTCTTCTCGTTGCCCTGGTGTGACCACCTGCTGATAACTCCTGTCGATTATCTCCTCGTTCTCTCTAATGAGATGAAGATCCTCAAGCTGCATCTCCAGTTCCTTAACCTTATCCCTTAGGAACTGCAGCTCTACACACCGAGCCCAGGTATGGATGTCTGGGAGTCCAGTAGCCTCCAAGACCTCCCACATCTGGCACTGAGAACAACTACCAGATAAACCTGTTGGATTTCAACCTGATGCTGTGAGACTTCTTACAATATTCCAACCCCAGTGAAAATTCTAGAAGTGTGATTTTACCCACACTGCACCACGCTGCTTCCTTATAATGTAAAGTATAGTATTGCTAGACATTTCCAAACATGAACACAGTACAGAACATCCCCAGCAACAGCACTCAGTACATTTACACTCATCATTATTTGTGTTGAAAGGAAACAGTCAAATTTGAAAGGATTAAGCTTAAAATTATATTTTATTCTATTGTGTTACGACTTCACAATTACTTTCCCAGGGGTTTGGGCAGCAGACCCTAGATCTTACCTAGGGCCAACGGGGCGAGAATCCAGAGAAACCGGAACCGGGTTTGAAATTTCCGCGTCAATCCATCACCCATTTCTGGACCATGCTGCTGCAGGATGAGAACACCCCCTTTGACCAACGTGCAGGCAAGGATCGGGGGCCCTGAGCAACCTATCTCAGGCCTCTCCTCCACATTCCCATCCTCCGTACACTTTGCCCAGGGTTTCCGGCGGGAGCAATCACTGTGAAGTATCTGGACTGACTTAGGCAAACGAGACCCAGGGAACATGAGGCACTTGCAAGCTTCTCAGATTGACTCTCAATTATTCATCGACCCTCCTTTGATAATGCAGTGTCTGTTTACCAACGCGCTGTCTCACCATCTATTATGCAGAGGTAAACCTTTCCCCTCGGTCTCCGTCATTTGCCTGATTGCTTCCACCAATTCCAACATAAATCAAATCAGTTTCTAACCTGGGGATGTTTAGCCAATTTCAGGAGAAGTCACCCTTCGCCGTGTGGAATTCTGAAGATACTTGTGCTTCTCACTTCACTTAATGTTTATCAGTCACTCAGCAAAGACTTCTCCCTGCCCTCTGTCCTTCCTCAACTGTGACACTTGCTTCCGTGAAAATGAATCCATAATTGATGGGAGAGCCCTGGGGTATAAACTGGGCAAAAGGCCTTATGCAGCTTAACATAATGCTTGTTACAAGGTTAAAATGAGATTGAGATACAAGCTGGTATCTATCTAATCAGGGGTTGAGAGATTTATATATATGGTGGCACAGTGGTTAGCACTGCTGCCTTACAGTTCCAGAGACACGGCTTTGATTCCTGGCTTGGGTCACTGTCTGTGTGGAGTCTGCACATTCTCCCCATATCTAGAATATAGAACACTACAGCATAAACAGGCCCTTTGGCCCACAAGTTGCACCGATCATATCCATACCTATCAGGCCATAGAACTATCTATAACTCCCAATCCCAATGTACTCATCCAGAAGTTTTTAAAAAGACACCTGCGAGTTTGCCTCCACCACCACCGACGGCAGCCGATTCCATTCACTCACCACCCTCTGAGTGAAAAACTAACATCTCCTCTGTACTTGCTCCCTAGCACCTTAAACCTGTGTCCTCTCGTAGTGACCATTTCAGCCCTGTGAAATAGCCTCTGAGAATTCACCCTAACTATGTGGGTTTCCTCCGGGTGCTCCAGTTTCCTCCCACAGACCAAAAGATGCGCTGGTTAGATGCATTGGCCATGCTAATTTCTCCGTTGATGTATCTGAACAGGTGCCAGAGTGTAGCAACTAGAGGATTTCCATAGTAATTTCATTGCAGCGTAAATTTAAGCCTACTTGTGACACGAGTAAATAAACTTTAAAATACAATAATATATTCAGGAGGGTTTACTAGACAAATACCCGGAATGAGTGGGATGGTTTTGTGAGGAAAGATTGGAGAGGTCAGGCTTGTATCTGATGGAATTCAGCAGGGTAAGAGGTGACTGGATCAAAACCACTGATATCCAGAGGGATATTGACAGGGTGAACGTGGAGAGGATATTCCCTCTAATGGGAAAATCTAGATAGGGCTCACTGATTAAAACTGAGGGGTCACTCATTTAAGGCAGTGATAAGGAGAAAGCTTTTCTCTCAGAATGTTATGAGCATCTGATATTCTCTTCCTCAAAAGGCAGTGGAAACAGAGTCTTTGGATCTTTTCAAGGCTAAGTTAGATATATTCTTGCTTAACAAGAGGGTGAAAGGTTGTTGGGGATGGGAGGGAATGTGGGGTTCAGATGACAATCAGCCATCATCTCACTGAATGGTGAAGGAGCAGGCTCGAGGGGCTGAGTGGCCTACTCCTGGTCCCAAATCATAAGGATGCCTGTCAGATTTATTTATACTCAATGTTAAAGAAATCTAATTCAGGCGTTCAGTTGTTGCAAGTGTGGGAGTGAGTCACAAGCTGGAATCTCAGCTAGTGGTTCAATAACAACAGTGACAGGGATCAGGGTTCAATTCCGGCCTCGGATCACTGTCTGTGTGGAGTTTGCACGTTCTCCCCATGTCTGTTCCTCCAGGTGCTCCAGTTTTGTCCCACAGTCCAAAAATGTGCGGATTAGGTGATTAGCCATGGAAAATTGACCCTAGCGTCAGAGGGATTAGCAGGGATTCTATGATTCTGACTTGCAGTTACGTGCATCATTCACATAACGGAATATCCCATCAGAGCATTGAATGGCAAAATTAGATAATGAATCACCAACAATCCACTGAAGCAATGGATTTTAATAGTATCTTAAGAGAAGTAGAGAGGTTCAGTGAAAGAACTCCAAGAATTTAGGGATTAGGCAGTTGAAGGTGTGGCAGCCTATGGTGGAGAGATTGACGTCAGCAGGAGCTCAAGTGGGCAAATCAGAGGTCAGATATCTCGATGGGTTGTAAGGCTGGAGAAAGGCCAAGAGAGGGAAAGGGGACTCCTTGAATCAATTTGAAAGGAATAATGAGAATTTAAAAATGAGAGTGTTGGTTGACTGTGTAGATTAGTGAACACAAGGGGCTGTAGGTGAGTGACATTGACGTGAGCACAAATGTGGGCAGCAGGATGTTGGATTTAGAATGTGGGAGGCCAACCATGAATACTTTGGAATGGGGAGGTAACAAGCATATGAATGTGGTTTTCAGCAGTAGACTGGCTATGACAGGAGTTAAGCTGGGTGCTTTTACAGAGCTGGAAGTTGGTGAATCCCTACAGTGTTAAAGGAGGCCATTCAAGCCATTGAGTCCAATAACAATCCCACCCAGACCCTATCCCTGTCACCCAAAATATTTACCTTATTAGTCTCCCTGATGCTAAGGGACAATTTAGCATGGCCAATCAACCTAACCTGCACATCTTTGGACTGTGGGAGGAAACCAGAGCACCTGGAGGAAACCCACACAGACACAAGGAGAATGTGCAGACTCCACAAGACAGTGACCCAAGCCGGGAATCAAACCCAGGTCCTTGGAGCTGTGAGGCAGCAGTGTTAACCACTGTGCCATCGTGCCACCCATTAAGCTTGGTGTAAATAGCTAGCTATAATCTCAAGATAAAATGTGGTACCAAAGTTGTGAACAGGCTGACTTAATCTCAGACTGATGCCAGTAGGGGGTGGTTGTGAATGGAGCTTGGAGCAGGGACTGAAAACAATGGCTTCAGTCATCCCATTATTTAATTGAAGGAATCTTAAGCCAGAATTCTCCGCTGTTTATGCCCCATTACCACTAACAGTGAGAACAGAGAACATGACATTTCTTTACTCAGAGGGTAGTAAGGGCGTGGAATGCCCTGCCTGCAGCAGTTGTGGACTCGCCAACTTTAAGGGCGTTCAAATGGTCAGTGGATAGGCATATGGATAGCATTGGAATAGTTTAAGTTAGAGGGTCATTAGGTTGGTTCCATTGGTCGGTGCAACATTGAGGGCTGAAGGGCCTGTACTGCGCTGTAATGTTCTATGTTCTATGACATTCAGCTAAATCTTCATTCACTGCCGTGGGACCAGAGAGATCCCAGTCGAAGATTCTTGCCTTTATACTCACCCAGTATACTGACTAAACAGTCCAATAATTTAGCAACAATGGAGAGGTGGAGAAAGATAGTGGCGAGGAGGAGCTGGGTATTGACAAGGTATACGTAAAAACAGGTGCTGCGGTTTCAGAGAGACAACATGTAGATGAGAAGGAGAAAGGGGCCAAAGATTGATCAATGGGGACAAACTCAGAAATAAGCGTGTGGGAACAGGAAGAGAAGTCATTGCAAGTAAATCTTTGGTTATGATCAGGTAGATAAGAATGGAATCAGGCAAGAACAGTCCCACCCAGCTGGACAGCATTGGAGAAGTGTTGGAGAAAGATAGTGTGGTCAAACCTATCAAAATTTGCAGAGAGGCCAAAAAAGGTCAAAACATGGTTTAATCTTGTCACAGTCACCATAGAATTTTGAGTATATTTCCATACTGCGGGATGTATCTGAAATTAAGGATCACTGATGATATTACAGGAATCCAATAGAGGGGTTTAGCTGATCTCATGGTCTCTGAGAGTGAAGCTGGAGACTTGGTGTCGCCATCGCCCAGCGCCAAGATTAGATCACTGCCTTAGATTCATTCCGATATAAGACTATAAGATGTCGGAGCAGAATTAGGCCATTCAGCCCATCATGTTTACTCTGCCATTCAATCGTGGCTGATATTTTTCCTATCCTCATTCTCCTGCCTTTTCCCCATAACCGCTGATCTCCTTATTAATCAAGAACTTATCTATCTCTGTCTTAAAGACATTCAATGATCTGGCCTCCATAGCCTTCTGTGGCAAAGAGTTCCGCAGATTCATAACTCTTTGGCTGAAGAAATTTCTCTTCATCTCTGTTCTGTTAGTATGAGGTTATGCCCTCTGATTCTAGTTTTTCCTACTAGTGGAGACATCCTCTCCACGTCCACTCTATTTAGTCCTCACAGTATCCTGTAAGTTTCAATAAGATCCCCCTTCATCCTTCTAAACTCCAACAAGTACAGACTGAGAGTCCTCAACCATTCCTTATACACCAAGCTCTTCATTCCTGGGCTCATTCTTGTGAACTTCCTTTGGCCCCTTTCCAAGCTATAATATAACGAAGCTGGCTGTGAAGGACTTTGGGATGTTTTAAAAATATCCTGAGATTATCTAATATTACCACAGGGACTGCAGTCTTTCAAGAAGGCCCCATTTTCTCTAGGGCAATTCAGTTTGAGCAATAAATACTGGCTTAGCCTGAAATACCCACGATGGGATAATAAGTTAAATAATAATAAATTAAACCACAAGTGCTGACCTGCATGCTTTGGGTGAATGGACAACGAGAGGAATAAAGAACAAAGAACAAAACAGCACGGGAAACAGGCCCTTCAGCCCAAAGAGCCCTCGCCGCCACCCTGATGTTCCCATCTCTACCCGTGATCCCTGTCCATGTTTATAGATCTATGGAGTAAAAACCAAATTTGAGACAATTTAGGGAGAATTTGTTTTGCCAATTAGCCTAAGATCACATTTGGGATGTGGGAGGAAACTGGAGCACCTGGAGAAAACCCACGCAAGCACGGGGAGAATGTGCAAACTCCCACAGATACAGGCCCAAATCCATGTATCTGCACAGCACAGCCATAGTCACTGAGCTGTCGTGTTCCCCATTAAATGGTCTAGGTCAAGCGTACACTAACGATGTGAAGCACTAGGATACTCTCAAAAAAAATCCAAGAGCAGCCTTCTCACAACCTATCGTGTGTATGCCCCTCGTTAGACAACAAGGTGGACCAAAGCACCTGCAGGATAAAAACAAGTACATCAATATCATCATCTATTTACACACTTCCCAGAGACACCCAAGGCTCATGATCCCTATTTTAAATCAGTTTTCTATACCCATACATTCCCATTCTGTTCATGTGCCCATTTAAGTATTTCTTAAATAACCCCAGAGTGCCTGCCTCCATCACTTTACTTGGCAGTGCATTCCATACCCCCACCATCCTCTGTGTGAAAAAACTCTCTCTAGCATCCAAATTATACCTTACTCCCCCTCACCCTAAGCCCGTGACCCCTCGTGCTATTTGAGTCCATCCTAGAAAAAAGCTTAACCCTGTTTACTCTATCTATATCCCTCATAATCTTGTACACCTCTATTAGATCTCCTCTAAGTCTACATCTTTCTAAGGAAAACAGTCCCAATTTGCCTAACCTCTCCTTGTAACTCAGACCTTCCATACCAGGCAGCATCCTGGTAATCCTCCTCGGCACTCTCTCCAGGGTCTCCACATCCTTCCGGTAGTAAGGCGACCAGAACTGAACGTAGTATTCCAAATGAGGTCTAACCAACGTTTTATACAATTGCAACATGAAGTTGTATAGTGAATGCAGAAACCCAGGGAGTGTCAGGTTTGCCCAATTTTCACCTGTTCCTTCTTTATTAAAAGGTGGCTGCCCTCATAGAGGTCTTCAAATTTCTGGAAGTGTTTGATGGTGTACAGATAAAGATGTTTTCACTTGTGTGGGGAATCCAGAACTAAAGACAGGATAGCTATGAATAAATTGATGGTGAATTCAGGGGGAAACATTTTTATCCAGAGAGTGGTGAGAATGTGATAGATGTGAGTGAGCACTGCGTTTCAGCGGGAGTTAGATATGTGCCTGAGACAAAAAAGAAGAGAACTTCTTGCCTGGGTGTGGTGAAGTCAATAGAATGGGAGGAACCTTGAGTTGCCAATTCTCTAGGAGTGGCCAGGATTTGAGATCAATTTCCAGGTCAGGGTTAAGTAGAAATCTGATTGGGACATTTAAAACAATTGGCTTTTGTCATTTTCTTTGATCATTTCTCTCTGCTGGATATAAAAAGGTTGAAAGTATGGATAAAAGATCATTTGGCTGACAGCCAAATATCATCTAATTGGGATGGCGAGCACTGCTTCCTCACAGTGCCAGAGACCCCCCCTGGTTTGATTCCGGCCTTGGATTACTGTCTGTGTGGAGTTTACACATTCCCCCCATGTCTGCGTGGGTTTCCTCCAGGTGCTCTGATTTCCTCCCATAGTGCAGGTTAGGTGGATTGACCATGCTAAATTGACCTTTATATCTTAAGATTTGTAGGTTAAGGGAATTAGTGGGGTAAACACCTGGGGTTTACAGGGATAGGGCCTGGGTAAGATGCTCTTTCAGAGAGTGCAGACTCAATGGGCTGAATGGCCTCCTTCTGCACTGTAGGGATTCTATGGATTAGTTGGGTAATGAATCTTTTTGCTTTCCAATTGACACAGGAAGACAGTGCATCACAAGAGTGGATGTGTTGGCTGATTAATGGCTAGAGCATGTGTGAAGGAAAGTCGTGTAGTGAAACCTCCAAAAACACATTAAATTGCAGTTGACAATCCTATTTGTGTGAACAGGCGAGACACTAGAATAGACCCATTGGGCTAATGGTAAATCAGTGTAACACTAGTGATCAGCTTGTTCTGTGTTTGGTAAGTGTTAAGGGCAACACTCAGATCCTGGAGTCACCATGCATCTGACCAATGATTTTATACCTACCCAGGGTGTGGTGTCATCACCAGAAGCAGTGTTGGCTGAGGGTTGAATTCTGGGAAGTAAGAGCTAACTAACATTCTCCTCGTGCCTGCGTGGGTTTCCTCCGGGTGCTCCAGTTTCCTCCCACAATCCAAAGATGTGCAGGCTAGGTGGATTGGTCATGCTAAATTGACCCTAGTTTTGGGAGGGATTAGCAAGGTAAATATGTGAGATACGGGGACAGGGTGGGATTGTTGTTGGGTGCAGGCTCGATGGGCTGAATGGCCTCCTTCTGTACTGTAGGGATTCTTGATTCTATGATTCAGTGAACATACACAACGCAAGTGTGGTCATTCTCAGTGACATCCTCAAGGCCTAGTCCTTGTCTGCCAAGTAACCCAAACTCTTCACCTACCCACAGATTGCTTTGATAAGAGGCCCCTTGGAGACAGATAGGTTTACACACCGACACGCAGACCACACAAGCTGATCACCAAAAAAAAGATCTAGAATCATTGCAAGCGCCAATTAAGTGGCCACCTTTTGCTCAATTGGACTCCACAATCCGAATTCTTGTACAGCAAGTGTCACTTCTGTGAGAAAATACAACTTTACTACTGCCCTTTTCTTTGTAGGGAGTCAAGCTCCAGTTTCACACAGTTGGCATACATCCAATGAAGCCTCAGATCTATCAGAAAACTGAAACGAACAATAATAAATCATTCAGCTTGATTCTCGAGTGTCCTGGCTGGTATTAACCATCCCCGTTATTAATGCCTAGGGATATCACTCAGCTGGATCTCAAACAGCCTCCGCACTATCATTTGATCTTAATTGCCAAATACCAAACTCCAATGGCATCATAATTAAGTTCTAAGAATGAACAGAATGCTAAATTACATCCTGCAATTGTTCACCAAAGCAGATCTGAAGAAAGTCTAATGACAAATTGTTATACTAATCATTTGGGCTCCAAATAGTACAATAGGGCTAGGGTTCAAATGTACTTTGAGAACACGCAATGAGTTTCAGGTCACAATGAAAGAATTTGCAAGGCTGTCAATTCATCTGAGAAGAAAGAAAGGGAAAAGGGTAAACAAACCTGTGTTAGGGGATATCAGGCACCAACCCTTAAACTCCATGGAACAGGGGAATTCCTACAGTGCAGGAGAAAGCCATTCAGCCCATCAAGTCTGCACTTACTCTACAAAAGAGCATCACACCAAGCCCTCCCACTCTGCTGTATCCCCATTACCTCATGCATTTACAATGGCCAATCCACTTTGGATTTGCACACTAATGGGTAATTTAGCATGGTCAATCTATCTAAGATACATATCTTTGGGCAATAAGGGACAATGTAGATGGCCAATCCACCTAACCTACATCTTTGGGCACTAAGAGGTAATTTAGCATGGCCAATCCACCTAACCTACACATCTTTGGGTACTAAGAGGCAATTTAGCATGGCCAATCCACTTAACCTGCACATCTTTGGACACATAAGGGACAACTTAGCATTTCCAATCCACCTAACCCACACATCTTTGGACACTAAGGGCAATTTAGCATGACCAATCCACCTAACCTGCATATCTTTGGACATTAAGGGACAATTTAGCATGGTCAGTTCATCTAAGTTCACATCTTTGGACACTAAGGGATAATTTAGCATGGCCAATCCTTCTAACTAACCTGCACACCTTTGGACACTAAGGGACAATTCAGCATGGCCAATCCACCTAACCTGAACAAGGACCCACTTTTGGCCCCTTGTCTTCCTTGCCAATTTGCTCTCCTTGGGTATCCTGATGCTTCGGGTTAGCCACTACACACCATTCTGCTCCCACCTCAGCACAGTCGGCCACTAAGAATGCCTTCATGTTTCCATTATCTAAAACTCAACTACTCAAATCAGCCCGTTGTCATCCTTCCAATCCCTTTGTTTTACAGACACAACCAAACCATTGCAACTTGTATCTCAACTTGTATCATGTTTGAAATGATACTTGTAACTTTGTACATCTGATGTGTTCAGCGTAATTTTACAAGATGCAAATTTTAAATTTAAAATCCCACTCATAGAACATAGAACATAGAACATAGAACATAGAACAATACAGCACAGAACAGGCCCTTCGGCCTTCGATGTTGTGCCGACCAAAATAAAAAGCAATGCCCCTCCTAACTAAACCATTACCTTCTCTTCCATATACTTATCAAATAACCTCTTAAACGCCACCAAACTTGGCGCATCTACAACAGCTGCAGGCAGGGCATTCCACTCCCTAATCACTCTTTGAGAAAAGAACCTACCTCTGATATCCGTCCTATAACTCATACCCCTTAATTTAAAGCTGTGTCCCCTCGTGCTAGCTTTCTCCATCCTAGGAAAAAGGCTATCACTGTCCACCCCATCCAAACCTCTAATTATCTTATATGTTTCAATAAGATCCCCCCTTAGCCGCCTCCTTTCTAACGAAAACAACCTCAAATCCTTCAACCTCTCTTCATAGGACCTGCCCTCCATACCAGGCAACATCCTAGTAAACCTCCTCTGTACCCTCTCCAATGCCTCCACATATTTCTTATAATGTGGCGACCAGAACTGCACACAATACTCCAAGTGCGGCCGCACTAGAGTTTTGTACAGTTGCAACATGATGCTGCGGCTCCTAAATTCAATCCCCCTACCAATAAAAGCTAAGACTCCATATGCCTTCTTAACAACTTTATCCACTTGACTGCCTACTTTCAGGGATCTATTGACACATACACCACGATCCTTCTGTTCCTCAACACTATTAAGAGTCCTACCATTAGCCCTATACTCTACACATTTATTGTTCCTGCCAAAGTGCATTACCTCACACTTTTCCACATTAAACTCCATTTGCCACCTCTCGGCCCAGCTCTGCAACTTGTCCAAGTCACTCTGTAAACTAAAACACCCCTCTTCACTATCTACCACCCCACCAACTGTAGTATCATCTGCAAATTTACTGATCCATCCCTCAATACCCTCATCCAGATCATTTATAAAAATTACAAACAGCAGGGGCCCCCAAACAGACCCCTGAGGCACACCACTCGTCACCGAACTCCACGATGAATATCTCCCATCAACCACCACCCTCTGTCTTCTATCTGCCAGCCAATTTATAATCCAATTAGCTAAATCACCCTCTATTCCACACATCTGCATTTTCTGTAGAAGTCTTCCATGGGCCACCTTATCAAAAGCCTTACTAAAGTCCATATATACTACATCAACCGCCTTACCCCCATTCACCTCTCTGGTCACTTTCTCAAAAAACTCAATGAGGTTAGTAAGGCATGACCTACCCTTCACGAAACCATGCTGACTATCCCCAATCAATTCATTTCTCTCTAAATAACTATAAATCCTATCCCTAATAATTCTCTCCAATACCGTGCCCACAACAGAAGTAAGACTCACTGGCCTATAATTCCCTGGAAGGTCTCTCTTCCCCTTCTTAAACAATGGGACCACATTCGCTATCCTCCAGTCCTCCGGAACCACACCCGTAACCAACGACGACCTGAAGATCAGAGCCAGAGGCTCTGCAATCTCCTCTCTTGCCTCCCAGAGAATCCTAGGTTAAATCCCGTCCGGCCCAGGGGACTTATCCAACTTCAAACCCTCGAGAATTTCTAACACATCCTCCCTATCTACTACAATACTCCCCAATTTGCAACCCTGTACATCAGTGCTCTCCACAGCTACATTTCCAGCACTCTGCGTGAATACCGAAGAGAAATATTTATTCAGTGCCTCACCAATCTCTTCAGACTCCACGCACAACTTCCCACTGCTGTCTATGACTGGCCCTAATCTTGCCCTAACCAATCTTCTATTCTTAACATATCGAAGGAAAGCTTTAGGATTCTCCTTAATCCTATCAGCCAACATCTTCTCGTGTCCCCTCTTAGCTCTCCTCAATTCACTTTTTACCTCCTTCCTAGCTAATCTATAGCTATCCATTGCACTACCTGAGCCTTCAAGCCTCATCCTGACATAAGCCTCCTTTTGCTTCTTAACCAGCAAATCAACTCTTTTCGTACACCAAGGCTCTCTTACTCGTCCATTTCCTCCCTGCCTGACAGGGACATACTTATCAAGGACTCTCAGCAGCTGCTCCTTGAATAAGCACCACATTCCAGATGTTCCCAGTCCCTGTAGTTCCCTCGTCCAATCTACGCACCCTAATTCTCTCCTGATGGCCTCATAATTACCCTTCCCCCAGCTATAACTACAGCCCCCAGCTTCATTCCTATCCCTGTCCATCACTAAGGTGAACGTAACCGAATTGTGGTCACTATCACCAAAATGTTCCCTAACTTCCAAGCCTAACACCTGGTCTGGCTCATTGCCCAGCACCAAATCCAATGTAGCCTCACCTCTAGTTGGCCTATCTACATACTGAGTCAAAAAACCTTCCTGCACACTTTGTACAAAAACTGACCCTCTAACGAGCTAGAGCTATAGCTATTCCAATCAATATTAGTAAAGTTAAAGTCCCCCATAACAATTACCCTATTACTTTCACTCCTGTCCAGGATCGACTTTGCAATCCTTTCCTCTACCTCTCTAGAACTTTTAGGAGGTCTATAAAGGACTCCCAACAGGGTGACCTCTCCTCTCCTGTTTCTAATCTCAGCCCATACTACCTCAACAGACAAGTCCTCATCAAACTTCTTTTCGATCACCGTGATACAGTCTTTGACCAGTAACGCCACTCCTCCCCCCTTTCTACCCCCTTCTCTACTCCGACTAAAGCATTTGTACCCCGGAACCTGCAACATCCATTCCTGTCCCTGCTCTACCCAAGTCTCCGAAATGGCCACAACATCGAAGTTCCAGGTACTGGTCCAAGCTGCAAGTTCCTCCCCTTTATTGCGAATACTCCTTGCATTAAAGTATACGCATCTCAAACCATGCCCCACCCCACCCGTACGCCGCTGTGTTTTACAACTCTCCTCTATAACCCCCTTACTCTCATCCCTCTCAGCACCCCAACTACTTAGGATCCCACCCCCCCCCCGAATCAGTTTAACGCCCCCATCATAGCCTTAGCAAATTTTCCCCCCAAGATATTAGTCCCCCTCTGGTTCAGGTGTAGACCATCTCTGTTGAAGAGGTCCCACCTATCCCAGAATGAGTTCCAATTGTTAAGGAACCTGAACCCCTCCCTCCTGCACCATCCACGCAGCCATGAGTTCAAACTATCCCTTTCTCTGTTCATCTCTAAACTATACCTTGGCACAGGCAAGAGTCCAGAGATAACCACTCTGCCTGTTATGGACCTAAGCTTCCACCCTAACTCCATAAATTTCTGTTTAATATCCCCTTCCCCTGTCCTACCTACATCATGTGTCCCCACATGAACAATGACTTAGGGCTGACTCCCCTCACCCTTAAGAATCCTAAAAACCCGATCTGCAACATCCTGGACCCCAGCCCCTGGGAGGCAACACACCAGCCCTCATTCATTCAACACACCACTGGTGCAACACACCACTCATTCATTATCTACCTCTGTCTGGCTTGCATTGCACGGTGTACCTATTTTAATTCTTGCCCCTTCTTATTTCTACAACCTTGGGAACATCTCCAAAATTCTTCACCCCTCTGATAACTGTGGAGCACCCTCCCTCACTTTATCCCAGCACTGGTGCTCATGCCAAAGCCCCATTTTTGGGAGCTCTCACCTTCAATCTTCCCCTCAAAGTCCCTCCTTTGAAACTCACCTCTGGCCTCCTGAGCTCCCTTTGTAATCTCTGTCCCTCAGTGCCCATTTCTTGCCTTCCCATTAGTGTTTTTCCTATGTGAAAGGTATGCTTTGACTGAGGAATTAGTCTTTCACAGGACTGAAACCAAAGAGACTCGAGCATTGGAATGACCAGGCTGCATTGTCTTGCCAAAGACCTTTGAATCCTCTGTGAAGCAGAACGCTGTGTCATGCTGCCAAATGGGACCAGATGGCAGGCATATGGATCACCACTTTCATCTGTTAAAGTGGTCAATACATCTTCACAGCGGTGCCCCAAGTGTGGTATGCATTGTTTCTACAAGCTTCTTCTAAATGATTAAGAAAAACAATTTTGCTACCAAGTCATTTCTAAACCATTCTCTTGCAGATGTGAAATTCTTATGTTGCATTCCATTGCTTATGAGTCAAGTTGTTTCATCTGGGGAAATCTTTCCAATGCCAGCACTTCAATCTTCAAGTGCAGATGTTGGCTCGATTAATGTCACTGGAAAAAAAAATGGCCAATTACAAAGATCAAAATGGAAAGTTGATACACCGTACAGCTTAAGGTGGAGATTTTATTCTCCATTAGGCTGAGATGTTTGCACTGATCAAGAATGTCTGTTGAAGCTTCAACGTCTCTCAGTTTCCCATCCTGTAAAGTTGTGACTATCAGTTAACACAGTAAGAAGTCTCACAACATCAGGTTGAAGTCCTTCATCGGGTAAGTGAAGGAACAGTGCACCGAAAGCTTTTGCTACCAAATAACTCTGCTGGACTGTTGGGTGGCACAGTAGCGCGGTGGTTCGCACTGCTGCTTCATAGCTCCACGGACCTGGGTTCGATTCCCGGCTTGGGTCTGTGTAGAGTTTGCACATTCTTTCTTTTGCCTTGTGGGGTTTCCTCCGGGTGCTCCAGTTTCCTCCCACAATCCAAAGATGCGTGAGTTAGATTGATTGGCCATAGTAAAATTGCCCTTAGTGTCCTGAGATGTGTAGCTTAGTGGGTAAATGTGTGTAGGGATGGGACCTGGATGGGATTGTGGTCAGTGCAGACTCGATGGGTCGAATGGCTTGTTATTGTACTGTGGGGTTTCTATCTTTTACCTGGTGTTGTGAGATTTCTTACTGTGTTTACCCCAGTCAAATGCTGGCATCTCCACGTCATGACTATCAGTTAACACTACGAGATGCAGTTTAACCGAGAGTAGGTTTTTATACTGAGCCTGCTCAGGTGACCATATAGAATTATTCATCCAATTCAATCCATAGATTACCAACACAGAAAAATGCCTTGAGTGCAGATGGAGACCTGTTTGCATCAGCTCCCTACAAGAGCAATCAGTCTCATAGCTTTCAAGAAGCAGTTAGATATTGTACTTGAAGCAAAGGGGATTAAAGGACATGAGGGGAAGGTGAGGAATCAGGCTCTTGAGTTGGATGATCAGCCATGATCATAATGAATGGCGGAGCAGGCTCACAGGGCTGAATGGCCTCTTCTAGCTCTTATTTCCATGATTCTCTCCCACCCTTATTCCAAAGATAACAATTATTTTATCCCCATATAATTATCCCATTCTCATTTGAAAAACCATGATTGAAACTGCCTCGCCCATAATATCAGGCTCTACTGGATTCCAACCAGTCTTTGCATGAATATGGAACGGAATGCACTGCCAAGTAAAGTGGTGGAGGCAGGCACTCTGGAGTTATTTAGATGGGCACATGAACAGAATGGGAATGGAGGAGTATAGAAAACTGATTAAAATAGGGATCATGAGCCTTGGGAGTCCCTGGGAAGTGTGTAAATAGATGATGATATTGATGTACTTTTTTATCCTACAGGTGCTTTGGTCCACCTTGTTGTCTAACAAGAGGCATACACACGATGGGTCGTGAGAGGGCTGCTCTTGGATCTTTTTGAGAGTATCCTAGTGCTTCACGTCATTAGTGTACGCTTGACCTGGACCATCTGATGGGCAACACGACAGCTCAGTGACTATCGCTGTGCTGTGCAGATGCATGGATTTGGGCCTGTGTCTGTGGGAGTTTGCGCATTCTCCCCATGCTTGTGTGGATTTTCTCCGGTGCTCCGGTTTCCTCCCACATCCCAAAGATGTGCTCTTAGGCTAATTGGCAAAACAAATTCTCCCTAAATTGTCTCAAATTTGGTTTTTAATCCATAGATCTATAAACATGGACAGGGATCGCGGTAGAGGTGGGGACATCGGGGTGGCGGTGCAGGCTCGTTGGGCCGAAGGGCCTGTTTCCCGTGCTGTTTTGTTCTTTGTTCTTGAATAAGATTTCTCTCGTGTTGCCATCGATTCTTAAATCTGCGTCCCCTCACGCTCAGCCCTTCTGCCTATCTATTCTCTTGGTCATCCCTTGACTCTGAACACCTCAAAACAGCCTTTTCTCAAACACCTCTTCCCAAAAGTGAAGAGCCACAGCTTCTCCAATCTATCCACCTTATCGTTAATTTATTCATAAGATAGGAGCGTCGCTGGCTGGCCAGCATTTATTGCCCATCCCTAGTTGCCCGAGGGCAGTTGAGAGTCAACCACATTGGAATCACATGTAGACCACACCAGATTTCCTTCCCTAATGGGCATTATTGAACCAGATGGGTGTTTTTCCAATAATTGACAATGGTTTTATCTGTAAATTCTTAGTTCCAAATATTTCTTATTGAATTCAAATTCCACCATCTGCCGTGGCGAGATTCGAACCCAGGTCCCCAGAACATTAGCTGAGTTTCTGGATTGATAAGCTAGCAATAATGCCACTTGGCCATCACCCCCCCCCCCCCCCCCATAGGTTGGTCTGTAGGTAAGCAGGCTAAGAGATAGGTAACCCCATCATAATGTTCTGAGGGACAGGAGTAGGCCATTCGATCCTTCTCCCCCTTCAACCCAAGCCTGAACCACCACTTAATTAGATCATGATCAATCCGTACCTTATCTACCCACTTCCCAGGGACCCGGGTTGCATTCCCAGTTTGCACATTCTTCCTGTGTTTGATTTCCTTGGGGTGCTCCAGTTTTCTCTCACAGTCCAAAGATGTGCGGGTTAGGTTAATCGGCCAAGCTAAGTTGTTCCTTAGTCACAGGTGGACCAGCTAGGCTAAATACACGGGGTTACAGGGCTAGGACCTGAATGGAACTGTGGTTGGTGCAAGCTTGATAGGTCAAATGGCCTTCTTCTGCCCTGTGGGGACTCTATGTTTCTCTGATTCTTCTCTGCAGGGTTGCCAATGCTGATGGCATATATTTCCAGATACTTAATCAGGGGGATATAAAAACACTGGAAGTAATCAGCGGATCTGGCAGCATTGATTAAGAGAGAATAAAAGATATGAGGGGAAGGGGGAGCGATTTTATCAGAACTTGTCAAAGTTCTGGCTCAGTCTGAAAGCTGTGGTCTAATTTTCCAGTTACACAAAGCAGTTTTCTCTCCGGATTTTGCACTGCTTTAAAGAAAGAAATGAGTTCTGGTTTGTGCCATCACAAGCTCCACAGAGAGGGTGCCTCAGTCAGAAATAGAGATAAAACCCTTTCTCCCCACCCACATGGAGGTATTGAAGGCTCTCCCCCACCCTACCCATCTCTATCCTCATCGCCAGTATTTCCCCAATGCATCCTCCCCAATGCCCCCCACTCGACAATCACTGGCACAGCAGTTCACACTGCTGCTTTACAGCTTCAGAGTCCTGGGTTCGATTCCTGGCTCAGATCACTGTCTGTGTGGAGTTTGCACATTCTCCTCATGTCTGCATGGGTTTCTTCCGGGTGCTGCGGTTTCCTCCCACAGTCCAAAGATGTGTGGGTTAGGTTGACTGGCCATGCTAAGAAATTGTCCCTTAGAGTCCGGGGATGCGTACGTAGGTTAGAGGGATTAGTGGATATAAAATGTAGGGATACTGGGGTAAGACCTGGGTGAGATTGTGTTCGTTGCAGACTCAATGGGCCGAAGGGCCTCTTTCTGCATATAAGATTCTATGATTCTATGATTCATTGTCAGCATTTCAACCACTCAATGAGCGTTCTCTCCCCACCTCCACCACACAAATAAACCCTCCACCTCATTGTGCTCCCAATAAGACCTGTCCCTGGCACTGCCCCTCGCATAGGTTGGCATTGCCAGCTTGTCAGTGCCAACCTCAGCTAAGGGGCAGTTTCGGGAGCATTGCGATGGAACTGCCCAGCAATGTTCCTTTCCCCTGAGGGCTAACAAAGAGAGCCTGGTCTCAAGACCCCATAGAACCATACAATCCCTACAGTGCAAAAGAAGACCATTTAACTTTTAACATGGACAATCCACATAACCTGCACACCCCATCCAGAGTTTCGAGGATCTTTCATCAGCACTGAAGAAACATAGAAACATAATGGACTCTGAGCCAGTGAAAGAAGGGAGGAAACACAGATAAAAGGGAAGATCTTTAATCCGTTGCCTGACCATTCAGGAAAAAATGAAGTTGGCAATGCTCCAGGATTGGCCTGGAGTTTCCAGATTTTGAAGATCCATCTCCAGGACACTGCAGTGTGCCACCCTGGAGAAAAATTATCGGAAACTAAAAATTGTTAGATTTTTGCTTTCTAAAGTGAAATCTCATGGGATCCAGGCTCAGGTAGCTAACTGGATACAAAACTGGCTCGACAAGAAGACAGAGGATAATCGTTGAAGGATGTTTTTCAACCTGGAGACTGTGACCAATGGTGTGCCTTAGGGATCAGTGCTGGGTCCACTATTATTTGTCATTTATGTTAATGATTTGGATGAAAATTTAGTAGGCAAGTTAATAAATTTGCAGATGACACCAAGATTGGTGCCATAGTAGACAGTGAAGAAGATTATCTCCAATTGCAATGAGATCTTGATCAATTGGGTCAGTGGCTGATGAATGGCAGATGGAATTTCATTGAAAGTAAATGTGAGGTGATCCGTTTTGGTAGATCGAACCAGGCAGGACTTAATAAATAGTAGGATGTTGGGAAAAATTATAGAGCAAAGAGATCAAGGGGTACAGTTCATAGCTCCTTGAAAGTGGAATCACAGGTTGAAGAAGAAGGCGTTCAGCAGTGGTATAAAATTTTGATAAGGCCACATTTGGAATATGTGCACAGTTCTGGTCACCCAATTATAGAAAGGGTATTAATAAACTAGAAAGTGCAGAATAGATTTACTAGGATGCTACCTGGGTTTGATGGTTTGGGTTATGAGAGACTTGTTTCCCAGGAGTATACTTAGGGATGATCTTATAAAGGTCTACAAAATAATGAGAGGCATAGATAAGACAGATAGTCAACATCTTTTCTCAAAGGTAGGGGAATTTAAAACTGAAGGTCATAGCTTTAAGACAAGAGGGGAGAGATACAAAAGAGTCCAAACTGGCAGTTTTTCATCCAGAGGGTGGTGAGTGTCTGGAACAAGCTGCCAGAGATAGTACTAGAAATGGGTATAACTTTTTCTTTTAAAAAGAATTTAGACTGTTACATGGTAAGATGGGTATAGAGAGATATGGACCAAATGCGGACAATTGGGACTAGCTTAGTGGTAAAAAGGGCCTGTTTCCATGCTGTAAACCTCTATAAAACTCTATCTTTTATTACCCAAATACAGGAATATTGAAAATAGAGAACACAGGCTGTTTGGATGACAATCGAGCATCATCATTATTTATTGAGTAACGAGTCTATTTGGTATGGGAAGGCAGCGCATCACATGTGATGAGAACTTCAAGATTTTAGGTTTCCAGATCGCCGACAACCTGTCCTGGTCCCCCCATACCAACGCTGTAGTTAAGAAGGCAGACCAATGCCTCTACTTTCTCAGGAGACAAAGGAAATTTAGCAGCTACGACTCTCACCAACTTTTACACCATAGAAAACATTCTCTCTGGTGTATCACAGCTTGATATGGCTCCGGTTCTGCCCAAGACCACAAGGAACTACAAATGTCGTGAATGTAGCCCAACCCATCAGACAAACCAGCCTCCCGTGCGTTGACTCTGTCTATACCTCCCACTGCCTCAGCAAACCGACTCAAGAGCAGCTTCTTCTCTGCTGCTGTCAGATTTTTGAATGGGCTTCTCTTGCATTAAGTTGACTTTCTCTATACCTTAGCTATGGCTGTAACAGTATATTCTGCACATTGTTGTTCCTTCTCTATGAACGGTATGCTTTGTCTGCATAGCCCACGAGAAACAATACTTTTCACTGTATGTTATTACATGTGACAATAGTAAATCAAATCAGATGTGTTGGCCAACTAATGGCTGGGGAATGAGGGGAAAGGCAACCTCCAGAAATACATTAATTACAGCTGGCAACACGAAGCAAAGGGAGCGTTAGTAGTTACAAAGAACAAAGAACAAAACAGCACGGGAAACAGGCCCTTTGGCCCAACGAGCCCGCGCTGCCACCCTGATGTTCCCACCTCTACCCGTGATCCCTGTCTATGTTTATAGATCTATGGATTAAAAACCAAATTTGAGACAATTTAGGGAGAATTTGTTTTGCCAATTAGCCTAAGAGCACATCTTTGGGATGTGGGAGGAAACCGGAGCTCCCGGAGAAAACCCACGCAAGCACGGGGAGAATGCGCAAACTCCCACAGACACAGGCCCAAATCCATGTATCTGCACAGCACAGCGATAGTCACTGAGCTGTCGTGTTTCCCATCAAATGGTCCAGGTCAAGCGTACACTAACGACGTGAAGCACTAGGATACTCTCAAAAAAGATCCAAGAGCAGCCCTCTCACGACCCATCGCGTGTATGCCCCTCGTTAGACAACAAGGTGGACCAAAGCACCTGTAGGATAAAAACAAGTACATCAATATCATCATCTATTTACTCACTTCCCAGGGACTCCCAAGGCTCATGATCCCTATTTTAAATGGTAAAAGAGACAGAAGATTTATCCGGAGTAAATGAGTAAAAAGCCTGTTTTTTATCACATCTTTCTTTTTAATTGGCTTCAGTGGGAATGAAATGTGAAAAACACATAAAACACAGAGCTTCCCCGTTGTCACCAGCCTGGAGAGAAGAGTTGGGCTTCTTTCCTGCTAGCTGAAATACTCCACTCTGATATAATACACATCCTTCAGTTTTGCTACCAATGTCCCTCGAACCTTTTTTTATAATGAGAGCATTATCTGCAAAATCCTCCAAGATTAAAGTGAAATACTGCGGTTGCTGGAAATAAAAACAGAAAGTGCTGGAGAATCTCAGCAGTCAGAACTTTACTGCCCCACCCGCCATGGGAATCGGAGCTGGCGAGGGGACTGAGCACGGAATGTTCTGTTGGCCTCAGGCGGGATTTTATGGTGTTGTGACGAACGAGTGTGTAACATTCCGCCCTCCAGGTCTGTCAGCATCGGCGGAGGGAGGAACAGAGTTAACGTTTCCAGCCCAATATTCCTTTTCTTCCAAATTCAGACTCAAGATATGGACTTGCTGGCCATCGATGAGTGGTGGGATCTTCTAGTCCCGCCAATGTGACCCCCTGCCCCTCCACCCCCACAGGTTCCCCAGCAACAAGAGATGCTAACATGAAATCAAGTTGACAGCGACAGGATTAGCTGGCCAATGGTGGACCACCTCCACCACCGTGAAACATGCCACGGGGAGGATGGTAAATCCCTGTAGATGCTGAGGTTTTCCAGCACTTCCTGTTTTCATTACAATCCATCCAAGTGTAAGCCTATATTCTATATTGTATACGGATTCTATCATCCAGATCCGTATATTGTATCATTCTGCTTTTCAATTATGTTCTTGTCATAATTTACCCCAATGCTTTGCTTCCATTTTGATGTTAACCTACTTTATTAACCTATTTTGAATGTTATAGGTCACTAACACTCTCTGTATTTGGGCCAACCTCGGGCAGAGGATCTTAACCGGATGATCAGGTGAAGCTTCGTAGAATTGCTTCAGAAAGGCACTGGTGTAGCGGTGTTCTCGCTGGACTATTAATCCAGAAACTAGTGTTCTGAAGGCCCAGGTTTGAATCCCACCATGGGGAATTGTGAACTTAATAAAAACTTATCAGGAATTAAGAATCTATAGATGACTCTGAAACCATAATTGGAAAAACCCATTTGGTTCACTAATGTTGTTTAAAGTTTATTTATTCACATCACAAGTAAGCTTACATTAACACTACAATGAAGTTATTATTAAAATCCCTTGCTCGCCACACTCTGGCATTTGTTTGGGTAGACTGAGGGAGAATTTATCATGCACAATGTACCTAACCAGCATGTCTTTCAGACTGTGGGAGGAAACTGGACACACGGAGGAAACCCACACAGACTTGGGGAGAACATGCAAACTCCACACAGACAGTGACCCAAGCAGGGAATCAAACCCAGGCTCTGCTAACCACTGTGCCACCATGCTGCCGGGGAAGGAAGTCTGCTGTCTTTACCTGGTCTGGCCTAAGTGTGACTCCAGACCAACAGCAATGTGGTTGATTCTCAACTGCCCTTGGGCAACTAGGAATGGGCAATAAATGCTGGCCAGCCAGTGCTGCCCATGCCCCATGAATGAATAAAGAGATTCCGATCTCTTGGAGACTCTGTTGGCACAACAAACACTTGCCACCATGCGCTACTTAATTATAGCAGCTAGCTGGAGCCTTGACAAACACTGGGCAACATCAAACACAGCTCTGTATCCGTGTAATAATAGAGAATGATATAGAGAAGATGAGGATTTGATATGCTTCATGCGAGGGCCTGTCCTATTGAATAATTCACACTGTTACGAGGAATGTGTGACAGATTGAGTTTCTAATTCTATTCATCGACCGCTGAGAGGTTCCGAGCCAGCTAATGTCAATAATTCAGCTGCTTGTTTTACAATATTTATCTCAGGAACATGCACACTGTGAAGCACAACGATACTGTGCTGCAGCAATGTGCCTGTTCAAGAATGTTCCTGGCCAGGGATGAATCAGTGGGTCAACGCAGCTGCAGGAGTGGCACAGAGCAGGCAGATTCCAACCCCAGCTTAAACCCGTGCCAAATGAGTTGATCATAGCTCAGGATGGCAGACGGGACTTTGCAATGTGGTCAGTGTTAGATCCCCCACTCGATGGAGGGTCATCTAACATAGCACAGAGCGAAGATTGTAACTGAATTCAAAAAAGAGAGTAAAGGACCCCACTCATCATTATTGTCTACGACGGCAAAGAGGTATTGCGGGTAGCACTGTTGCCTCACAGCAACAGGGTGCAAATCATGGCTTGGGTCACTATCTGTGTGCAGTCTGCACATTCTCCCTGTGTCTGTGCGGGATTTCCTCCAAGTGCTCTGGTTTCTTCCCATGTATGTAGTTTAGAACAAAGAACAAAGAACAAAGAACAAATCAGCACAGGAAACAGGCCCTTCGGCCCAACGAGCCTGCGCCGCCACCCCGATATTCCCACCTCTACCCGTGATCCCTTTCCATGTTTATAGATCTATGGATTAAAAACCAAATTTGAGACAATTTAGGGAGAATTTGTTTTGCCAATTAGCCTAAGAGCACATCTTTGGGATGCGGGAGGAAATCGAAGTGCCCGGAGAAAACCCACGCAAGCACGGGGAGAATGCGCAAACTCCCACAGACACGGGCCCAAATCCATGTATCTGCACAGCACAGCGATAATCCTGAGCTGTCGTGTTGTCCATCAAATGGTCCAGGTCAAGCGTATACTAACGACGTGAAGCAGTAGGATACTCTCGAAAAAGATCCAAGAGCAGCCCTCACACGACCCATCGTGTGTATGCCCCTCGTTAGACAACAAGGTGGACCAAAGCACCTGTAGGATAAAAACAAGTACATCAATATCATCATCTATCTAAACACTTCCCAGGAACTCCCAAGGCTCATGATCCCTATTTTAAATCAGTTTTCTATACCTGTCCATTCCCATTCTGTTCATGTGCCCATCTAAGTATTTCTTAAATAACTCCACAGAGTATCTGCCTCCACCACTTTACTTGGCAGCGCATTCCATACCCCCACCACCCTCTGTGTGAAAAAACTCCCTCTAGCATCCAAATTATACCTTCCCCCTTCACCCTAAGCCCGTGACCCCTCGTGCTGTTTGAGTCCAGGTGGATTGGCCAGGCGAAATTGCTCCTAAGGGTCCCAAGATATGCAGGCTAGGAGGATTAGTGGGGTAAATACATGGGGTTATAGAGGACAGGGCATGGGTTCATCTAGGTAAGGTGCTCAGTCAGAGAGACAGTGCAGACCTGATGGGCCGAATGGCCTCTTGGCACATCGTAAGGATGCCATGATTTCTGTAACTTTCTAACCGATGGCTACACAGGGTCTTATGGAAGAGAGAGAGAGACTCATGGAATCCTGGCAAGAACACACACATGGACATCAGTTGAAGACAAGGGTGGGTCAAGACTATCACTTGCTTTCTTAGTCGAATAATCCATCCATATTTGCTGTCAGGGCAGATATAAAGAATGGACTCAATGATATCTCTCCGACTTCCGTCATTATCTTCCAGTCCCCGTCCAGAGAACTGAACAGATAAGGAGCAATTTAACGCAGCTCTTCTCAGCAATAAACATGCTGAGAAATAAACACTGTGCTACTGTGCTGCCCGTACGTGAGCTCAGACTTCTTTATCTTTTTTTCCCAACAGGGGAAGGTGGAAGAGAGAATGTCCAGGGTGTGTGGGGTCCTTAATTATACTGGCTGCTTTTCCCCGAGGCAGCGGCAAGTGTAGACAGAATCGATGGTTGGGAGGATGGTTTGTGGATGGACTGGGCTACATTCAAGACTTTTTGTAGTTTATTGCTGTCTTGGGCACAGCAAGAGCCATATCAAATTGTGATACAACCAGAAAGAATGCTTTCTATGGTACATCTGTAAAAGGTGGCAGAGACAGATTAACTGGTCATTATCACATTGCGGTTTGTGGAATCTTACTGTGCGCCAATTACACTTGATGTTTTCTACGTGAAAAAAGCAGCTACTCTTCGAAAGAAGCGCCAGCGGCTGTAAATCTGTGCTTTGAGACAGTCCGAGATTGTGAAAAGGACTCTTGCAAAGCAAGTGGTTCCTTATGTGATTCTGGTCGACTCACTCGCAAACAAAACACTCGAGAGGTTAAAAGAATGAGAGGGCTGCGGGAGACAAATTTACTTCAACGGCTGGCACGCATGGACTTGGCAGAGTCCAGCGAGTGGAAGAAATGTTCAATTGTCTCCATTCCCCTGCGATGAGCCAGCCTCGCATTTGAGAGCGAGACTAAACTTGGCCAATAACCATAAGCCCGGCAGTTACAATCAGTGACCTGCTTCTCCACGAGAAACAGGCCTGAACTGTCCGCATCGTTCTTCAACATAGTAGATCAGGAGTTATTATCGAAATATGCTTCAAATTATCCAAAGGCCTTGACCACTGCCAGACCATCTACGATTGGAGATTTGCCAACCAATCTGATTGGAATAAGATTGCAGAGAATGTGTTTTCACTAAGTTTGGATTATGTCCTGCGTAGGCTGATAATGTGAGACTGCCTCTTTGATGTGTTTGGCACAAACAGGGTTTCAGCGCTCTGCTTGACCTTTTGCAACAACAGAAAACGTGGAGCTGCTTCCAGTCTTTCGTTTACTCACTTGCCTGGGGTCGGTGGACAATGTGCTCTGTTTTGCACTGGGCACCACGCGGTTGCCTGCTTTAAATACTCCGGTTGGAGTGTCCTCCCCCTACTCCGGTAATCGCCATCAGGAAAGCAACTGCTGACCTGCCACCAAGGCGAACAGCTTGAAATTTTCCACCATTCCATTGAATCTTGGCTCGAAGACCACTTTCGCTACGTAGGCACTTATATTCTGGAGTGTGGCTCAAACCCACAATCTCCTGAGACAACAACAAGAGTGGGGTCAACTGAGCAAGGGTTCACCCTTTAAATAGATGCATGACAGCCAGAATTTTATGCTGGCTGTCACTCCCTGTGGGTTTTGAGGTGGGGGTTGAGGGTGAGGGTCAGGGAGTGTGGGAGTGTGGAATCGTATGGACAAGATTCCCTCCAAATTCTCGCTCACCCTGGACCACGTTGCAATAACACGCTGGAGCAGGCAGGTCTCAAACTTAACCTTATCCTGGTTAAGGCCCTTAAGTAACCACTTAGTGTGTGTGTGTGTGTGTGTGTGTGTGTGTGTGTGTGTGTGTGTGTGTGTGTGTGTGTTTTCTATCTGTCTGTAATGTGTGTGTGTATGTGTGCATTTGTCTCTATGTGCTAGTATGTGTCTGTGTGCGAGTTTGAGAGAGAAAATGTGTGCCTACATGTGACGCAGTATGTGTACGTGTCTCCAATATGTATGTGTGTGATAATGCAAGTGTGTGTCTGTGTGTGTGTCTCTATGTGTGTCTGTCTAAGACTGTGTGTGTCTCCATGTGAATGTGAATGTTTGTTTCTATGTGTGTCTGTATATGTTTGTTTATATGTGTTTGTGTGTGTGTCTGTGTGTGCGTCTCTTTGTGTGTATGTGTGTCGGGGACAGGGGGTTTGAATGCCTAATGTTATGTTTCTATTATTTTTCTTAGGTTTACTGGTTAATAAATTTGCTCTCTCTTTGACTAAAGAAAATGATGTTTGATTGGCTCCTTGTTGCTCACAGTTTCTGATTTGGAAAAGATCTGACCCAGTGAAAAAGAACCTAAAATGTTTGCTGTGCCCAATCGATAAGATTACACCCCCTTCTCACCTGGTAGTAACATATTGCTCTCAGTACGTCCAACTGCGGCTTAATCAGGGCTTTGTGAGCTGAAGCCTGACTTCTAACCCCTTGTATACTAGTCCTTAAAAAAAAACCAAAGGCCAATGTTCCATTAGCCTTTTTGATTATGTTCTGTACCTGGGAATGATCTGAAGTTGGCACAAAGGCTGTCTTTGCCAGCTCTCTGCCTAACATTCAAAGCAACACAACATTCATCAATGAGAGATGTTACTTTGGTAACCAACTGAATCATTTATGACAGATCCTCCACCCAAGGCAGAGACAGAGGACATTGGAAAAATCTACTCAATCAATGAGCTAACATCACTGCCTCAAAATGGAAATGTCCCCACTCATGTTCAAATATCAGGCGCTCGGCAACATTCTATAGCCCAGTCTGAAGATAGTATGGGGCATGAATATGGTCTAGTTCATTGCTTGATATATAATGCAAAGTCAGTAATAAACCAATTACATTGTAATTCATTCTGCTTTTCAACGTCTTTGCTAAAGTTACAAACATATTCTACACCATCAGAGTGAAAAGTGGGGAGCTATTTCCCAGGTCAGAGGTGACAAACGCAAGTGGTCACAGGTTCAAGGTGAGGGGGTGGGGGGGGGGGGGGGGGGGGGGGGCGAGGTTTAACTCAGATATCAGAGGGAGGTATTTTACACAAATGGTGGTAGGGGCCTGGAATGCACTGCCAAACAGAGGGGATGGAGGTGGACATGGATCATTTAAGACTTATCCGGATAGCCAATGAACAGATGGGGGATGGAGGGATACAGGGATACAAACGAATAGTCTAGTTGAACCAATGAGCAGCGCAGCTTTGGAAGGCCGAAGGGCCTGTTTCCTATGCTGTATTGTTCTTTGTCAACATTTATTATTGCCATCACAGTATTGTAAATTCAACCAACAGAACTTTTGTAGAAACTGCACAAAAACAACAGGAAAAATAGTGTGGATTCATGTCCCTCCCCCCTGCTAATCCCTACAGCAGTTAGCACTGCTGCCTCACAGCGCCAGGGGCACTGGTTTGATTCCCGGCTTAGGATCACTGTCTGTGTGGAGTTTGCACATTCTCCCTGTGTTTGCTCCAGTTTCCTCCCACCGTCCAAGGATGTGCAAGTTAAGTGGTTTAGCAATGCTACATTGCCTCTTAGTGTCAGTGAGGCTAGTGTAATTGCATGGCGTCACGGGGATAGGGCCTGGGTGGGATTGTGATCTGCGCAGACTCAATGGGGCAAATGGCCTTCTGTAAGATTCTAACTGAAGAATGAAACTGTAAGATTCTAACTGAAGAATGTACTTTATTGTGCACGTACTGTATCACTTGTGGCATATTCCACCAATTGGATCTTAAAATCTGCTAATCCAAAAACTTCACTTATTAATGCTGAGTTCTTGTAGCTAATCCGCATTGATGTTAAAGATTGCTAGCTCTGATTGGATAATGTCCTGGGAAACCTTCTATGCCCTCATGCTCTTGCCATTGGTCACTCCAACATGTCCATGATGACAACACTTTGCCTCTCCACGGCAAATGGAAAACAAAAATATCAGCCAGGATTCTCCTCAGAAAAAATTCAAAGTGCTGAGTTTGCAAAAAACTGGAGTACATCACTCTTTTTTTCCCAGTGGATTTTCAGAATGAATCTCCCATGCTCTGTGCACTGCAGAGTGCCCCAAGGAGAAAACCATGGGGCAGGGCCTATTCCCTTTGGCCACTGCCAATTCGCCCCTCAGGCAGTGTCAGGGGACCAGGTTGGCACAGCCAGGCTGGCAATGCCCAGGGAGCACCCTTTTTACCCCCAGCCTCCTGGAGGGGGGGGGGGGGGGGGGGGGTTGCCTACATGGCCTCCCTTCACTTTAGCAGGAGAGGTCTGTGATTGTGGGTGCCAAGGGGTAATTTCACGTAAAGTTTAGCCATCAGTATCCTTAAGTGCTATAGAGTATTACAGTCCTTTTGCTGTTCATATTTTTATTCTTCTTTTAAGTTAATAAATATTCTTTATTAATTGTTCAAACAATTGGACTGCTTCATCACTGGATTGTAAATCGCATTTAACATCAGTGTGGTTCGTAATGAGAGACAGAGTAAACCACACTTTTTTAGTGCCTCTATTTTTCTCTCAGAATTGCTCACACTTTTAGGGATTGTTTCTTACTTGAGAAATGTGTTCTAAATTGTCTGGTCTTGTGTCCAGAGAGTAACCTTTAAATCATGGAGACTCCAGGACTATCTTAGAAGGATGGTGATCCTCTGCACATTAAATTATAACAACCTCATTTCAGTCAGAACTCAGTCTCTGCAATTGTTACATAATTATCTGTCATTGGTAATGTTTGGGGTGATAGATTCCAGAGGGTAACCCCACAGTTAACTCTTAGCCTATTTAGCTGAGACTAAATTACACTTGTTCTCCAGAACTAGAGGGCAGAGCTTCAAAATAAGAGGGGAGGGGGTGCAGTTTAGATCAGAGTTGAGGAAGAACTTCTCTCAGAGGGTGGTGAATCTTTGGAATTCTCTGCCCATTGAAGCAGTGGAGGCTACCTCGTTGAATGTATTTAAGTCACAGGTAGATAGATTTCTGATCAATAAGGGAATTAAGGGTTATCGGGAGCAGGAGGGTAAGTGAAACTGATCCATTTCAGATCAGCCATGATCTTATTGAATGGTGGGGCAGGCTTGAGGGGCTAGGTGGCCTACTCCTGCTCCTATTTCTTATGTTCTTATGGTGATGGTGTAGTGGTACTGAACTCAGTAAGAATTTAGCAACACCAATTATTAATCCAACCGATTTATTTGATAGTAAAAAAGCGAGCTTTCAACACTCTTGTGTCTTCCTCAGGCAAGTGCAGTGTTCTGTGGTACATCAGTGGTACTGATCCAGTAATGATGTGGAGATGCCGGCGTTGGACTGGAGTTAGCACTGTAAAGACTAGCAGTCCAAAAGCTAGTGGCATTTGCTACCAAATAAACTTGGTGAACTTTAATCTGTTGTTGAGACTTCTTTCTTTATCCAACACAAGTACAGAAAGCCTGTGAAAACTATTAGTCAGTTTAAGGTTCACTCTGTAGCCAGGGCAAGGCTGCCATCTACTGGCTCACGCTATTTACTCACTGGTATTTTAGAACATAGAACATAGAACATTACAGCACAGAACAGGCCCTTCGGCCTTCGATGTTGCACCGACCAATACAAAAAGCAATGCCCCTCCAAACTAAACCATTCCCTTCTCTTCCATATACTTATCAACTAACCTCTTAAACGCCACCAAACTTGGCGCATCTACAACTGCTGCCGGCAGGGCATTCCACTCCCGAACCACCCTTTGGGTAAAGAACCTACCTCTGATATCAGTCCTATAACTATCACCCCTTAATTTAAAGCTGTGTCCCCTCGTGCTAGCTTTTTCCATCCTAGGAAAAAGGCTATCACTGTCCACCCTATCTAAACCTCTAATCATCTTATATGTTTCGATTAGGTCCCCTCTTAGCCGCCTCCTTTCTAACGCAAACAACCTCAAATCCCTCAGCCTCTCTTCATAAGACCTGCCCTGCATACCAGGCAACATCCTGGTAAACCTCCTCTGTACCCTCTCCAATGCCTCCACATCTTTCTTATAATGTGGGGACCAGAACTGCACACAATACTCCCAAGTGCGGCCGCACTAGAGTTTTGTACAGTTGCAACATGACGTTGCGGCTCCGAAATTCAATCCCTCTACCAATAAAAACCAAGACTCCATATGCCTTCCTAACAACCTTCTCGACCTGACTGCCTACTTTCATGGATCTATGCACATACACACCAAGATCCCTCTGTTCATCTAGACTACTAAGAATCCTACCATTTGCCCTATACTCTACACATTTATTATTTCTGCCATAGTGCATACCTCACACTTTTCCACATTAAACTCCATTTGCCACCTCTCGGCCCAGCTCTGCAACTTGTCCAAGTCCCTCTGCAAACTATAACACCCCTCTTCACTATCTACCACTCCACCGACTTTAGTGTCATCTGCAAATTTACTAATCCATCCTTCAATACCCGCATCCAGATCATTTATAAAAATTACAAACAGCAGGGGCCCCAAAACAGACCCCTGAGGTACACCACTTGTCACCAAACTCCAAGATGAATATCTCCCATCAACCACCACCCTCTGTCTTCTATCTGCTACCCAATTCCTAACCCAATTAGCTAAATCACCCTCTATCCCATACATCTGCATTTTCTGCAGAAGTCTTCCATGGGCCACCTTCTCAAACGCCTTACTAAAGTCCATATATACCACATCAACCGCCTTACCCCCATCCACCTCTTTAGTCACTTTTTCAAAAACTCAATGAGGTTAGTAAGGCACGACCTACCCTTCACAAAACCATGCTGACTATCTCCAATCAATTCATTACTCTCTAAATAACTATAAATCCTATCCTAATTATTCTCTCCAATACTTTGCCCACAACAGAAGTAAGACTCACTGGCCTATAATTCCCTGGAAGGTCTCTCTTCCCCTTCTTGAACAATGGGACCACATTCGCTATCCTCCAGTCCTCCGGAACCACCCCCGTAACCAACGACGACCTGAAGATCAGAGCCAGAGGCTCTGCAATCTTCTCTCTTGCCTCCCAGAGAATCCTAGGGTAAATCCCGTCCGGCCCAGGGGACTTATCCAACTTCAAACCCTCGAGAATATCTAGCACATCCTCCCTATCTACTTCGATACCTTCCAGTTTGTTACCCTGTACCTCAGTGTTCTCCATAACTACATTTACATCACCCTGCGTGAACACCGAAGAGAAATATTTATTCAGTACCTCTCCAATCTCTTCAGGCTCCACGCACAACTTCCCACTGCTGTCTATGACTGGCCCTAATCTTGCCCTAACCAATCTTCTATTCTTAACATATCTAAAGAAACCTTTGGGATTCTCCCTAATCCTATCAGCCAAAGTCTTCTCATGTCCTCTCTTTGCTCTCCTCAATTCCCCCTTTAGCTCCCTCCTTGCTAATCTATAGCTATCCATTGCACTAACCGAGCCTTCAATCCTCATCCTGACATAAGCCTCCTTTTTTCCTTTTAACCAGCAAATCAACTTTTTTCGTACACCAAGGTTCTCTTACTCGACCATTTCCTCCTTGCCTGACAGGGACATACTTATCAAGGACCCGCAGCAGCTGCTCCTTGAATAAGCTCCACATTCCAGATGTTCCCCGTCCCTGTAGCTTCCTAGTCCAATCTATGCACCCTAATTCTCTCCTGATGGCCTCATAATTACCCTTCCCCCAGCTATAACTACTGACCCCAGCTTCATGCCTATCCCTATCCATCACTAAGGTGAACGTAACCGAATTGTGGTCACTATCACTAAAATGTTCACCAACCTCCAAGCCTAACACCTGGTCTGGCTCATTGCCCAGCACCAAATCCAATGTAGCCTCACCTCTAGTTGGCCTATCCACATACTGAGTCAAAAAAACCTTCCTGCACACTTTGTATGAAAACTGACCCCTCTAACGAGCTAGAGCTATAGCTATTCCAATCAATATTAGTAAAGTCCCCCATAACAATTACCCTATTACTTTCACTCCTGACCAGAATTGACTTTGCAATCCTTTCCTCTACCTCTCTAGAACTTTTAGGAGGTCTATAAAAGACTCCCAACAGGGTGACCTCTCCTTTCCTGTTTCTAATCTCAGCAACATTCTCAGGTAAAGTCACTATTTTATCATTCAGTTAACATCAGAGTATTTTTTTTGGGCTGGCTTCCTTTAATATTTAGTTTTAACTTCACAAATTAGAAGAAAAATAGAAACAAAATTATCCCTGGGTAAACGCAGGGAAAATCTAGGATTGTTTTTAACAATACTAATGAAACTTCAAGAATCATGGAATCAGTATGGCACGTGGGCTCAATCCCTCGAGTTCATACTGGTCCTTTCTCCCCTGCTTTAGCAGCACGCAAATTTATTTCCTTCAAATACACATTCAATTTACTTTTGAAACTTATTTGATTAGTCACTGCAGTGAAGTAACTGTGAAAATACCCTAGTCACCACGCGCCAACACTTGTTCGAGTACGCTGAAGGACAGCACAGTATAGATCCTCAATGCTATACCAAGCTACATCCGAGCCCAAAATCAAACCATCCCACTCCCTATCGTTCTGGTGTGCCCCACGTGCCTATCCAATAATCGCTTGAAAGTTCCTAAAGTGTCCAACTCCACTATCACAGCAGGCAGTCTATTCCACACCCCAACCAATCTCTGAGTAAAGAACCTACCTCAGACATCCATCCTATATCTCCCATCACGAACCCTTTAGTTAGACTCTTTAGTAACAGCTACATTTACCTGAAAAAATAGTCTCTGCATATCCATTGTACCTATCTCCCTCATCATCTTGTAAACTTCTATTAAGTCACCTCATCCTCTTCCACTCTAAAGAGAAAAGCCCCAGCTCCCTCAACCTTTCCTCATAAGACCTATCCTTCAAACCAGGATCATCCTGGTACATCTCCTCTGCACTCTCTCCAATGCTTCCACACCCTTCTCATAGTGAGGAGACCAGAACTGCACACCATAATCCAAATGTGGTCTCACCAAGGTCCTGTACAGTCGCAGCATAACTCCCCCCAGTTCTTAAACTCAAACCCCATGTTAATAAATGCTAACATACTATAAGCCTTCTTCACGGCTCTATCCACTTGTGTGGCAACCTTCAGAGATCTGTGGATATGAACCCCAAGATCTCTCTATTCCTCCACAATCCTCAAAACCCTGTTGTTGACCTGTAATCCGCATTCAAGTTTGTCCTACCAAAATGAATCACCTTGCACTTATCAGGATTAATCTTTTAGCACGGCCAATGCACCTAACCAGCATGTCTTTCGGACTACGGAAGGAAACTACAGCATCTGGGGGAAGCCCACGAAAACCAGGGAGAACACGCAGACTCCACATAGTCACCCAAGCTGGGAATCGAACCCAGGTCCCTGGCACTGTGAGGCAGCAGTGCTAACCACTGTGCCACCTCGCCTTCCACCAGCCCCAGGGTGCTGGTCATTAATGCTCACTATGCAAAAGCTCTTCCCTGCATTTCTCCTGCATCTATTACACAAAACTTTAAATCTGTATTGCCTGGTAATGGGAATCTTATCTATACCTATTACTGTCTACACTTCCTGTTAAAACTGTTATTCACCAACTCAATTCTCTCTGCTCCAACAGATTCGCTCACTAGGCACCGTCACGCTGAATGGCAATTATGTACTGCATATAGCCTTAAGTTCAACCGTTCAACTCAGCTGGTGATAGCAAATATGAAACTAGTTAGGGGTAAATCGGATTGAGAAGAGTTTGGAAGCAGGAAATACTCTACAAAATGTTGCTTGCTAAAATTAATTTTAAAACAGCACGGCACCATCAGTGCATCCTGATGTACAAACATTTGTATTGGTTGAAAGAAATGAAATACTTAATGCTAAAAATGTTTGGATTCTGAGTACAATATTATAAACACGGGCTGAGATTATGTTAAATCTCTCGCTGCAGCATCGTAACTGGATTAGCAGCCACTTCACAACATCCATCTTCCGATGTGGAAATAAAAAGCAATTTTATCTTTCCCTTATGTTTTGTTTATTCATTTACAGAGTTTGGGTGACGCTGGCTAGACCCAGAATTTATTGCCCATCCCTTATTGCCCTTTGAGAAAGTGTTGATGGTTGAACCGCTGGACTTCATGTGGTTTAGGTGCTGTTAGGGAAAGAGGTCAAATTTGATCCAATGATAGTGAAGGAATGGCCAATATATTTCCAAATTTTTGTTTATTTTTCAGTGTCACCAGTAAGGCTCACTGCAATGAAGTTACTGTGAAAATCCCCAAGTCACCACAGTCCGGTACCTATTCAGGTACACTGAGGGAGAATTTAGCATGGCCAAATCACCTAACCAGCACATCTTCGGACTGTGGCAGGAAACCAGAGCACCCAGAGGAACCAACGGGGAGAACACGCAAACTCCACACAAGCAGTGACCCAAGCTAGGAATCGAACTCGAGTCCTTGGTACTGAGGCAGCAGTGCTAATCACTGTGCCACATGCTGACCCTGTCAGCCTGCATGATGTGCGCAGCTCTCAGCTTTTCTATATTAGATATGTATTTTGCGAGTCAGTGCCACAAGTCACACTCTCAATCTCTCGCTGTTTACAATCTGAAACATGCCCCTCGCTCTTCAAATTCCTAGTAGGTGCAGCGGTGAGAGGGAGAACTTTTGCCTCTCAGCTCTGATTCAAACAAGTGTCTCAGTGACTATTATTGGTAGAAGAATAAGTAATCTTCGACCTGAGTCGATACTATTGATGCACCATAAGTAACCCAAGTTGTGGGATTGCTGGCAGTTTGGTTTCCCCGTGTGCACCGGCCTGCCTGATTCTCACTCACTGGGGTATTTGTCACGTTTAGTGAGGGTATAAAATGGACGAGATTGGATTGCCCACGCATTATGTATTCTGTTCAATTATACCAGCACAAAGCTGCCCCCCAGATTTCCACCAATTCCGGTTTGCCCTAGAGAATATAAAATTGCAATAAAAGTTAATCGGAGAGAGAAAAAGAAGTGTTCAAACATAGTTCAACTTTCACACTTTGGTCCAACTGAATCCACGCAAGCTACAACTGTAACAAGAACCAACATCGCAGATAGTGTGCAAATGCATTGCCATTGGTTAACACACTGCATCTAACTGCCAGCAGTGTATCAGTCTCCTGCTTGTACATTACTGGCCCTTAGATATCTGTGGTCTGCCACAGAATCAGGATCTTTCTTACGGACATCTCAAACTGCAGCTTAGGCAGCAAGGGTAACTAACTTCAGAGAATCGGTCACTAGTGGCGTGCCGCAGGGCTCGGTACTGGGACCTCTTCTATTTGTAATATATATAAATGACTTGGAAGAGGGAGTAAGTGGAGTGATCAGCAAGTTTGCAGATGATACAAAGATGGCTGGACTTGCGGATACTGAGGAGCATTGTTAGGCAATGCAGCAGGACATAGATAGGCTCGTAGCTTGGGCAGGCAGATGGCAGATGGAATTCAATCCTGATAAATGTGAGGTGATGCATTTCAGGAGAAAGAACGTAGGGGGGAGGTATATGATAAAGGGGAGACCTATTAAGAGTACAGAAACGCAGAGAGACCTGGGGATGCAGGTGAACAAGTCTCTGAAGGTGGCAGAGCAAGTGGAGAAGGTGGTGAAGAAAGCATATAGTATGTTAGCCTTTATAGGAAGGGGTATAGAGTACAAGAGCTGGCCTTTAATGTTGCAGTTGTATAAAACGATGGTTAGACCTCATTTGGAATACTGCGTCCAGTTCTGGTCGCCCTACTACCGGAAGGACGTGGAGACTCTGGAGAGAGTGCAGAGGAGGTTTACCAGGATGCTCCCTGGTATGGAAGGTCTGAGTTACGAGGAGAGGTTAGGCAAATTGGGACTGTTTTCCTTAGAAAGACGTAGACTTAGAGGAGATCTAATAGAGGTGTACAAGATTATGAGGGTATAGATAGAGTAAACAGGGTTAAGCTTTTTCCTAGGATGGACTCAAATAGCACGAGGGGTCACGGGCTTAGGGTGAGGGGGGTAAGATATAATTTTGATGCTAGAAGGAGTTTTTTCACACAGAGGGTGGTGGGGATATGGAATGCGCTGCCAAGTAAAGTGGTGGAGGCAGGTAGTCTGGAGTTATTTAAGAAATACTTAGATGGGCATATGAACAGAATGGGAATGGAGGGGTATAGAAAACTGATTTAAAATAGGGATCATGAACCTTGGGAGTCCCTGGGAAGTGTGTAAATAGATGATATTGATGTACTTGTTTTTATTCTACAGGTGCTTTGGTCCACCTTGTTGTCTAACGAGGGGCATACACGCGATGGGTCGTGAGAGGGCTGCTCTTGGATTTTTTTCGAGGGTATCCTAGTGCTTCACATCGTTAGTGTACGCTTGACCTGGACCATTTGATGGGCAACACGACAGCTCAGTGACTATCGCTGTGCTGTGCAGATACATGGATTTGGGCCTGTGTCTGTGGGAGTTTGCGTATTCTCCCCGTGCTTGCATGGGTTTTCTCTGGGTGCTCCGGTTTCCTCCCATATCCCAAAGATGTGCTCTTAGGCTAATTGGCAAAACAAATTCTCCCTAAATTGTCTCAAATTTGGTTTTTTAATCCATAGATCTATAAACATGGACAGGGATCATCGGGGTGGCGGCGCGGGCTCGTTGGGCTGAAGGGCCTGTTTCCCGTGCTGTTTTGTTCTTTGTTTAAACCATCTGCCAGTGTGAAGCAACAGGCTTCATTAAGCACGCAAGGAAAGATGAGAGTGGCTAATTGAACTGCAGGCTAACCTCCTGAAGGAAGCCCTAGGATGAAGAACAAAGAACAAAGGACAAAACCTTCTGGAGTTTCTCAATTGATTTCTGTCTATAAGTTCTTTTGATTTGGTACCTTTTGCTGGTTTTGATGGTACGTTCTCTTAAGAGACATATAAAACTGGCAGGATAGAAAACTGCTCTCTCCCTTTTGATTTGAGGTGGCAGTTGCTATATCCTGTTTTCCCTCTTACACACTCTTCTATAGCTGTGATGACCTATCAATTTTCTTATAATAGGTCTGATTTTTTTTCAACATCAAATTCAAATCTTATACATTCTTGGTAGCCAAGTGTCTGCTTTAAATTCATTGGGCAAAATTCAAAGAACAACACGTTGTCTTTGTCAAGATTACTGCCTGACATTTTGATACAAATGTTTCAGTCTGGACCTTGGATCTGTTTTGCATTTTAAACCCGCAAGCATGGAAACAAGACCAGCTTTTTAAAGGGACCAAGCAACATTTCTTCCCCCTCTAGCATTTTTACCATATTTCACATCTTTATCAACATCACATTCCAAACTCAACTTTACAACATAAGAAAGACAGGAAAGTAGAGCCAGATGTTGCAGCTATGTTTAGCGATAATGTTGGAAACAAGAGTTAAAACACAATGAGTCACACAAGTTGAGTTTCAGATTGAAATAAAGCACTTTAATATCTCAATACATATAAAAGTACAGTATAACACAGCAATTAACATTAAATGGAGGTAGAACTTAACTCAGACCACAAGTGCTTATAATTGAGTTTAAACTTGGTCTCTTTCATTAAGAATTTTTAAAATCTAGTGTAAATAGGAAATTGTTTAGAAGTTAAAAAAGCCATCCCAATTTCTCAATTCCTTCTGTCTACGCTGTACCAGAAGTCAAATTCTCTTTTAGGGAAGGGACAGAAGGTCCAACTCAGTGGTAGTCCTGAAGCTCCATAAATGTTGGCAAACCCTTAGTTCAAGTGGGTAGATGCCCCACATTGCTTCAGTCTTATGAGAAAGAACTCTGGCACAGCCAAGACCTGGCAATGAGTATCCAAATTACATGAAGTCTGACTGGCAGGATGTAGCGAGCACTAACACCATTCCCCCACTGCCCGCCATCACCAACCCCCACCCATCCTGACACTCAATAAATCTGAAGGAGGAAATCCAAGGTAACAAACAGTATATAGAACTCAAGTCACCATCTTTCAGTTACACCAGCAACACACTGAACTACAAGCTTTAGCCAATGATACTATTTCAGTACCATTTAAGGAATATAAATACATATCCCACATTACCCCATAAACAAAAACCATTATCTCCAGTAAGGAGCCCCAGGATAATTACCCTCTATCAAATCCATTAATATCCTAAAGAATTAATTTCAAAGATCCCCAATTTTCACCTAATAGTTAAACAAAAAGGAATTTAATGGACAATCTTAAACCCATAATTGTAATGTTAACCATCTAAAACTTTAATTCAATGAAAATATTGGTAAAGTGTGCTTTGCAGCAGCCTTTTGACTCAGATCAAGTGAAAGATCAGGTGTAGTGCCTCTTCTAGTCAGCTTGGGTCTTCTCTGTCTCTCTTGTGGGGACCATGAATTGGATTCGATTTGATTTTGAATTGGTTTTTGGAGCAAGAAGGTAGTTAAGAGCTTGCCCTGTCCACTCCGCACATCGACTTTGTTACACAGAAAAGAATAACTTCCTTTAAAAAAATAAGTGGGGTTCCATTCACATCTGAGTTTTAATAGTGTATAACTGTTTCGCCACTGAGCCAACTGTTCAATAGATGACCATTGCAACATCTTCAGAAGGAAATTGAGGCACCCAATCATAGAGACAACTACTGTAGTACTGTTGAGCAAACACTAGGCTCAGGTAATGCGCTTCCAAAAGCTTACTACAGACATCTATGGGCGAAGGATCATTACCACACCTATTACATCCTCAATCACCTCTGTCTTAAAATTACAATATTCGAGTGTGAGCAAAACACATTAAAGTCCTTTAATATTTTAGGAAAACTATTCACCAGCATGAGACTGAGAACAAGGAATTTCATATGAATCTTTCAAGTGTTCGCAGACAAACAGCCTGGTTTCAAGGCTTGTAATATTAATATCCAGTTCATGAATATGGCTTAATTTCAGAATCATGGAAATGCATAGAAGATTCTAGTTACAATTCGATTCATTAAACTCAAACCCGTTTATTGTTGAAAAAGGGACATTTTAACTGAAACTTCTCATGTACTCATCAGGACATTTGCAGGAATACAATAACAAGCAAAACCAACAAATTTATATTGTTTGAGAAGAGAATGCTGATTGAGCAGAATCCACTTACCAACCAAAGTACAAATCCATTGATTTCTCTTGAATGGTCCTGATGAATGCAAGAGGAAAAACTTCAACAACACTATCTCTTTTTTTCAGCAATACTTATCCTCTTCACTAAAACAACCAAAGCCATTTGTTAAAATTCCATTTTTTTCAAGCAAGGGAAAAGGAATAACCCCCTCCCTGCAGATTATCAAAAACATACCATATTAATAAAAGAGACACCATGGCTGATTCAACATTACATCTCCAGAAGTAATACTACTCGTTATTACCACTTGTGTTAAACGCTGTGACATGTGAACAAGTGTGATATGCAATCTATAAATGGACCATGTTGTAAATGTCGGAGTTCACACAGGATGATCCCTAAGACTTGAAGAATACAGAAGTCAAGAATGAGAGAAAATTAGTGTAATTAAAGCAATTTGAGAATGCAAAGTTCAAAAACAATTCTGCAAAATTGGTTTTATGATATGGTGGAAATTTGTCTTGTGCATAAAGAGGGAGGAGGAAACAAGAATGCACATATTGCAGCTAAAGGAAAGAGAAACTGCAAAATATGAAGATAGTGGTTGATATCGCTTTGAGGTCAGAGACGTGAGTGGTAATCTGAGAGAGATGGTTAAGAAATCTCACAACATTAGGTTAAAGTCCAACAGTTTATTTGATAGCACAAGCTTTCGGAGCACCAGCACTGTAAGACTTCTTATTGTGCCCACCCTGTCCAGTGCCAGCATCTCCACATCATGATCTAATTGAACAGATTGGGGCCAAGAACCTAAATGACCCCATCTTATTCCTAATGCTTCCAAGGCCATTTAGCAAAAGATTGGGAAAAGATTGCACCTCCAGCACCAGATGGCTTGTGTCGCTCCAGAATGGGTTATGAGGTTTGGAGGAAAATTTGCAAAGTGGAAGACTCTTCATGAAAGTCTGCTACACCGCAGGAGAAAGCCATGATCAGGGCAAAGCCTGCACGGAGTCCTGATGGTAAACAGATTCCTGTCAATGCCAACATGATTAGGAACACAAGCTACAGCTTCTCGTATTACAAAATGTTTAACGAAAGATTAAATATCTACCAGTAAATTGAGGCCAAAACCTAGATGGCGTTGGATATTTGTACAACATGGATCAAAAGATGACAATGTTTCGTTGGAAAGTAGCAGAGTCAGTTGTACCTGCTCTGTAAACATTGAGATCATGATCTTTGAGCTAACAAATTAGTGTTTCTTCTAAATACAATGCTTTTAATAAATGCAGGGATTATTCCAAATAGTAAGTGCTGGCAGAATTATTTAGCTAAAAACATTGGCTACCATTAATGCCAGGGTAGAGCTGAAGATGAAACCTCATGGGGAAGAATGAACAATTTAAAGAAAGCCTGGGGCTTGGGAAAACAAAACTTTTCAAAAAGGCTATGATTCCCACTGCGATCCACAAGATGGCGGTCCCAATGCCTTCATAGCCAAATAGCACCAAAGATAACACCAACAACAAGGTACAATAGGAAGCTCATGACTTACAAAAGAAAAAAAGTGTTCCAAAATCCTGCTGTGAATGGAAAGTCAAATGCAGCAACTGTAAATGGAACTATCACGGCCGCAGGAAAAAAAATCAAGATGACAGTCAAGAGTGTGAGTAGTTCTGAGGACAGTGATGGAATCCAAACAAGGTTTAGTTAGATTAGTGCATGATATCAAAGGAATGCAGACATCCCAACAATTAACGGAATGGAAGCAGCTAATTATCTGAATAAACTATTGATAATAATCTAAACAAAATTCATTTTACAAAATTAAGAAAACAATCTAAAACTTCACAGAAACTTTAAAAGAAATTCAGTGATGATTCAGTTTCACTTGTATAATTCCACATTGTTGACGAATTTAGAACAGTCTCTAGCACACTGATACAAGTGGGTAGAACTGTGCTGAATTAGGATGTCTAACAAATGGACAGAATAAATAAGGAAGACCTGGAGCTTTACTGATACAGATCAATGTAGAGAATGGCCCATTCACTATTTTTGCAGAGACAGGAAGTGTACTATATTAAGAATAAGCAGCCTCAGAGCATCCACTTAAAATCCAAAAGGTTTATTTATTTTGGAGCGCTGTTCCTTCATCACCTGATGAAGGGACAACGCTCCAAAAGCTTGTGATTCCAAATAAACCTGTTGGGCTTTAAACTGGTGTTGTGAGACTTTTTACTGGGCCCACCCCAGTCCAACGCTGGCATCTCCACTTCATGGCTATATTAAGAGCTCTGGTGGGGAGTGTTGCACACAATTTTGGATTCCCCATTATAAGCAGGATATTAAATCTACGGATCCAGTGAAGATTCATGACAATAACAACAGGAGTAAATGATGGTAGGTTACAAAGACAAAGCTCTTTCCACTGGATGACAGTGAAATGAGAAGGATTTCTAGATTGAAGCATCATCGAGTGAGCTTAGTTGATACTTTTGGTTAAGCTTGGAAGGTCATCACATCAGCAGCCAACAAAACCACCAGGATCAATTTAATCCGTAGATTGGTTGGGTCCAGCTGCCTTTTTCATGTGGACAGCCACCTTGTTCTTTCAGAAGCTGATTACTGGGCACTGGTAGAAGCAGGAAGCATACCTGTAAATCCCATTGTTATGCAGCTGATCATCACAAAAAGCAACACAGGAGCACCAATCATCTGGTTCTTGGTCCTCTCTTGGAATAGAAGCAGCATTAATCAGAAACTCAGATTTGCCCCCATTAAGATTCTTCTTTTAAAATGCCCCCTTACATTCAGGAATATCCAAAGGGTTAGCAGCTGAAAATCTCGGAACTCCCAGCTGAACCAGACCAGGTCTCAGACAACCACCGGCTTCTTTGCAGCATGTAAAACAATGGTCACTGCCAACTGCAACAAATTTTATATAGGCATTGCCACCACCTGCTACACAAATGATTGGTAAAGGGATTGTAGAGAGCTGTAAACCATTGAATAGCTTTTGAATTGTTACTTGCTGAGATCCTTCTAATGGAATAACATCTATTTGATCAAAGTTGCTTTTCAAGCTAAAAGGAAGAGTAAGGGAAATTCAAAGCAGTTCATAGAATTTCCACTGGAGACCATTCAGCCCATCGAGTCTGCATCGACTCTCTAACAGAGTATCTTACCCAGTCCTTCTTCTCTCGTCCTTTCCCCATAACCCCATACTTTACCATGGCTAATCCATCTAACCTACTCATCTTTGGACATTGAGGGGCAACATAGCATGGCCAATCCACCTAACCTACACGTCTTCAAACTGTGGGAGGAAACCGGAGCACCCAGAAGAAACCCACACAGACATGGGGAGAACATGTAAGCTCCAGGTAGTCAACCAAGACTGGAAGTGAATCTGGGTTCCTGTGAGGCAGCAGTGCTAACCACTGTGTGCTATTTCCCCAAATCATGACAATTAGTAGTATATGTTTCAATTGATTGGGAAACACTGCAGATCACAGATTCAGGATCATCAGAAGGAGGCAAATATTGGGGAAAATATATCCCCTTCTCTGGGATTCCTGAGATGAAGGGTTTGGCTTGTGGGGATATGCTGGGCCCAACTGGGCCTATATACCAAGTGGAGTTTAGGAAAATGAGATCTGATCTTATTGAACCATCAAGACCTTGAGAGGACTTGGAGACATGGTTTAAGAATATGGGTTTTCCAACTGAGACAGAGGTGAGGTGTAAATTTTTCTCTCAGAGTGCCATTAAAGCCTGGGAAATTCTCTTTCCCAAACAGCACAGGAGGCTGGCTGGGTTATTGAATATTTTTAAGGCTGAGTACAAAGACTGTTGGCTGACAAGGGAATCAAAGGTGAAAAGAGGTAAATTGGAAAGGAGTAGAACTTGGAAAGTGAAGTTGAGGCCACAATCAGATCAGCCATGATATTATCAACGCCGCTGTTAATTTGTAAATGTTCTTTCATTAGAAATTGATTAGAGCATCGAATGATTTGACCACAAGTGGCTCATCCATTTAGAAAAGGGGAATTAGGTGGAGATTTTGAAAAAGATGATGAATGGAATGTGTGGAGAATTGAATTCAAGCAGGCAGTATCAGTGGAAAGGTTATGGACGTAGAAGTTGCTGCTCTGTAGAGAAGTGGGGTGAGATGGTTATACACGCAATCCAATAACCAGCTCCTGGGTTTGATCACACTCTGTGCACACTGGAGGCCAAGCACTTACCAAACAAAAGAGAAAAAAGAAAAACTGAGAAAGGCTTTTGGCTATATTTTAGCCAGACCCTTTGACTCACTGTGTTAGAATCACCTCACTTACAGGTAGCATTCCTTTCCGTTGCTGGTGAGACGGAACAGCACCATTCTCCAGCTCAGTCCGTACACCACAGCGTGGCAGCCCACACAGACACTCCTAGCAGCAAGTCTTCCAAAGCCCTTCAGACAAAGGGAATATCGTACAAGTGGCCTCCAAGCTGGACAGCAAATACCACAATTAACCAGTGACTATCAGGGATTCAACAAACTTAAACACATCGATTAATCTAAAAATTCATAGAATTGACACTGATATTTTTTTAAACAGAAAGCCAGTCAGAATGCCCGTGGTCATTAGTGTAGTCTTTGATTTGATATCTTGTGCAGTAAATGTCATTGTGTGATTATATACAATCTTTTGCCACTCTGCTTTCACTGCTAGGACAAGGGTATAATGAGGCAAGGCACACACGAAACATCAAATCCATGATCAGCACAGAAGCTGCTTTACACAGAGATGGAACCTTCCCTGAAGTTTGATTTTCCTATGAGGACATTTATGAGTGTTGGATTCCCATTCTTGCATTCCACTTGAGCAGCCCTGATTAAATCGTCCATTTGATCTTCATTTTCTCGGTTCAATAAAAAGCCTTTACCGCCATATCCCTCAGCAACTATGTGGTAATCTGTGGAGAAGAAATATACGTGAAGGTCATTGTTCTGCCAATGTCCTCGTGAGACATGCTAACTGGAGCGAGGACAGCCTCTACCATACTGCCCTGATTCCTGGAAAGAGGCTTGGGCCTTATAGAACAGAACAGCACAGTACAGGCCCTTTGGCCCTCAATATTGTGCCGAAATATGTCCAAACACAAGATAAACTATCCCACTTACATTCTCCAATATTCCCTTGTTTGAGTGGATACCTGGAAACAACTGGATACTCCAGAGACAGCTAAACCCCATTAACTGAAGCCTTAGTGACAATTCTTTTGTAGTTTCCTCCCCTTTACTTTGAAGATTAACAAGCAGTGGCTCAGTGATTAGCACTGTTATCTCAGTGCCAGGGACCCAGGTTCGACTCCTGGCTTGGGTCACTGTCTGGGGGGAATTTGTACATTACCCCGTGCGTGGGTTTCCACCCACCATCTAAACATGTGCGGGTTAGGTGGATTGGCCATGATAAATTGCCCCTTAGTGTCAGGGGAATGACTAGCCAGGGTAAAGCATGAGGTTACAAGGATAAGGTCTGGTGGGATTGTGGTCGATGCAGACTTGATGGGCCGAATGGCCGCCTTCTGCACTGTAGGATTCAATCATTCAGAAGTAAAAGTTGGTGAATTTCAACTTAATCACTGATCAAACAGCACAGAATGATCATTCTCAACAACCCTCATCTTCTCGTGGTTCAACTTACAAACGTGCTGCACAACATGGAAGAGTTCAGGTGCTATTCCTTGAGCTGTGCCATATTAGCTGACCCACCCCAGGGATGGTGTAAGGCTGCCACAACTGGCCTCAATTTCACACATTCAGAACGCAGGTAAGATTCCCATTGCGTCCTTCCACTCACTCCCGCTTTGGGTGAGCGAGGGTGTGTTGGACACAGCAAAGAGGAGAAAGCCAAGGTGCGATGCTCTCCAGAGTAGAACAGCCGACACTATTCAAGCTGACATGGAGAATGGACATTTGTGTGACACCCACGCTCATGGTGATCACCTATGGAATTGGATCCTAGAATCAGCGAATGGCAGAGGAGCAAAGTTAAAAGATGCAGGCAAGTTTTCACTTCACATTCTTAACCAGCTGCACCAGCACTTCGATCTGTAATTAGAAAGCTGCAGACCATTAAATTGCTACTTGCTTTTCACACGCAGTTGTGCATGATACGAATCAAACTCCATCGCTCTCGCCCATTCCCGTGTTGTTATCGATACTACAAAAGCGGTGGGGACAAGCCTGTCAAGATGGAGAATGTACATTTCTCAGTTGTGTATTTGACCACCTAGCCATGTACCTGTATATGCCAGTCCACAAGCCACGTTACTGCCCAGCAATGGAACCTGCTCTCGGGAAATCTGGCTCCAGCTGGCATCATTGCCGACCAAGGCAATCACAGGAGTCTGAAAAAAACACATGAATAATAAGGTAAATAACTGTACACACACCAAAGCAAACAGCTCTTTCAGACAAATCTACAATATTAAGATCAGTAGCAGTTTATCCATATTAAATAAAGATTGAATTTTATGCCAGACCAGACCTATGGCAACGTCACTGCCACTTAATTGCCTTTTGAAATGATACAGCGAGTCACCCCTTTATATTCAGCAAAGTGGGTCACCACTTTTGCAAGGGCAATGAGGGATAGGCAATAAATGCTGGCCTAGCCAGCAGTGGCCACATATTTGGGATGAACGCAGGAGATACAGACAGTAACACAGGGTGCCAAAGAAAGAGCTACAGTGAGATATTATGAGGGAACAGGATTACCATCAGTTAACATGAGAAATAGGAGCAGGAGTAGGCCATCTAGCCCTGCCCTTCAATAAGATCATGGTTGATCTGAAGTGGATCAGTCCCACTTTTCCGCTTTCTCCCTATAACCCTTAATTCCCTTGTCAATCAAAAATCTATCCACTCTTGACTTAAATATATTCAGCGAGGAAGCCTCCACCACTTTAACAGGCAGAGAATTCCAAAGATTCATCACCCTTTGCATGAAGAAATTCCTCCTCAACAGTGAGAGGCATGGAAAGAGTGGACAGTCAGATGCTTTCTCCCAGGGCGGAAGAGTCAATTACTAAGGAGCACAGGTTTAAGGTGCGAGGGGCAAGGTTTAAAGGAGATGTATGAGGTAGATTTTTTACAAAGTAGTGGGTGCCTGGAACTTGTTGCTGGGGGAGGTAGTGGAAGTGGATATGATACTGATTTTTAAGGGGCATCTTGACAAATACATGAATAGGATGGGAATAGAAAGATATGGTTCTGAGAAGGTAGGGGGTTTGAGTTCAGTCGGGTGGCGTGGTCGGTACAGGCTTGGAGAGCTAAAGGGCTTGTTCCTGTGCTGTAATTTTCTTCATTCTTTATTCTTTAGTATTGCTGCCGCAGAGCACCAGAGACCTAGGTTTGATTCTTGACTTGGATCACTGTCTGTATGGAGTCTGCAAGGTCTCTCCATGTCTATGTGGGTTTCCGCTGGGTGCTCCTGTTTCCTCCCACAGTTTGAAAGTCGTGCTGGTTAGGTGCATTGGCCATGCCAAATTCTCCCTCGGTTTACCCAAACAGGTACAGTGTGTGGCAGTTAGGGGATTTTCACTGTAACTTCACTGCAGTGTTCATGTAAACCTACTTGTGTACACTAATGAATACACTTTAAACTTTAGCCAGTGACACCCACATCCAATGAATAAATTATAAGAAAGCATTAGGTTTGAACAGCCCAATTACTGTAGAAGTTGTCATCTTCTTGCTGCACCGTGCACTTGTCACAACAATAAAAACAAATAACTGAAATGGTTAGAAATGCCAATTTGATCGCGGTGGTGTGACACGTACCTTGTGACGTTTGAAAGTGTCAAATTCAGCAACGCTGTAGCCAAGGGAACCATCTCCATAAATAATCCAAACCTGGATACAAAATAAAACACAGGGATTCTGATCTCGGTAACGATTCTCCAGGTGCAGTTTAAAAAAAATTACGCTTATTTTAAAAAGTCCATATTTTTAAATTCGTGATCAATGCTTGCGACTTAAGTCAGTGCTATTCCCCTTGTGCTTTTACTTTATTACCTAGCAATCTCAAGCCAGGAACAAGAGGTCAGATGCATAGCAAGGTGTTCCATATCCTGCCAATGACCCAGGGTTGCTCGTGCAACCACCTCATAGTTAGCACCACGCTAGACCCATTAGCTCCAAATAAGTTATGCCACAGGAAAAGGCAACGGGACATCTGCATTTTTGCTGAGCAGCAAGACCAAGTCTACCCTTCTGTAACTGAAGTAGAATGAATGAGTCAAATTAGCTTCAGAAGGGGAAATAAATGGAGTGAAGGAAAAATTAGAAACAAGACACCCAACAGCAAAGGAAATGCAAGAAAAGCTAAAAATGATATAACCTCTTGGGAAATGACTGCTTGCAAAACGAGCAACTCTATTGTTTACTTTCTGGGCTGAAGAAGGTTGTATTACATCAGGACTAAACAAACTTTATTAACTATTATATATTTAAGTGGTTTCACAACTGTTTTAAGAGCTAATCACATGATTTGATGGCAACATCATTGGGGTGCTACATGGGCTTCTGTTTTACTTTCATTTTCTACTCTGCGCAGGCAACAAACAGCTCCTACAATAAATCTGCTGTTATTTTAAATCTGTGCGTGTAAACCGCATCTTTTTTTCCTTAAAACCTACAATGCCTAACATAGCTAGGACATTACATTACCAAAGCCCTTACACTGTGAAATGGCACCCCTGATTTTCTGCAGGGAGTTTAATTTGTGGCTGTATAAGAATGCAGTGACACTTTTGGAAGTCACAGGAAAATTACTGGCAAATTCCTGTTGAATAGCGCAAATACTCCAGCAATTTAGATCTCATAACGTAACTCTCCCCTGCTATAAAATACCAGACTCTTCTTAGTACACCAATAACATTATGTACTGTGAATTTGCTGTTAGCTTCCCAACATCTTTTGATCCTAACCTTAAGAAGTTGTACCCTAACTAGGCCATAGTTGCCAGTTTCACTGAATGAACTTAACAAGCTGAAAGCAGTTCAATACGGTTTAATATATAAAATAAATTAAGATGAAGGAGAAAGATCACAGAACAAAGCTGCTGAACTGACAATATTGAGTCTTGAGGGCTGTAATGGAAGATGAGGGATTTGCTGGTCCAATTTGCACTAGGCTTTACTGGAGCATTTTTTAATCTCAAACTTTTTTTTGACCCAATGCAAAAGCCCTCCCTCCCCCACTGGGCCATTTGCTCTTAAATTTTGTTTTCACCCAACACTGACCTTTATTCTCCCATTCACACCTCACCGTTGTAATCTCTCAGCTCTCACCAATCATTGACCTTCTATTCTGTTCCACCCCTCTTGTACAATGCATAATCCAACACATTTCTCCCACTGAAGAGACACAGGCTTCAATTGTTAACTGTTTTCTTTCTCTACAGATGCTGCCAGACCAGCTAAGATTTTGTTTCAGATCCCAACACCCCCAGTATTTTACATTTATTAGAGGACAGCGTTCAGGCTTTCCAATAGATCATTTCTCGGGACACACGCTTCATCCCTGTTCTGAAATCTAAACACTGGGCAAAGCCTCAACTCAACAGTCAGGCTGGATGTGAACCAGATGTGGAGATGCTGGCATTGGACTGAGGTAACCGTAAGAAGAAGTCTGACAACACCAGTTTTAAGTCCAATCTGTTGGACTTAAACTTGGTGTTGTCAGACTTCTTACTGTGAACCAGATCCCAGAGGTGAAAGGCCCGAAGCAGACACGCAGAATCAACATGGCATGCTGGCACAGCAGTTATCACTGCAGCCTCAGAGCGCCAGCACCCCGGTTCAATTCCTGGCTTGGGTCACTGTCGGTGTGGAGTCTGCACGTTCTCCCCATATCTGTGTGGATTTCCTCTGCGTGCTCCAGTTTTGTACCACAGTCCAAAGACGGGTTAGGTTAATTGGCCATGCTAAATTGCCACTTAATGTCAGGGAGACTACAGAGTAAATATGTGGGGGCTACAGGAATAGGGGCTGGGTGGGCTTGTGGTCTGTTCAGACTCAATGGGCCAAATGGTCTCCTTCTGCATCGGAACGATTCTATGGGGGCACCAGTGATTTAAGACTGACTCTCAGCTCTCAAGGCAACCAAATTTTTTAACAAAGCATTTAAATAATTTGGTGAAATATTTAGTAAGTAAGTATTACAATTCCCTCTCTTCTTTTTAAAGATACACACTTGTAAGTCAGAGCACTCCAGCCTTCAGCACATAATGCTGGATAAAATATACTGACCTGTGACTCTGGCCTGCAAAGCTTGGCTCCAAGTGCAAACCCGCCACCCACTCCGAGTGTCCCGAAAGCTCCTGGGAATAAAAAGATCAGGGAGACAAACAATCTGTTAGAAATGCAGGCACTGTTTATAAACAGATTAGAAAACACAAAATTGATGAAAGTTTTAAGTGCACAGACTGAGTCACTGTGGAGGGGCGGGGGCAATGTGACTCAGTTTCTTTTCTGGATTCAAACCTCACATCACGATTTGGATTAGCAACGTAGGACATGATTCCAGTGCAATACTGAAAGACTGCTGCTACTCTTACACCCTGCTTATCTGTTCCAGTAAAAATTAAGCCATAATGCGAATAAGATTTAAGGAAGGGTTAGATCTAATGGACTAAATCCCTTTGTCACTGCATTTCTACTTAGCAACCTCAATGCAACAGCATTTCCAACTGTTACTGTTCTGTTCTCAAAGTCATCAAGTAGCCAAAGGTTATTTCACAGGCAATTTAACAGCAATAATAAAGCTGCACATAAAGTCCCACCCACTGCCTGTGGCATAATCTTGCAATTCAGATCCTCCTAGTTCAAAACAAAAAAGTTATTTTAAAAAAGAAATAATTGCAAGCAGAATTTATTTTTATAATTATCATCCTGAACACAATAGGGCCATGCATGCTATAACAGGGCCTTCCTGCCCCACCTGTCATACAATCTATGGAACTGCAGCAACAAGTCTAACCCCTTTCATTCAATAGCATTATATTGTGCGTTATGCATTATACCACCATTGATGTTAACCACACCCTTCGTTCTTAGCATGATCAGATATATTAGAACATAGAACACTACAGCACAGAACAGGCCCTTTGGCCTTCGATGTTGCACCGACCAATATAAAAAGCAATGACCCTCCAAACTAAACCATTCCCTTCTCTTCCATATACTTATCAACTAACCTCTTAAACGCCACCAAACTTGGCGCATCTACAACTGCTGCAGGCAGGGCATTCCACTCCCGAACCACCCTTTGGGTAAAGAACCTACCTCTGATATCCGTCCTATAACTATCACCCCTTAATTTAAAGCTGTGTCCCCTCGTGCTAGCTTTCTCCATCCTAGGAAAAAGGCTATCACTGTCCACCCTATCTAAACCTCTAATCATCTTATATGTTTCGATGAGGTCCCCTCTTAGCCGCCTCCTTTCTAACGAAAACAACCTCAAATCCCTCAGCCTCTCTTCATAAGACCTGCCCTCCATACCAGGCAACATCATGGTAAACCTCCTCTGTACCCTCTCCAATGCCTCCACATCTTTCTTATAATGTGGGGACAGAACTGCACACAATACTCCAAGTGCGGCCGCACTAGAGTTTTGTACAGTTGCAACATGACGTTGCGGCTCCGAAATTCAATCCCCCTACCAATAAAAGCTAAGACTCCATATGCCTTCTTAACAACCTTCTCGACTTGACTGCCTACTTTCAGGGATCTATGCACATACACACCAAGATCCCTCTGTTCATCAAGACTACTAAGAATCCTACCATTAGCCCTATACTCTACACATTTATTATTCCTGCCATAGTGCATTACCTCACACTTTTCCACATTAAACTCCATTTGCCACCTCTCGGCCCAGCTCTGCAACTTGTCCAAGTCCCTCTGCAAACTATAACACCCCTCTTCACTATCTACCACTCCACCGACTTTAGTGTCATCTGCAAATTTACTAATCCATCCTTCAATACCCTCATCCAGATCATTTATAAAAATTACAAACAGCAGGGGCCCCAAAACAGACCCCTGAGGTACACCACTTGTCACCGAACTCCACGATGAATATCTCCCATCAACCACCACCCTCTGTCTTCTATCTGCTAGCCAATTCCTAACCCAATTAGCTAAATCACCCTCTATCCCATATATCTGCATTTTCTGCAGAAGTCTTCCATGGGCCACCTTATCAAACGCCTTACTAAAGTCCATATATACCACATCAACCGCCTTACCCCCATCCACCTCCTTAGTCACTTTTTCAAAAAACTCAATGAGGTTAGTAAGGCACGACCTACCCTTCACAAAACCATGCTGACTATCCCCAATCAATTCATTTCTCTCTAAATAACTATAAATCCTATCCCTAATAATTCTCTCCAATACTTTGCCCACAACAGAAGTAAGACTCACTGGCCTATAATTCCCTGGAAGGTCTCTCTTCCCCTTCTTGAACAATGGGACCACATTCGCTATCCTCCAGTCCTCCGGAACCACACCTGTAACCAATGATGACCTGAAGATCAGAGCCAGAGGCTCTGCAATCTCCTCTCTTGCCTCCCAGAGAATCCTAGGGTAAATCCCGTCCGGCCCAGGGGACTTATCCAACTTCAAACCCTCGAGAATATCTAGCACATCCTCCCTATCTACTTCGATACCTTCCAGTTTGCTACCCTGTACCTCAGTGTTCTCCATAACTACATTTACATCACCCTGCGTGAATACCGAAGAGAAATATTTATTCAGTACCTCTCCAATCTCTTCAGGCTCCACGCACAACTTCCCACTGCTGTCTATGACTGGCCCTAGTCTTGTCCTAACCAATCTTCTATTCTTAACATATCTAAAGAAAGCTTTAGGATTCTCCTTAATCCTATCAGCCAAAGTCTTCTCGTGTCCTCTCTTAGCTCTCCTCAACTCACTCTTTAGCTCCCTCCTGACTAATCTATAGCTATCCATTGCACTAACCGAGCCTTCAAGCCTCATCCTGACATATATTAGATCTCAATCTGATGTGGACAAATTACGAGCCCTAATACGTTAAGATTAAAGAACAATGCTTTAAAATTTCTCCTCAGTCAACAGATTGCACTTCAAACTACAGATGCTGGAGCATAAAATATAGGCATAGACTTCAGTGCACTATTGAGGGAGTGCTGCATTGTTACAGTGTACTGATTTTCAGACAAGACATTCAATCACATCTTGATGTGATTGTGAAAGATTTTTGGCACTGTCTCAACAGCACAGTGATATCCTGGTAACTTGGCCAATACTTTTTCCCTCAACTAACACTGCCAAAAACAGATTATCTGATTAGTCATTTGTGTGTATGGAGTCTTGCTGTAATCTGACATCCGCATTTACCCAGTAACAGTGATTTCAAAAGTAATTCGTTGATTACAAGGCATTTTAAGATGTTCTGAGGGTGTGATAAGATGCTAAATTGTAAAATTCATTGCAAATTTGACTTTGATAAAGATCAAGTTTCAGCTTTGGAATTGTATAAATATCCACCCCCCCTCTCAAGGCAGCAACTTGCCAATATCTCATCTAAGTAAAACGACTTAGAGAGCGATTGTTAACTAGTTATTTAACCACTGACAGGAAATAACAGATGAACTCTGACTAGCTCTTACCAACATCCATTTTGCAAAAGGCATCTCTGGATGATCACCCCAATCCCCTTTGTAATGTGGGGTGGTACAGTGGTTAACTCTGCTGTCTCACAGCACCAGTGACCCAGGTTCAATTCCGGCTTTGGATCACTGTCTGTGTGGAGTTTGCACATTCTTCCCATGTCTGCGTGGGTTTCCTCCAAAGATGTGAAGTTTAGGTTGACTGGTCAGAGTGATTAGCAGGGTAAATGTGTGGGTTAATGAGAATAAGATCTGGGTGGGATTGTTGTCAGTGCAGATTTGATGGGCCGAATGGGCTCCTTCTGCACTGTAAGGATTCCATTTTATGAATTGAAATTCTGTTTGCACTAACCAGGATCGAGCCATTGGAGAGGACCACGAGGTTTGAGGATATAGGCAGCGCTGCCCACAAAGTCACCCCCATCCGTCACTATTATGCTGTCCTCCTCCATCAAATGCTCAACGCGATGCAAAACCTTCAGTGGATTCAGGTGTTTTGCCACTTCTTCCTCTGCCTTTTCACTGGAAGGTGATAAATAAATATTCTAATTCAGAAACAATGCCCTCTCAATGGCTCAGACTTGCTGACATCCATCTCAATGTACCCATTCCCAACTTAAAACCCTGAAATAATGTCTATCATGAATTAATAATTAGCATCCTCACCTCAGCTATCATTTTTTAAATTTGTTTAGACTATTGCCCCGAGAAAGTAATGAGCAGACAAACTTGAACCGCTCTGTCCACACACGTAGATACACAGGAAGGGACGTACACACAGTTAGGAAGAGAATTTCAGGATTTCTCAACTAGTGAGTTCCTGTAGAATTATTGAACAATACTGAGGGAGAGCTACACTGTCCATAATGTGATTTTTTTGGACAGATCATTTTAAATGCCATGACCTCTAACCAAAAAGAAGGATGTTTTCCAAATGACACTGGCTGATACAAACTGCTTATTTGTATCATCTGGTTTACTGTCTGTGGAATTCTGCAATTTTCTACACCACAGCGACTGTAGCTCAAAATTAAGCCTTACGCTAATCACACAAATTCCCGGAAATACGATCAGTGATTCATAAACAATCATTTTTAAGACTAGGGAAAGACTGTTAGATCCCACAACTCAGCAATCCTAAATCATTGCACTTTTCAGAAAAGCAAACAGTTTATTGAACTATTTGAATAATCTGCTTCATGACCATCCCTGATAACTCAGTCAAGTTTTTCCCCTTCCTTCTCAAATCTGGCAAGAAAACAATTCCCGAATTCCCATCTTACAGCGAGCTTAACACTTGACTCTCACCTCCTCTCGTTTAAACCCTCATCATACTTGATACTGTACTGCTTATTGTAAAGTTTCTTTACACCTCTAAATTCAATGCAAGCATTTAAGTATCCAACAATGCAACTAAAGGCTATTTAACCCACAATAACTGTTCTAATCCTTTTCTTCTAAGCCTGGTCTACTCTCTCTCAAAGGCATCAGCCCTGTGAAGATAAATGCTTTTCCAGAATCTACTAACTTGATTGAAAATTACAACTTGTCTGGTGAGCCTCCACAGCAACTGATCCATCTATTTGGCCTTTGGGCCATCCTAGCACCATCCTGTCCCATCCCATTATAAATGTATTCACCAGAGGGCTCCATAGCTAGTATTTGGGATTGGGGTCCTGAGCTGATTCTTCTCTCAAACTCCAGCAGACCAGCCTACTTACAACATGCTTACTATCTCCATCTCTCTCATAATCTCTCACATAGGCTGGAATTTTCCAGCTCTGCCCACCAGTGGCATGGTAGCATAGTGGTTAGCACTGCTGCTTCACAGCTCCGGGGTTCTAGATTCAATTCCCCGCTCACGTCACTGTCTCTGTGGAGTCTGCACATTCTCCTTGTGTTTACATGGGTTTCCTCCAGGTACTCTGATTTCCTCCCACAGTCCAAAGATGTGTGGGTTAGGTTGATTTCTTTTGCGAAGAAATTGCCCCTCAGTGTCTAGGGATGCTTAGAGGGATTAGTGGGTATAATATGTAGGGATATGGGGGTAGGGCCTGGATGGGATTGTGTTTGGTGCAGATTTGATGGGCCAAAGGGCCTCTTTCTTTATTGTAGGGTTCTATGATTCTATCTTCCAGTCCTACTGAAGTCCATGGACTTTTGGAAGGCTTGCTGCATTTTCTGGCCCCACTGCAGGAACTGGGCTAGAACATTCCAGCCATAGGTACGGGCTATAGGCCATTAGCCCCGTCAAGACTCCTTTGCTATTCCATTAGATCACAGCTGATCTGCACCTCAATTTTAACATTCATGGACCTCAAATAAGAAAAATCTAATCTCAGTTTGTAAGTTCCAACTGCTCCAACATCAACAATAACCATTTAATTTCTAATACCCTTTACATCAAGAGCACTGTCTGACTGCATTACTGATATGGCCTGGCTGTACTTTCAAACGTGCCTCCTCGCTCTCTATTCCCCAACCCCATCTTTGCCAACAGACAAAATAGTTATTTTGCATTTATCCTACGAACACCTTTCAGTGTGTTAAGCCCCTCAATGTCCTGTCCTCAGGATACAAGCCAAGTTTGTACAATTTGTTCTCACTATTTAATCTCGGAGATCAAAGCTGGCTTATTTAGTTAGGTATTCACTGGATAAGTAACAGTCCTTAGAGGTCCTTTCATTAAAATCTTAGTAGAGTACAATGTGACAAATGAGAATAAAATTCCAACAAGATTTTAAAATACGAGAGTGTTTTCCCTCCAGCGGTTTAATAGGCAAATATGTAGAAATTACAAAACAGAAATAGGCCATTTCTCTCAACTAGCCTCTGACAGTATTTACTCTCAGAGTAAGCAGTCACAGAATTGTTACGGTTCAAAAGGAGACCATTTGGCCCATCGTGTCTGCACCAGCTCCCCAAATGAGTACAATGATCACTTTTTCCTGAAATGGCAACGGAACGAACAGGGACATGAGGGAAAAACTCATGAGGGCAGCTCAGCGGCTAGCACTGAAGCCTCACATCACCAGAAACCCAAATTCAATTCTGGTCTTGGGCGACTGCTGCCTCACAGCGCCAGGGACCTGGGTTCAATTCTGGCCTTGGGCGACATCCAGCACGGAGCTTGCACGTTTTCCCCGTGTCTGCGTGGGTTTCCTCCGGGTGCTCCAGTTTCCTCCCACAATCCAAAGGTGTAAAAGTTAGTGGATTTGCCATGCCCAAAGATGTATAGATGAGGTAAGGGGATGAGCAGCGGGGGGATGGGGGGTGAGGTGTGGGGTGAGAAGAGAGAGGGATATACGAGAATTTGCGGGTTAAATAGGGAAAGGGATTTTATGGGGATAGGGTCTAGGTGGGATGCCTTGTTGGAGGATTGGCACAGGCTCGATATGCTGAATGGCCTCCTTCTGCACTGCAGGGATTCTATAAATTATATTCTATGAATGAAAAAAACATTTTAGACTATATGCGTCACAGAGGAAGATTCAATTGTGCTTTTATAAAGGGAATTAAGCAAGTGCCAGAAAAGATAGAGAAAGAAATAGGTACCAGGAAAGGGCTGCACATTGAGAATTATTGTTCATTTGTTATAGCAAAAAACTGGCATGGGCCGAATGGCCTCTTGCTGACCCATATCCCTTCATCCACCTATTCCAGTTAATCTTAGATATTCAGAGTGACTGCCTCCATCACCTACCCTGAATTTCTTCACAACTCAAGTTTATCTTGTTCCATATCAATCTTACATTTAATTTCACCCATCATTCAAAACACATCAAATTGCTGGGAATAGTTAGCCCTCTCTATCCTATCACAACTTAAAACATGTTCAGTATCTTGTCCAGTAATCTGCTTTGTTCAAATAAAACAGAAGTTCTTTAGATTAATTGTGTTCAAGTTCCCTTTTCTTTTTATACTCCTACCTGTTAGCCTTCTCCTTTTTAATATCTCCTTCCTTCAGGCACTGTGTCCAATCGCTGGGAGCCTGGTAACCCTTTAGCCCCTCTGCCAACTGAGCTAAAAAGGAACCAGGGTCACCTGAGAGAAACAAAGACACAACATTCAGATATGCTTTTAGTCAGATATCATAATATTTCAGAATACAGTAATGGGACTTGGTCAAGAACGAGAGAGAGAGAAGAGAGGAGAGAGAAAGAGAGCACATGTGCAAGAGGTCAGACTTGACACTTCCACGTGAAGTCTTAGAGATCAAAGTTCAGAGACGAGGCCGTGATGTGCCAGGTTTATAGGGTTCAGTGTTACTGTGGGGAGTTCTCAAATGGAGACAATGACCACTTACCTTGCACAGCAAGTGTGGGCTTCCAGAACATGTCCGAGTTTTTCAGCAGCTGTGAATGATTACGGTTTACAGCAATTATCTGGCTCCGTCTGCTGAGAACACGCCCATAGGACAGGCGGAAATCGCACACTGTACCTGTTGGTCAAAAAAAAGACCATCAGACTGGGAGGTGGTAAGGGGGGGGGGGGAGGGGGCGGAGAGAAACAGTTGTGATCAACAACCCCACAGAGCAGGACAAGGCCACGCAGAAGCTCAGCTGACAACAGATGTGACTAAGGGCAGAATTTTACTGCAGTTAAAATTTCTCACTCTTCCTGATTGCGTATTTCATTAAATACAAACGACTCCACGTTCAGTCTCTCATAATTGCCAGGCAGAACATAAGTGTTGCTGAGCTCAGTGTTGCTGCCCGAGAATGCCTGAGGAGGAGAAATGCAACCCACTTGCTTTTCTAAATAAGCAGAATTAGCACGTGCTTGGTATTGCCTTTGCAGAATGCAACCTGTGCTAATTAACTCATTCTCTAACGTCTTCAAACAAAACAAGAGTGGACTGACTGAACATTTCAAAATCTGAGGTCGTTATAGCTCTTGGGGTGAAGGGAATAAAGGAATATTGGGGGGGAGGGGGAGGTGCGGTGGTAGAGGGTGGGGGAAGAGGAGATGGGATCAAGCTATTGGAATGATCAGCCATAATCATAATGAATGGTGGAACAGGCTCAAAGGGCCAAACAGCCTAAGCCTGCTCCTATTTTCTATGTGATGATTAAGGCAACAGTTATTAAGGGATATGGAGTCAAGAAACATAGATGGAGACAAGATACAAATCAGCCATGAGATCATGGAATGCTGAGATGAGCTCAGGGAGCTGAATAGCCAATAGCCTGCATTTTTTTCCTCATGATAAGGTTAGAGGGAAAAAAGACTTTATTTTGAATAACATCAAAAACTGAGACCAGTCCAATCCAAGGTTCATAATCATGTCCAGTGAATCTGCTCTATTAGCATTGGTACAATATGCTAGACTGCTGCAATTCACATGGCACAGTCACATACAAAACAAAGCAACAAGTTGGAGCATTTCAGAGATCTTGCCAACAAATGCCAGTAGGATAGAGGAGAATGGCAGCACAGTCTATTTCCCAGCACTTAATGAGATGGCACATATACACAGAATGGCTGCTGCCATTGCAATTAATTACTGCGTTTCATGCTGAATTGAGAAATATGATGAAGCCCTCAACAAATGGAAGTCTTTTTGATTCACCTTTAAAAACACAGTGTGGGCACCTGAGACAATTCAGTTAAAGGCCTCCTATTTCTGTCTGATCAGGATCTCACTGACCTGCCAGTATCACCAGGTCGGCCTCTTTCAAAGCATCTCTCCGGTTCTGTCGGATGTGAATGGGACTGTCCCTTCCCAGCATTCCTCGAGCCATGCCTCCCAGGAAGCAAGGGATGGCCAGAGATTCCAGAGCTGCCCTAGATGGAAAATGTTTAGAATGTCAGGTACATTGCTTGGGCTGCTATCACTGCAGACTGTGAGTGGTGTTTTATTCAACTGCAGGATTGAATGGAATCAATGCAAAAGCTAAGAAAGTGTTTTTTCCTCTTTCCCATCCCGATTTTGGTAAGTGTTCCAAAATCAATTTGCTGTAGATATGGAAACACTACCCAATCGCATGACTATGTGTCTGCATGGTGATCTATAAACAGTCAGTGTTTAAAGCATTGTAGATTGGGCCTAACTGGAGCAGTTGTGTGTTACAGATTTATGCCTTCAAATGCAGATGTTCCTAAATTAATTTCTCACTGGACTGGTGAGGCTCACACCCAACTATGTGTAAATGAAGTCTATGTAATGCTCAATTTGCCATCACTCCTGCTTCTTTAATCATTATATACCTACTCTTTTAAATTTCCCTAATCCAACACACTTCACTATCTCCACTAAAACAACTTTTTAACCATTCTTCCAGCACCTCCCCCCCACCCCTTTCCCACAATTACTGTGACAATAGGGAGACAGTAGCTTGGTGGTAACATTGCTGAATAAGTAATTCAGAGGTCCAGGCTAGTGCCCTCGGGACATTGATTCAAATCCCAGCATGGTAACTGGTGGAGTTTAAATTCGATAAATAAATCTGGAACACGAAGCCAGCTTCAGTGTTGGCGACTATGACAATTATCATGAACTGTCGTTAAAAAAAAGTGTCCATTTAACTGATATCCTTTAGGGAAGGCAATCTGTTGTCCTGACCTGTTCTGGCCTACATGTGACTCCAGACACACAGCAACGTGACTGGCTCATAAATACCCTCTGAAATGACCTAGTAAACCACTCAATTCAAGAATAATTAGGGATAGGGGCAAATGCTGCCCTTGCCATGAAAGAAAACATTTTTAAAAGGATTGGGTTCCAAGCCACCTTTCCTGTAGCGACACCTTTCTTTCCGCAAGCAATGTCATCTCTTAAAATGCAAATTCTGACTTTTATGACCAATAAAGAGACATCCAGGCATTTCAACGTCAGATTCAAAAAAATTAAAGCAGTATACTCACACCACGTACAGGCTCAATCCTCAAAGGAACATCTCATACTTGCACGACAGCAAAACTTGGCCACAACTTAAAATACCACTCTCACCAAGGTCGCACACACTGATTATACTTAAGTCACGGGTAGATAGATTTCTAATAGACAAGGGAATTAAGGATTATGGGGAGAAAGCAGCAAAGTGGAACTGATCCACTTCAGATGAGCCATGATCTTATTAAATGGCAGGACAGGCTCAAAGGGCTAGATGGCATACTCCTGCTCCTATTTCTTATGTTCTATATTCTTATTAAGGTTTCAAACTGAGTCACAAGTTTTGATAAAGCAAGGGCAGAGAGTTAGGCCTGTCCATGGACATCAGTGACTTACCGGACATTGTCCACAGGTGTAGGTGGGAGCGTTGCTTGGCTGCCCAGGAGGATGACTGGTTTTTTAGCCCTGCTCACCATCTCCACACAGCATTGCACCTAAAGCAACAAGAATTAAATCTTCAGAAATCGTTCCACAAACATTGCTCACAAAATAATAATTTTGTGATACTAAATGGAAAGTGCACGCTTGATGCCAAAACAGTTAATGCACTAACTAACTGAGCTAGAAAGAGATGCAAAAATTAGATCACGGCCATACTAAGTCAGTCAATCTCTGTAATAGTGCTCATAAGATTGCTTTAATTAGGCTCAGCACCTTTCAGCTGTGGGGAGGACAGGGAAGAACGACTCTTCTTAGTCATCATTCAGTAAGCACTGCTGAGCCTATAGGTGTCGGGTGCGGCACCACCGGGCCCATACCCAACAGGTTATGAGGTCTTCCATAGTCGAATAACCCCACATGAAGTCAATGGCTTCATGAGTGGCTTGGCAGCTGTGGAATACAAAAATCGGATAGGTTGAATGGTGGGGGTGGGGAGCAAGGGGGTTTGGAAATAGAAATTAGCAAAGATCAGGAAAAAGGTTATTTTGGTGAGAATACTGATGAGCGTGCCTTTTTAAAATAACGACGCAAGCAACATTTGTTCGGCTTTTGTCAACGAGTTGGAAAATTGAAAGGCAGGATCAAAGCTCGTGAACTGCAATACCTGATATAGAAACGTACAGAAGTGACTGTGGAAACTTTCTAGTTCCTGTGACACATTAACTGTTGATTCATTTATTATAGTGAGGCCTATTCACTGTTTATTGTGTGTTTCTGTTTGCGTCTGCAGTGAGGTAGTGTTTGTGGCTGTTTGTGAGGCATGTCCTCTTTTACCTTCAGTTTCAGCTGGTGTGACAATCGTGGAAACTTAGGCAAGTGGATAAAGGAGGACTGGATAACACTTGGGAATGAAAATACTTTTCCTTCACATTTAGGGACCACACTTCACCCACAAAAGATAAAGGGGCAAAGGTCTTTCTGTCTGATAAATCCAAAGGTCACAATGAGAGGAACTTGAAGGCAGGAGTAATTTGATTTCTAAGATAAAGGCAAAATACTGTGGATGCTGGAATCTGAAACAAAAACAGAAAAATGCTGCAAAATCTCAGCAGGCCTGACCACATGTGGAGAGAGAATAAAGTCAATGCTCCAGATCTAGATGACCCAGCAGGATCAGCTGGACTTGAAACATTGGCTCTATTCTCTCTCCATATTTGCTGTCAGACCTGCTAAGATTTTCCAGCATTTTTTCTGCTTTAATTTTGCTTCTGTTGGCCAACAGACTACTAATGAAAAAAGACTAGCTGATAATCTCACTCAGAGACGTGAGTCAAGAAAGGAGTTAATGTGAGTAAAGGGAAGTGCTGCAAACAAGGGGTGAAGCCATGCACTGTGCACACTGGACATCTGAAGTTAATAATGAACACTAAACGTGGAATGCATTTGTTCATCAACGCTGTCATCTCTTAAAACTGAGCTGATTGTTCACAGAGTAAGAGATTTAAAAGGTCACATGGTTAATCTCAAATTACACTGATCTCGATCAAAGATGCTGCTGCCCGTGATGCTACGCAAACACTAATCTTCATTTGGGAGGATCAACTCGTCTCAGGGATATACCTCATCGTCTGTGGCCATGGGAAGATCGACTGGCAAAGGTGAGAGGTCCCTTTTCTCCCAGGCTCCAGCAAACAGGTTATTTAGATGATTTTGAAGATACCTGAGAAGTGAAGGGGAGATAAGCGATTACAAACTGTTGCAAAGCTTCTCTACAACTTACACAACCTCCTCACCCAAAGTCCAAACTTCACATGAAACAAGATCAGATTTAACCCTTTTGATGCTGCATGAGAAAAGAGTGCTGATTGGTTGGCTAGTTGAGTCCAATTGGTTGAAGCGTTGCCATGGAGAATGCGCCAGGGAATTATTTGCACCTTTTTTGAATTCAAAGAGAGGAGACATGTCTGGACATGTTCCTTTTGCCTGCAGATGACAGTCTCCAAGTAATAATGGCAATGCCCTGACTAGAGAGAGCTGACTTGCCTACCATTAGCACTCATCTCAGGATTAACTGTTGCTGCCTTTGAAATTTGCCATTCTTGCATCTGTCCTGATGAATACGAGTCAAAAAGTTTCAACAGTGTGTCTCTTTATTTCAGCACTATCAAACCAATATCCATTGAAGGTTTTAAACTTTAAATTTAAATGGCTGACTGGCGTAGAGGGCTATTCTTGGCCTCAGCATTCCCACCTCAGTATAGGAAAGGGAAATCGAAAAACAACCAGCATTCCAGTTTCCAATCCCTAGCCAGCTTACCTCTGCTGGAAATTGTGGACGCTGAGCGAAGACAGGTTCAAGCTCTGCTGTGATGCCTCCACAGTTGAACTGCCCCTTCACACTCACTTTCTAGGCTCACAATGGAATAATGGCCACGTGTGTGAGGTGCTGAAAGGCGCCCATGGAACTGTCCTGCAGCACAAGTCACCATATTAGGGAGAGAAAAAGGGAAAGCAATACTATGGCCATATTTGATCACTGCCAGTGGGGGTGATGGCTAAGTTTAGCAGAAAACTGGGGGAGAAGCGATAGCATTTTCGGCTGGACAGTAGATCCATTAAAACCCCGCCTTCCTCCCCAAAAAAAACCATATTAATTTGCATGACAGGCTCACAGTGTTTGGCAACTATTCCCTACTTGATATCTGTAATATGATTTCATAAAGCTTAATGGAAAAAACTAATTGTATGTAACAATACACAAATTGTTGCTTTAAAACATGATATTAAAAAATAAATAACTGCCAGTTTTCTTCTTAAATACTGCAGTTTTAGTGAACTCACCAATTTATGGCTTTTCCCACAACTCCTTTAGGTGGATTTTTCGGTATAACCTCTTTCTGAACTACATGATATGGGTAGAGAACATCAATTGGAAACTCAACAAACACAGGTCCTAAACACACAAGAAACAAAAAATTAAAATTAAAATAGACACTACTAAATGCAAACAAACTGACTTTGAATTGGCAGAGACAAGATTAAGGCTGGAAAAGTGAAGTCCATTCACTTCGGCAGGACTGGAAAATCCCACTGACAGGAGGGGCTGGAAAATTTCAACCAAAGTCACAATTGGTCAAATAGGAAAGTAGGACTTCATTTTTCATTTGTTAACAGGAGGTGGGTGTCTTTGGCAGCACCAGAATTAATTGCTTGTGTCTAACTGCCCTCAATGTTTTTAGAACTTCGTTCACAGGATGTAGGCTTTCCTCGCTGAGCCAGCATTTATTAGTAAGAATTTAGCAACACCAATTTATAATCCAACCGATTTATTTGATAGTAAAAAAGCGAGCTTTCGACTCTTGTGTCTTCCTCAGGCAAATGCAGGAAGACACAAGAGTCGAAAGCTCGCTTTTTTACTATCAAATAAATTGGTTGGATTATAAATTGGTGTTGCTAAATTCTTACTGAGTTCTTACCACCCCAATCCAACGCCGGCATCTGTACATCAGCATTTATTACCCATGAGATGGTAATGGCAAACTGTCTTCTTGAATTACTATAATGTGTGGATGTAGGTACACCCACAGTGCTGTTAGGGAGGGAGCTGCAGGATTTTGACCCCATTTTGATAATGATGAACGGCATTATCTTTCCAAACCAGGATTGTATGGCTTGGAGGGAACTTGCAGATGGTGGTGTTCCCATGTACCTGCTGTCGTTGTAGATGATAAAGATTTGCGTTTGGAAGATGTTGCCTAAGACTTTCTAGGCAATTTTCGGTCAACAGTCAAATCTCGTTCAGATTAATTAAGAATTGTGGATTTCTTCCTTTACTGCACATTAGTAAATTAAGTTTTCCACAATATTTAATGAAAATCTGGTTACCATTACTGATACTAGATTTATTAGATTTTTCTTCATTAATTGAATTTAGATTCCCCAATTGCTGAGTTTGAACTTTTGTGTCCATGCAACTTGCCATAGTTCCCTGTTTGGGAGGCTGAACAGTAAGCAGTCTGTTTCACACTAGTTAGAAGCTGCTTGAAGCTCCTTTTGTTCAGCACAAGCAACACGCCTTAACCCCAGCTCAGCACAAAAGCCTCTGATACGTATGTAACGTTCTCACTCCAGAAATCAGTGACCCTCTTAGTAACAGCACTAATTGGTGCATGAGAACAGAGATGAAAACTAGCACGCAAGGCGAGGCAGTGACTCGATTCGTTTTCCATTCCAATATCTGTAACTCACAAACAAGTTATACAGAAGAGCTGTCTGCTGTTTGAACCGGTTCCGTTTCACAGATTCAGCCTCAGCCCATTACAAACTTACTCATGTAGCGTGGCTCATAGTGTGCCAGAGTATCATTTGTGATCTTAACTGCACTGTGATGAAGCCAAGTGTGACTTATTCAGAAAACAGATTTTTTTCTGCCATTTACAATGACTTTCCATGCACAAGTACTTATCTATTTTCCTATTCGTCCCTTTCTAAAACCATTTGTTAAACCTTCAATTATTTATTTTTATTCCCTTTCTGTGGATGTGTAGGCTGTGTTTTAAGTTGTGATTGGTTCAGTTCTGTCAATGATGTTGTTTCTTACTCTTTACCCCGCTTAACTTTGCTCAAACATCAAGTGGGAAGACAGGTAAACCAATCCCAGCCTCCTCCCTGAAGCATCACAACCACACAAAATCAGCTCACTACATCCACATATCAGACAATTGTCTTCCAAAGCAGATCTATTTTCCTCAACTTAAGATGGTGCCTGATCATAAGAAAAACACGGCAAACATTTCAAGATCACCCTGGAAGTCTCATTGTGCTTGCAGACATATATACTGGCTCTTATTCTAAGAAAGGTGTGATTTTAAAATTCTCAGTGCTCAAATCTCTCTTTCGCTTTACCCCTCCTTACCTCTGCAATGTTTTCCAATTCTCTGAGAATTGTAAAAGTGCTCCGTCTATGTGCTTCTTGCATATCCCAGATTTTGCTCCACTATTAGGAGCCAAGCCTTCAAACGTCTAAGCTCCAAACTCTGAAATCTTCTCCCAAATCCTCCCTACTATTCTTCAAGATGCTCCTTAAACCTATTTCTTTGACCCAGCTTTTGGCCACTCTCCAATTATCCCATGCAGCTCAGTGTCAAATTTTGCTGGATAGCATTCCTGTCAAGTTCCAGAGTCCTGCTACATTAAACTCAAATTGTTATTGTTGGAATCCATCACATTGATGGATTCTTGTTTTGAGCAAGACTTTCCATTACATCAATAAATAGCATTTTGCAACATTCATCATTCTCCTCATGACCAGTAAATGAAAATTATAATGTTCTTGCCTTCAATATATCTACTCAATCTCCTCTCTTTTTATCCATCAAAATTTATTTATTAGTCACAAGTAAGACTTACATTAACACTGCAACAAAGTAACTGTGAAATTCCCCTAATTGCCACAGTCCGGCACCTGTTTGGGTCAACGCACCTAACCAGCATGTCTTTCAGATTATGGGAAGAAACCCAAGCAGATACAGGAAGGAAGTCCAGACTCCACAGAGATAGTGACCCAAGCCAGGGATCGAACCCTGATTCCTGGCACTGTGAGCCAGCAGTGTTAACCACTGTGCTACCACGCACCCACACAGCTCTCCAAATCAACCAAGATTAAAACAGGACTCAAATTATTTGATACTGCATTTCGAGGTGGAACCAGTTTCATATCACATGTTGACAATATTGATACTGTCTTGGAAAAAAAAACAAGCCAGATTATATAAAGGAGCTCCAGTAACCCTAATACCTGGGTGAGGGATTTATTCAGGTTTGTGACTGTATTTTTACTGATGACAATTCAGCTTTCAAACACTAGCCAGTTTAGAAATCTGTCTAAAATGTTCATCAGCTAGAAGCTGTCAGTGCTGTGAAAGAAATTGTTCTTTGCACTTAATGTTAGCACCAAGTACTCACATAGCTCAGGTATGCTGCATCTCTCCTGCACTTTGTAGTTTCCTCTTCACTGCCCCTTAGCTCCCATTCAACCTTGATGAGTTCACTATTTATTGTTAATTTATAAAGTGACCAAAGCACACAAAAAGGTCAGAAATGTTTGATAATGAGGCTTTCAATTTTGCAACTTTAAGGTCCTTCTTTCATTGATTTGCCAACTAAGATTCCTACACATTAAAACATTACAAAGAGGAAACAATTATTCAACACGGACTTTTCTCCTGCATGAATTGGCCTTTTTAATTACAATTTCAACCTTACCCCAGGACCCCCGGCGACAGTCAAAATTAATTAATAAATCACATTGACACTACTTTTGCCTGTTCCCAATCCCTGGACAGAATAGCTCAAACAGTTCAGGTACCAGTTGTGCAAACTGTCCCTTCTGAAACTGAAAACTATTCAACCAATGTTGTATCTTGATAGGGTTGTGTATAGAGAGCTTTATTTTGCAACTAACCCACATCTGTAGCTGATGTAAATAAAAATGGTGTTTGAAAGTAGCATCATGCTCTATCCCTTTTCCCACAAGTGGCTGTGGTGAAAGAATCAAACCAGACTATCTTTTAGGTTCAAGCCACTTTACTTAAGACACCACCTCAGTCTTACTAACCTACAAAATGCTCTCTATCCAAAGTGTTCCAGCTGTCTCTATACATAGGACAATCAATGTCACATGTTTAACTAGCAGTTCCCTTAACAAGAACATACACTGATTTCCTCTTTTTTAAATTAAAGCTTTGAAAGAATTTTTAATTAACATTCTTTTGAAACTAAGCAGAAATAAATTTTCCCTCATTTCTACATCTATGAATTGCGTAATTCCTTTACCAAATGTATATAAGACACAGTAAAACAGAAATTAATTTTTCATTCCATCACTGTAAACTAAGACACCCCTCTCCTAATGTTTTATAATTTCTTAGAGCAGGCAATTCTTGTAAATCAGCCCATTAGGTGGTGACTTGAATTTTAAAGATTTCCCTTCTCTCTAACATTTCATAACATGCCAGCTCGTTTGTTCTTAGCCTTTTCTCAGTCACATTCTTTGTTGAATAAACATTGTTCCAAAGAGATTGGTTGTCAACTTAACATACTATAGGTAAACTTTTCTCACATGGATCCTTCTAAAGTTTCTGATTATATATTGGACAAGTAAACCCCCACATGCAGTGCTTCTACCAATGCCAGTGTTTTAGCAACTAATGTGCTTTTTATAACTCTTTTTTTAGACGTGTGGGACATGGGCATCGTTGGTTGGTCAGCACTTATTGCCCATCCCTTGCTGTCCAAGGCAGTTCAGAGTCAACCACATTGCTGTGGCTCTGGAGTCACACGAAGGCCAGATCAGATAAGGACAGTGGATTTCCTTCCATAAAAGGGCATAATTGAACCAGATAGACAATCAAGAATGGTTTCGTGATTATCAGTGGATTCCTAATTCCAGATTTTTTTTATTGAATTCAAATTCCACCAAACGCATTGGCAGAACTTGAAACAGGGTCCCCAGAACATTAGCTGAGTTTCTGGATTAACAGTTGGGTGATAATACCACAAGGACATCGCCTCCTCCCTTTTCTTGGCCTCCCAAGTCAACCAGGAATACGATAAACTCTGCTGTGCTACAGCACCCATTTTTGAAGATGGGCTTGAGAAGCATCACCAAAAATAACCAACCTCACATCTTCCGGCTTACTCAAGGCTGGGAAATGAGCACACATCTTTCTAAATGTAACTTTAATGTTTCATCTAGCTGCAGAATTTCCTTAACTGAAGCATGTTTAATCATGGTACTTAGTTAACACCAAATCTAGTCTGAGTGCACAACCAGATTAACAGCCCAAACTTCTCAGTTCTCCTCTTTCTTCCTTGGTAGCTACATCCTCTTTTTGTGAGAATCTAACCTGAGTTATAGGGATATGACCTTTCCAGACAAGGCTATTGATTCAGTGTCATTTCTATCATGCCGATCTTCCAGATGGCTTAATGGCTAAACCTATGTATTTAAAGGCCCCTATAGCTTGACTTGCTATGTTGACTTCCTTCTTTATCTCCTGGATTACCTCCTGCTCAAATTCAGAGCGTCCCCACACAAAATCATCAACATGCATGATGAAAATTTCAGGTAGTTTCTCCTTATGGTGTCAGTGGAACACTGTGGAGTCTGCCTTTAACTGACCGCAGCCTATTTTCAATAAAACAGATCTCAGACAAAAATACATAGGACATAGAACACTACAGCACAAACAGACCCTTCGGCCCACAAGTTGTGCTGATCATATCTATACTTACCAGGCCATAGACCTATCTATAAACCCCAATCCTATTAGATCCCATATACTCATCCAGAAGTCTCTTAAAAGACCCCAGCGAGTTCGCCTCTACTACCACTGACAGCAACCAATTCCATTCACTCACCACCCTCTGAGTGAAAAACTTACCTCTAACATCTCCTCTGTACTTGCACCTTAAATCTGTGTCCTCTCGTAGCGACCATTTCAGCCCTGGGAAATAACCTCCGAGAATCCACTCTATCTATTCCTCTCAACATCTTAAAAACCTCTCAGGTCGCCTCTCAACCTTCGTCTCTCCAAGGAGAAGAGACCTAGCCCTCTCAACCTATCTTCGTAAGGCATGCCCCCCAATCCAGGCAACATCCTTGTAAATCTCCTCTGCACCCTCTCAATAGCTTCGACATCCTTCCTATAGTGAGGCGACCAGAATTGCTCACAATACTCCAAGTGGGGTCTGACAAGGGTCTTATAAAGTTGCATCATTACCTCCCGACCCCTAAACTCAATTCCTCTATTAATGAAGGCCAGTACACCATATGCCTTCTTGACCACATCCTCCATTTGTGGGGCAGATTTAAGAGACCTATGGACCCAAACCCCAAGATTCTTCTGCTCCTCAACACTGCCAAGACTCCTACCCTTAATATTATACTACTTCATCCCATTGTTCCTGCCAAAATGGACCACCATATATTTATCCGGGTTGAAGTCCATCTGCCACTTCTCCGCCCAGTCTTGCATCCTATCTATGTCTCGGTGCAACTTCAGACATCCCTCCAGACTATCCACAACACCACCAACCTTCGTATCGTCGGCAAAGTCTTGACACATCACTCAATCCGTAAACATACTTGTTCAATTTCCAATTTTTTCCTTCTACACCACTAGTTTCTTTGGTTTAAAAAAAGTCTCTTTGAAACCTCTCCCCTCATAAAAAGGCAGCATTAATGTTGACAGTTTTGCATTCCCAGAAATATGATGCGAAAATAGCTAGAAAAAAAAATCTTCAAACTTAACTTTCCTTGCAGTAGAAGAGACCACCCTGACGTACTGATCCCCTAATTTCACTTTAAAGCCTTGGGCTATTAATCTCACTTTGGCCTTGTACGTACCATCTGGAATTACCTTTTTGCATAGATGCACTGGTGTGATAAAGCTGGTGGGCAGCATGGTGGCACAATGGTTAGCACCTCTGCCTCTCAGTGCCAGGGACCCAGGATCAAATCCTGAGTTGGGTCACTGTCTGTCTGCATGTTCTCCCCGTGTCTGCGTGGTGCTCCAGCTTTCTCCCACAGCCCGAAACATGTGCATGTTAGGAGCAGTGGTAGTGCTACGTTCTCCCTCAGTGACCCAAACAGCCACCGGAGGGTGGCAATTAGGGGATTTTCACAGTAACTTCATTGCAGTGTTAGTGTAAGCCTACTTGTGACACTAATAAACAATTTTTTTTAAAAACTGGCTGTCAGATACTTCCATACATTCCAAATTCCTTCCAATTTTCTAACTATGTTTGGTCTCCTTAAATAGCTTATTGTCTACTTTATTTGTGACTACTAAAATTTCTGTCACACGGGCTTCTTCTGAGATTGCTAGCTTGCTCTCTCAGCTTCATTCTTGTCAAACTATAGCCTCCATCAACGTTCCTGTCGCTTTTCAGGCATGATTTTTTTCCCATATAAGCAGAACTTCATCCACAAATTTGAGATTTTTTTTCTGGGATCACGGCCACTTTCTGGTTCAGTGTCAGAACTGTTATTATGCTTTCTGGGTTTCTGCATTTTTACATAGTTTTGCCAATTCAAAGATCTTGTCTCTTGTGCTTCCTCTTGTACATTCAGGCAATTTTCATATTTACCAGTAGCTTTTCCTGTTCTCTCTATTACAGTGAGAGCCCTCTACACACTGTTCCTTTCTGATATTGAGTCATTGAGGTTTATAGCATGGAAGCAGTCTCTTTACCCAACTTGTCCATGCTGCCCAGTTTTTGCCAATTGCCCATGTTTACCCATATTGTATCCATCCTACCCACGTAACTATCTAAATGTTTTTTAAAAGATAAAATTATTGCCTCTGGAAGCTGGTCCCAGACACTCACCACCCTCTATGAAAAAATTGCCCCTTTTGGATCCTTTTGCATCTCTCCTCTCTCACCTTAAATCTCTGCCCTCTAGTTTTAGATTCCCCTACCTTTGGAAAAAGACGTTGACTACCTATCTTAGCTCTGCCCCTCATTATTTTATAGACTTTTAAGGTCATCATTAAGCCTCCTACGCTCCAAGGAAAAGAAGTCCCAATCTATCCAGCCTCTCCTTAGAGCTCAAACCATCAAGTCCCAATGGCATCCTAGTGATTTTTTCTGCACTCTTTCTAGTTTAATAATATATTTTCTATAAGAGAGTGACAGAACTGTACACAACATTTCAATTGTGGCTTTACCAATGTTGTATACAACTTCAAGATATCCCAACTCCTGTATTCAATGTTCTGACCAATGAAACCAAGCATGCTGAATGCCCTCTTCACCATCCTGTCCACCTGTGGTTCCACTTTCAAGGAGCCTCACTCCTAGATCTTTATTCTATAACTCTCCCCAGTGCCCCACCATTAACTGAGTAGGTTCTGTCCTGATTCGAGCTACCAAAATGCATCACTTCACATTTATCTAAATTAAACTCCCTCTGCCATTTATCAGCCTACTGACCCAACTAATCAAGACCATGTCGCAATCTTAGAACGTATGTTACTTTTGTGCCCCTTTGAACAAATCATGTTAGCTTGTTGCTCAGTATTACTTTGTTCATAGTCTTGTACCTATCATCATCTGTTCAACTACCCAGTGTGTCTGTATGTGAAGTGCATGGTGCTTCCTCATCTACATGCAGTTTAGGACTTGTGAATGTATTAAGAGTACTAATCAACTACGAAAAATATACTCAAACAATCTGTTTAGTGTTGTGTAGTTACTACTTCCCCATTACTCGCTATTACTTTGCCAGGTTCTTTCCTCTCTTCCCTTTTACGATATACCATATCTTCTTGCCAAAATTGTATACCTGAGGCTTTCTGAGGTGCTATAGGGCTCACCGAATTCTTTCCAACCCTCAGATTTAATGAAAGTTTTTCTGCCTGCGAGCAAGGCATTCAGATGAGCAGAAAAGGTAGAACTAATATATGTTAACCCTTTCTAGGGCGAGGAGAGCACGTGACAGCGCAGAAGCATAGAGGGCAAGTAGTATTGCGGAAATGGGGGAGGGCTGAAGAAGGACTTGGACAGGTTAAGAGAGAGGGCAAAGTGGCATATGGAATACAATTTGGAAAAACATGAGGTTATGCACTTTGAAAAGAGGAATGGAGGCATGAACTGTTTTCCAAGGAAATCAGAAACACAAAGGGACTTGCGAGTCATTGTTTAAGATTCTCTTAAGACTAATGTGTAGATTCAATCGGCAGTTAGGAAGACAGATGTAATGCTAGCCTTCATGTCAAGAGGGCTAGAATACAAGAGCAGGGATATGCTTTTGAGGCTGTACAAGGCTCTGGTCAGACCCCATTTGGAGTATTATGAGCAGTTTTGAGTCCCATAGCTAAGGATGGATATCCTGGCCTTGGAAAGGGTCCAGAAGAGGTTCACAAGAATGATCCCTGGAATGAAGAGCTTTTCATATGAGGAATGATTGGGTACTCTGGGTCTGTACTCGTTGGAGTTTAGAAGGACAACAGGAGAATCTGATTGAAACTTACAGGATACTGCGTGGCCCAGATAGAGTGAATGTGGAGAGGATGTTTCCATTAATAGGAAAAACTAGAACTAGAAAGGGCACAATCTCAGGCTAATAGGATGATCCTTTAAAACAGAGATGAGGAGGAATTTCTTCAGCCAGAGTGTGGTGAATCTGTGAAATTCTTTGCTACAGGAGGCTGTGGAGACCACGTCATTGAGTGTCTTTAAGATAGAGATAGATAGACACTTGGTTATTAAAGGCATCAGGAGTTACAGGGAAAAAGCAGGAGAATGGCGGGGGGGGGGAGGGATTAAAAAAAAGCTATGATTGAATAACGGAGCAGACTCAGTAAGTCGAGTAGCTCAATTCTTTTCCTATGTCTTATGGTCTAAGGCAACTTTGAACTTTTTCTGTACACCAAACATTGTGGACTGTACCCCCAACCATTTGCAAAGAGTTCTTTGTGTGCGCTGCCCAGGCCATTTGCAATTTACAATCTGATTGATGGGCCAGTATTTTCTACAACATATTGTCTATTAACACATGGCTTCTTTCACAAAGACCATGACTCAACAGGATCTCAGCTGTAGTGTGCATAACTTACAGTGTTTAGATTTTCTCATATCATGAAATTCCTCATTCCCCACCCATTATCTGTCAGGAACTTTGTTGGTGTTCCTGGTCTTCTTCCTACCCATTTCTACACAAACTTATCCCCTGATGAAGGGGTAAACCCCGAAAGCTGGTAGGTTTACTATCAAATAAACTTGTTGGACTTTAACCTGGTATGGTGGGATTTCTTACTGTGGAAGAATCAATCCAGACTGGTCTTTAGGTTGAAGCCAATTTATTATTGTTAAGACATTTCCTCATTCCTACTAACCTACAAGAAGCTCACTACCCAAAATGTTCCAGCTGTCTCAAGAGGACAATCCATGACACATGTTTCAACTAGCAATTCCCTTAACAAGGTTAATTGCCATCCACTGATATACAGTACACGTACCCCCAAATGACATTCCCCACATTGCGAAGCACACAAACTCCCTCACCAAAAAATTGAGTAAAAGTTTTCCAGGACAAGTAAAATGAATATTCAATAAATTCAATCTAATACTTTCTTTTTGGGTATGTTACCCCGAGAAGTTTTATCCATCTGTGTTGCTGGAGATTACACCCCTTCCTCGATATGAACCTTGTTTCTGAAGTCCTGTTCATATCACTCTTAAACAAACCCTAAACAAGTGAGTGGAAGGGTCTGTGTCACGAGGTTTGGCCCCTGGCTTAAGAGTTTAGAACTAGGGGTCATTATCTCAGGAAAAATGGAAGAGCCAAATATCATGGCAGAGATGAAAAGAAGTTTATTCCCAGGGTTGAAAATTCACCACACACAGAGCTGTAGATGTTCAGTTATTTAGTATATTCAAGATTGAGATCAATAGCTCTTGGGGCCACAAGGGAACTCAGGAATATGAGGGTAGGACAGGAAAGACTGGTATAGAAATTAAGGAATGTTGCTGAATGATGAGTAGGTTTGAGAAGCAGTGTGGTCTATTCCCGTTTCTTAGTCTGACACCTTTCAGCTATTGACAAACAGTCCTGCACTAAAACTGTGACACCCAGTTCTTGGTAAGGCAAGGCAAGGCAACAGTTCTTGCACAACAGAAATAAAAGCAGGGAACTTTCAGTTCTGAACTGGGGTCTTCAAATAAATGTTGACCTGTCCTTTTGCATCGTATCCTGACAAATCCACCATGCACCTTTAATAGAAATTGTGACTGTTTTGGGGTTAGAGATGGAGATATGGCATGTTCTAGACCAATTTCATACCTGGAGTACCAGACTGAGCCACTGCAATAGCCTTCCGGAGCACAGGAATGATGTCTCGGACTGTACGAGCAGTTCCACAGAATTTACAGAGGGTTTTGAAGAGAGATAGCTGATCGATATCCTGCAGTGCACCTCTGCCCTAGGAAATAAGTAGAAATACCAAAATGCACTTTCACCAAAGTCATGAATGAAGTTTGCTAATTGCAACCATGATGCATTATCTCTCTAGATTACTAGCCTCTATGAGTCAATTATGTCATTTTTAACCACATCGTTGTCGTTTGGTGGGGGCTTCCTTCTCTACATTCTACTCCTCCCTATCTGACTGTAGTGAGGACATCTCCAAAAATGGTTAACTTGAACTCCATCCTTTGAAACCTTTCTCTTTCCTTTGGAAACCTCACAGCTACACTGCTGATATGCAGTATAACTTATCCACCAATTCTCTCAATCTTTCCAGTGCTCTGAACTCAGACTAACCGTCAGACCTCAATACACACCATCAACGCTATTTCCCTCCCCAGCCACATTTGCAGGCTGAACTAAACTGTTCACAACCTCCACAGCCTATTCAATCCTGACAAAAGCTTGATGTCACATTCTCCGTTACAAAAGCCAACCACTTATTTTGCCATAAAGTTGCCTGCCTCTATTCTACATCAAGTTATTTACAAATGAAATCTTCATACATGCCTTTGATACGTCCAGACTTCTGTAATCCAATGCTCCCTTGGCACCTTCGATCCCTCAGGTCCTGCATTGCAGCTTTTCAGAAACATTCCCCAAATCCTATTCCACTTGGCCAACAGTTTATCTACGTTGCTTCCAAATCCTCCAGTGCCTCAAGTTTAAAGTTCCCTTTTGGTGGATAAATCTCTCACGGCCTCTCCTCCAGTCCTACAAACCAACGCTGTCCACCCCCACCTCACAGCTTCATCATTGGTGAATCTAGCTTCATGAAATCTCTCTTCCCAACACTGCCGGATGTGCCTTCAGCCCCACGCCCCGGAATTTCCTCCCTGCCTCCTCTCCTCCAAGACCTTGCTTAAATCTCAGCAATTTTTCAATCAACTCATTGAAAATGTACCCCTTCCTTGAGCACGGTAACTGCTTTTCTCCCTATTTTACACACAGTATATTTTTTCATTTTTGTTAGCATTACAAGTAGACTTAAATTAACACTGCAACGAAGATGTTGTGAAAATCCCCCTCGTCGCCACACTCCGGCATCTGCTCGGGGTACACTTAGAGAGAACTTAGCATCTAACCAGCACGTTCTCCAGACTGGAAGGAAACCAGAGCACCTGGAGGAAATTCACGCAGACACGGGGAGAAGGTGCAGACTCCGCACAGTGACAGTGACCCAAGTCAGGAATCAACCCCGGGTCCCTGACATTGTGAGGCAGCAGTGCTAATCTCTGTGCCATCATGCTGCACTCATAAATAGGCCATTCAGCCTAACCAATCTATTCTGATGATTATGCATCATTCTAGCCTTCTCCTATCTTTCCCCAAATAAATCTATTACTGTAACCTTCTATTCCCTTCTCCCTCAAATGCTTGTTTAACCTCACCGGCACTATTCACTTCAATCAATCTCTGATAGCAACTTCCACATTCTCACCATTCTTTGGGTAAAGAAGTTTCTACCAAATTCAAAGCCCTCCACAACCGTTCACTGACCGATCTTATTAATTGCCATTAGCCTCAACAGCCAACCCCAGCCTTAGGTCCCTATGTTCTGCTAATTCTGACCTTAAGCAACGTCGATTTTAATCACTCCACAGTTGATGCCTGTCCCTTCAGCTGCCTGAGCCCTAAGCTCTGAAGTTTTGCACTCTTTCCTCCTGTGAAACCTACCTCTTTAACCATCCAAGCCCACGCTATAGTTAACAAACATAGAAACTATGGAGGAGGTCACTTGGCCTTCAAGATTGCTCCGCCATTCATTTTGATCATGACTTATCATCAAATTTAATATCTTGATTTCCCCTCTTCCTCCCCTATCCCTTTAGCTACAAGAACTATATCTAAATTTTTCTTGAAATCAGACATTTTGGCCACCAAGAAATCCCATCAACACTTCTACTTTCTCACGAAGCTAAGGAAATTTCGCATGTCCGCTGCAATTCTCACCAATTTTTACAGATGCATCATAGAAGGCATCCTTTCTGGATGCGTCATAACTTAGTATGGCTCCTGCTCTGACCAGCACCGCAAGAAATGACAAAGTATTGTGAATGTAGCTCAGGTCATCACACAAATCAACCTCCCATCCATCAAATCTGTCTACACTTACCGCTGCCTCGAAAAAGCAGCCAGCATAATCAGGGGCCCTACGTACCCTGGACGTACCGTCTTCCACCTTCTTCCATCGGGAAAAAGATATAAAATTCTGAGGTCACATGCCAACCAACTCAAGAACACCTTCTTACCTGCTACCATCAGACTTTTGAATGGACCTACCATATATTAAAACTGATCTTTCGCTACACCCTAGTTATGACAGCTATTCTGCACTCTTCTTTCCTTTGCCCCTATGTACTCTGTGAACGGTATGCTTGTCTGTATAGCATTCCAGAAAAAAATACTGATACATGTGACAATAAATAAAATCAAAATTTGCCCCAATAGTTCCTATGTAGTTCAGTGTCATATTTTATTTCATAACTCTGTGAAAAGCACTGTGGGATGTGTTACAATGCAGTAAAGGTACTAAATATAAGCTCTAGGTATTGTCCCTGAATGCAAACGTTCACTCATGGGAAGATTTTGTTTACCTGTAAAAGAGTTGCAGCTGCTCCCCCAATTAGCAGCACTGGAGTCTCTGCCATCTGGGCATTTTTAACCGCAGTCACGGTGTTGGTTAAGCCAGGACCGGCAGTTACCGCAGCAACCCCAATACAGCCTGAAACACAGAGCCAATCAGCTTTCAGTACACGTGTTCAACAGCCATGGTTCTTGCAATATGTCAGACAGACAGAGTCCCCGATATACTGAGATTAACTTCATTCACCCCCCCCCCACCGATCCTACAACATTTTCAACTGCTCTCTTTACCATTCCATTCAAGGAAAAAAACACAAGGATCAATGAGCTTCACACTGCGTTCCCTTTACTTTTCACTCAGAAATTGAATGGTGCTGGGTCCTGTTTATAATGTGAATAGTCACCTGTGAAATATTCACATTATAACACTGCAAAGACTCTCAGACTTGGAGCACACAAACAGTAAACATCACTGCTAATCCTACAACCTAAAGCTATTCTTCAAGACAATCACATTTATTAAATAGCCGATAATGAGAAAGAGAAAAAAAAGGAAGGAAAGAAGCTAGAGATAACAGCAAACAAAGGGCAAGACAGCAGACCACGACATTGCTGCTATCAATTCAAGTTAGAACAGGCTGTCTACACAAGAAGTGCAAAGCAGCTGCTGTTGGTTTCAATCCTGTTAAGGAAAACAGAACTTATCAGGATAGCAAAACTAAGAAAAACTAAAGAGTTGTTTTGTGAATCCATTTTCACTTATCTTCAGTTTGTTTCCCCCTTCCTTTCTTTTCCCCACCATCAGCCATTAAACCAATATGATTATCCAATATGACAGCTTTACGTCATAGGATTACCAGTGACATCTGGATAATTTAGATATTTGGAAGGAGGGGGGGAAGAAGGAGGAAGAAGAGGCAGTGGTATTGTCACTGGACCAATAATCCAGAGACCCAAGGTTATGCTCCAGGGACCCAGATTCTAACCCGACCATGGCAGATGGTGAAATTTGAATTGAATAAAAATCTGGAATTAAAAGTCTAATGATGACCATGAAATCACTGTCGATTGTTGGAAAAACCCATCTAGTTCATAAATGCCTTTTAGGGAAGGAAATCTGCCATCTTTACCTGGTTTGGCCTACATGTGACTCCCGACCATTAACATGGTTGACTCTTAAAATACCCTCAAGAATGGGCAGTAAGTATTGGCCCAGCCAGCAACAACCTCATCTTATGAATGAATAAGACAAAAGCAAGATGTAGATTGAAATAATAAAGACTACAAAGGATACTAAGTGCTTGCCTTGATCTAGTTTTCTTGTATAAAGTGAGGTCCAATGAAACAAGTCTGGAGTTGTATGAAAGGCACACTACATCCAAACGGTTGGCTGCACATTACAAGAGATAACAATATTAAGGATTCACACCCATCACAGAGGGATGTTAACAAGGTTTAAAAAAAAGAGAGAAGTTGTATAGTCAATAAGAACTGCACGATTGCACCAATATTGGATTCAAAGTTCTCCAAATTGCAGCAGGAAAAGAATCATGAGAGATAAGGATTGTTGAAATCAAACAAAGACTGAGTTACAGTGGAAAACAGGGTGCAAAGTTTAATTTAAATACACGAGGTGCAGGGCACAATTCAAAGAATAAATGTTTGAAATAATCTATTAACAGGAAAAGGATTTCAAGTGGATAAGGAAGACAAGGGAGAGTACTTGGAGAATGGGAAGTTCAGGTAAAAAGGAGTGAGAGCAGGAAAAAAGAAAGCATGCATTTGTGCAAAGCTCCTTAAGGATATTCCAAAGGGCTTCAATGTCAATGAAGTATTTCATAGTCACTGTTCTAATGTGGGGAAAGTACAGCTTCAATGAGAGGTTTAGGTGACTTGAGAGATGCGTTTTGAGAGGTTTCTACCTCTATCCTTGTATTTTTTTTTAAGATTGAAGAGAAAATGGTATGGCTTTAAAGGGAAAACCAAACATTTGAGATCAGCATTAATAGTGGAGATAAAAAACAGAAAATGCTGGAAACTCTCAGCAGGTCTAACAGTATCTGTAGAGAACATACAGCTAATATTTCAAGTCAGGATGACCGCGCCAGAGTGACTGGAGATGTTGAGGATGGTGCAGATGTTAGAATTTCACTTGCAATCAGTGCAGGTTGTGATGCAAAGAATATTAAAAACAAAGCACTAAGTCTGGAAAAAGAAGAAGTAATAACTGTTTGTGTAATGTTCAGACTGTAATAAACTTGGCCAAAAACTACACAGCAGATCAAACATTCCTGTAAAAGGTGAAAGCACTGAGGGGCTGCAATCTGAAGAAAATTAATGTGGAATACCAAGGAACAGAAGGGAAGTCATTCAGCCCCATGAGTCTTTCATCATGTTTGATCTGTGTTGGAACTCTTGGTTCTGTAATCCTCAAGACCCTTGTCGAACAAAACTCTTAACAGTTTCAAACTTTCAATTGGCCCCCAGCCTTAACAGCTTTTTTTTGGGAGAGAGTTTTGCAGATTCACACCATTCAGTTGTGCAAAGAAGTCCTTCCTGATATTATCTAGCTCTGATTTTAAGATTACGTCCCCTGGTCCTGGACTCCCAAGAGGAAATGGATTATCTTTCTCTACCCAATCAGATCCGTTGATTGTTTTAAAACACCTCAAATTTAATTCCACACAGCAGAGAACACGAGAGATTTGGAGGGAGTGAGGAAGGAGTGAGTGTGGGAAGAGGGTGAACTTAGAGCTATCTAGACTAGAATCAAACTCTGGCTGATGGAAGCAGTGGCACCCAACAATGGACCAAGGATGGGGCTAGTCTGATGCACTGCAGATCTGCGCCTATACCAGGAATATAAAACAAAATTTAGGACTGTCAGGGAAACACAGAAGCATGGGAAGTATCAGATTGGTGGCAATTGGGCTGTTCTTCTGAGCCTGAGCCAATGCACAGTATCCCATTAAATAATGAGCTTTCATTACCTGAAAGCCTAGCTACAGCATCAGCAGCAAATACAGCTGTGACTTCATGTCTTGTGTCGATCACACGGATCCCAATCTTCTCACATGCTACAAGAATGGGCGAAATGTGTCCTCCAACCAAAGTGAATATGTACTTCACACCATGAGACTTCAGCACCTCTGCGACACTCTCACCACCATGCCTGGGACTTGAGGCTTCCACCTGTCCAAAGAATCAATGGAAAAACATCACTAACCCGATGAAACAATCTCAGTTCTGGCACACAGCACCCTTACATTGTAAAACACATTGTGGAATGCTGGTCTCTCCTACACAGGAGTTGCTGCATCTACCCTGTCCAAAGTATTCCAATTCTCAGGGTTGGTATCAGTCTTACTTTGCACCCCTCTCCCACAGGAATCCTGCTCCATTGGCCGCATCCTGACTGAACAGTCGCTGCTCCTGACTCCCCAGGCTCCTGTTATCTGACTACCCTATTCCCCACTCCTTCCAAGTAAGGGTCACTGGCTCCTGAACCCCAACCAGACCATGTCACGTCCCCTTGCATCTTCCAATCCTGGATAAGGGTCATCCTGCCCGAAGACCCCCATGCCTCTAAACAGAGGTTACTCTGCCCATTGCACCCTCCCCACTGGACCGGAGGACGGTCAGTCCCCTCCCCCACTGGACAGGGGGTAGGGGTCAGTCTCACCCGGTACAATAGCCGCTGCATGAGCCTCAGTTTCCAGACCGCGAACAGGGTCGAGGCGATCGCGATGGTCGCGAGGCCCCAGGCCAGCAGGTAGCCGAACACCACCTCGGACTCCATGGCAGCGGGTGGGGGGGGGGAGGGGGAGAAGAGCACCCCTCCTATTGCCCCGCCCCTCAGCGCCGCCCGGGTGATTGACAGCATCACTCACCTATCACAATGCAAACTGAACAGCGTCACCATCCCGGACAGCCAATCAGAGAAGACGCTGCGAGCCAACGTGAGGTCACTGTGGGGTCAAGGCTCCTAATTGGATCGTTCCAGCACGTGACTCTGCAGTGCCTCCTCCCTGCCGCCGGCGGCGGTAAAGCGGGAGAATCGCCAACAAGGATAAGACGGGGTAAGAGGTGTCAGTGTGTTATGGTGAGGTGTTGAATAGTTCAAACTCTAGTTCTACTTTATAGGGGTTGCCAGACCTGTTGAGTTTTTCCAGTAACTTTCTATTTTTATTTCAGATTTTGTTGTTATGGGTATCTGGCTATGTGCTAATGCATCCTGTAGGTAGATCAAAGCTGGGATTTGGTAGAAAATGGTAACTGAATCGAGAGATTAGATTTTCCAATGTCAGAATTTGGGACACTCTGGGAAGGCAGGTACTCCAATATGAAGCACATGTAGGGTGGGTAATGAATAGGAGTCTGTAGGTGGGTTAGTTGGTGAAATCTCCCAGACTATGTCCACTCAAATTGGCAACCTGAAAGGCACGCAATTATGGAAAACAAAAATCACAAACCACTGTTGCAGAGTCTATAGAATCTAGGAAGATAACCATCTACTATTTTGAGGGCCACTTCCTTAAGTGCTCTGGGGTGTTGATTATCAAACTGTGAGGATTTATTGCTCTTTAATCGCATCAGTTTCACCAACTCCATTTCTCCACTAATATTGATTTTTATGCAGTTTCTCCCAATCAATAAACCTTGTGTTCCCCAACATTCCTGATATCTTTGTGAAGACAGAACTAAAGTATGTAATTAGTATGTCAGCTATTTCTTTGTTCCCCATTGTAAATTTTCCTGTCAGTTTCCAGGAATCTGACTCCTACAGTCTGACACTTGTTTTTGTCAATCTTTTTCTGTTCACATACCTATAGAAGCTTACACTCAGTTTTTGTTTTCCCCCAAGCTTACTCTATTTTCCAACATTAACTCTGCTTCTCTCTCTCCATAGATGTTGCTATACCAACTGATTCTTTTCAGGACTTTCCATTTTACAGCTACTATTTTTACCATCTTGGGCGTGTTTGACACACAGGTAAGTTCATCACTATGATTAAAGTCTCCAAAGAAAATGCTTGAGAAATCCATACAAGTAGAATTTCTGTTTTCTGATATGGAGTGCAAACCATTGATTTTCAGGGATAGAATCATAGAATACAGAAGAGCCCTTCAGCCCTTGGAGTCTGCACCCAACACATTAGAAATACCTGAACTTACACCTTATTGCATCTGCCAGCACTTTGAACTTGGAACTCAAAACATTTATCCAAATGTCCAGAGAGTGTCACATAGTTTGCTAAAAGTCAGGGTTAGAAATCTCTATCGAAGAAAGAGATGTAAATCTGATTACTGGCTATGTAACTGGAGATTCTACCAGTAAAAGATTGTGTTCAGCTTTCTGTTGCTTGTTCAATTAACTTTACCCATCAAGCTGCTTGCTGATTTGATTGGATGGGGCTGAAATGTGAAAAATCTAAGCTTCCATTGAGATCTGCCCCTCCAGTTCTTTTCGTTCCCAGGTTGGATGATCAATCAATTCCCAATCTTCTTCAGGCAAAGGGATTGAATTCCCAGTCTACGACAAAAAGTTGAATTTGTTTCATAGAACATAGAACATTACAGCACAGAACAGGCCCTTCGGCCTTCGATGTTGTGCCGACCAAAATAAAAAGCAATGCCCCTCCAAACTAAACCATTCCCTTCTCTTCCATATACTTATCAACTAACCTCTTAAACGCCACCCAACTTGGCGCATCTACAACCGCTGCAGGCAGGGCATTCCACTCCCGAACCACCCTTTGGGTAAAGAACCTGCCTCTGATATCCGTCCTATAACTATCACCCCTTAATTTAAAGCTGTGTCCCCTCTTGCTAGCTTTCTCCATCCTAGGAAAAAGGCTATCACTATCCACCCTATCTAAACCTCTAATCATCTTATATGTTTCGATAAGGTCCCCTCTTAGCCGCCTCCTTTCTACCGAAAACAACCTCAAATCCCTCAGCCTCTCTTCATAAGATCTGCCCTCCATACCAGCCAACATCCTGGTAAACCTCCTCTGTACCCTCTCCAATGCCTCCACATCTTTCTTATAATGTGGCGACCAGAACTGCACACAATACTCCAAGTGGGGCCGCACTAGAGTTTTGTACAGTTGCAACATGATGCTGCGGCTCCTAAATTCAATCCCCCTACCAATAAAAGCTAAGACGCCATATGCCTTCTTAACAACTTTATCCACTTGACTGCCTACTTTCAGGGATCTATTGACACATACACCAAGATCCTTCTGTTCCTCAACACTATTAAGAGCCCTACCATTAGCCCTATACTCTACACATTTATTGTTCCTGCCAAAGTGCATTACCTCACACTTTTTCACATTAAACTCCATTTGCCACCTCTCGGCCCAGCTCTGCAACTTGTCCAAGTCACTCTGTAAACTAAAACACCCCTCTTCACTATCTACCACACCACCAACTTTAGTATCATCTGCAAATTTACTGATCCATCCCTCATACCCTCATCCAGATCATTTATAAAAATTACAAACAGCAGGGGCCCCAAAACAGACCCCTGAGGCACACCACTCGTCACCGAACTCCACGTTGAATATCTCCCATCAACCACCACCCTCTGTCTTCTATCTGCCAGCCAATTTCTAATCCAATTAGCTAAATCACCCTCTATTCCACACATCTGCATTTTCTGTAGAAGTCTTCCATGGCCCACCTTATCAAAAGCCTTACTAAAGTCCATATATACTACATCAACCGCCTTACCCCCATCCACCTCTCTGGTCACTTTCTCAAAAAACTCAATGAGGTTTGTAAGGCATGACCTACCCTTCACGAAACCATGCTGACTATCCCCAATCAATTCATTTCTCTCTAAATAACTATAAATCCTATCCCTAATAATTCTCTCCAATACTTTGCCCAACCTTGTTTGTTTCAACCTTCGACCTTCAGGCCAAATAGCTATTATGATGTGTAGCATCTTACTACAAGGCATATAGTAATTAGTTGATCATTAAACAATTGATAAGCTTGGTGTGAAGCATGAATGCAGAAAAATCTCATATCTTTACTTGCACATGCACCCATCACAACAACACTGTTGTTATAGAGTACTTTGTACATTTTGCTATGTTAAATCAAATTTAAAAAAAAAATTGAAGTCTAATCAAAGAAGGAGACACAGGACAGGTGACTTAAAATCTTGCTCAAAGCAATAGGTTTTAAGGAATGCTTTAAAGAGGAGAGGTCAAGAACGTTATGACATACTTTTGAGGAATGTCATCACTAGATGGAAAATGAGTCGTGATCCAGCCTTGATTTCTTTGATCTATGAGCAGAACACAGCATGCAGCTCTGTTGCTGATTCCTTCAACCTTTCCATCAATGTATGTATTTTATTATCTGGAGTAAACACAGTAAAAAGTCTCACAACACCAGATTAATGTCCAACCAGTTTATTTGATAGTAAACCCACAAGCTTTCGGAAACACTGTTCCTTCATCAGGTGTGTGGAAGGAACAGTGTTTCCGAAAGCTTGTGGGTGTATTATCAGATAAACTAGTTGGACTTTAATCTGGTGTTGTGAGACGTTTTACTATGTTTACCCCAGTCCAACGCCGGCGTCTCCACATCATTTTATTATCTGCCCAGTCTAAATAAAGTAAACACAATGGGCGGGATTTTCTGACTGCACTCACCCCAAGACTGAAAAATCCCACAGATCAACGGATCTTTGCATAGTCCGTATTCCACACCTATGATTCGTGTGGCAGGCAGGATGGAACAATTCCGCCAACGTGTTTACACAACCCTTGTGAGTGATCAGTGTCTTTATATCATTTTGTATACACAATGTGACGGCAATGCTATGTGACAATGAGAAGGAAGTTTTGTTGGATAGGGAAGAGGATGGTTTTCAGAACAGTGGCCTAGACAGCTGAAGGCACAGTCTCCAAGGGTGGTACCAAGGAAATCTAGAATGTATGTACAGTCAGAATTGAAGGTGTGCAGAGATCTTGAAGGACAGTGGGTTGCAGCAATAGGGAGGGGCCACCTTGGAGAATTTGTAAACAAAAATGGGAGTTTTAAATTTGTGTTTTTGATGGGTGGCTTAGAAAGCAATGCAGGTCAGGAAGCACACAGTTCACAGGTGAAAGATTTAGAAAATGGAAGTAAAAGGTTGGATGAACTCAGGGTCATGAAGAATGGAAGATGGGAGGTTGATTAAACAGAGCACAAAAGGGCTGTAGGTTTGGTGTAGCCTATGTTGTAGATGAATTGAATACTGAAAAGCCCAATAGGCAGCAATAGTGGTTTGGAAATTATTTAAGGGATAATGTGAGTGCTGACATACTCTCTTCCGTTTATTTCCTTTGGGAGAAAAATACAAGAGTCACGTACTAACCGACTCAAGAACAGCTTCTTCCCTGCTGCCATCAGATTTTTGAATGATTTTATCTTGCACTAAGCTGATCTTTCTCTACACCCGGAAAAATGTAGAAGAGAGTTGTAGGATAAAAGGTAAAACTATTCGGAGTATAGAGACGCAGAGAGACCTGGGGGTGCAGGTTCACAAGTCTCTGAAGGTGTCTTTACAGGTGGAGAAGGTGATAAAGAAAGCGTACAGTATGTTGGCTTTCATAGAAAAGGGTATAAAATAGAAGAGTAGGAGTTTGATGTTGCAATTGTATAGAACGTTGGTTAGGCCTCACTTGGAATACTGCGTCCAGTTCTGGTCGCCGTCCTATCGGAAGGATGTGGAGTCCTTGGAGAGAGTGCAGAGGAGGTTTACCAGGATGCTGCCTGGTATGGAAGGACTGTCCTATGAGGAACGATTAGATAGACTGGGGGTGTTTTCCCTTGAAAGACGTCGGCTTAGAGGGGATCTCATAGAGGTGTATAAGATTATAAGGGGTATAGATAGAGTAAATGGAGGTAAACTTTTTCCACCTTCAGAAATGGATAGGACGAGGGGTCATGGCCTTAGGGTGAGAGGGGCTATGTATAAGACGAATATTAGAGGGCAGTTTTTCACACAAAGGGTAGTGGGGGTGTGGGATGCACTGCCGAGTAAGGTGGTGGGAGCAGGCACGCTAGGGCTGTTTAAGGGTCTCTTGGACAGCCACATGAGCGGTATGCAGATAGAGGGATATAGTAGGACTGTTTAACTATGACTTTTTTTTCCACAGGTAATTCGGTCCATACTTGACCAACAAGGAGCATGCATTCGGCAGGTGGTGCGAGGACAGCTCTTGGATGTTGATTCATTGGTTGCCTGGTGCTTCATGTCGTAAATGAGTGCTTTATCTGGACCATCTGAAGGGCACCATGACAGCTCAGTGACTATCGCTGTAGCTGTGCAGACACTTGGAATTGGGCCGGTGTCTGCGGGAGTTTGCACGTTCTCCCCGTGGTTGCGTGGGTTTTCTCCAGGCACTCCGGTTTCCTCCCACATCCCAAAAATTCGCTCTTAGGCTGATTGGGAAACAAATTGACCCTATATTGAGATTCTTCCATATTAGGAATAACCTAAAATTAGAATAAGAAAATGGAATTGTTACTATAAAGTTTTGACGGCAGCGCGGGCTCGTTGGGCCGAAGGGCCTGTTTCCCGTGCTGTGTTGCTCTTTGACTCTTTGACTTTGACCCTAGCTATGACTGTAAAACCACATTCTGCACTCCTGTCCTGCTCTATGAACTATATGCTTTGTTTGTAAAGCATGCAAGTAACAATAGTTTTTACTGTATATTAATACATGTGACAATAATAAATCAAATCAAAATGCATATCTAAATGTTATGTTTTAACATTTATTTAAGGTATATTTTTATATACACATTAAGTATTATTTTCAATGGGGACACATTTAATTATGTGATGAATGATTTAGTACATTTATTGCTATTTTGGGGCCTATTACAAATCTGAACATGAACTTGTGTTTTTTTAATTTTGTATAAATGATTCCTCAATTCAATGTGATATTACTTTTCAATATCTTTTTCTAAACAATGGCCTTCCCTCAAACCAGTGGCATGAATTGCCAAATAAAGTTAATTGATGCATCTGTACTTGAGAATGTCTACTTTAACTGAAACAAAATTGATTTAGTATTGAAGAAAGTAAGCATGCACACAAAATAACTCACTGCAAATCCCTTTTGAGGCAAATTCAAATATTTTAGAAGATGTATTTTGGCAACTTTAAGTAAATATTACCCCTCTGAGGGCGAGCAGTATTTTTCCCCAGAGTACAACAGTGACTTCACTTAGTAAGTACTTAGCTGAAGAGTGCTTTGGAATGCCCTGAGATCATTAAAGGTCCTTTCCCTTCCCCGAAATAAATAGATGCATAAGGGGCATAAATCAGTAACACAATGAATCTTCTTTAAAAAGACTTGAATATATATAATGCTTTTCACAGCCATTGGAACAAAGTGCTTTGTGAACAATTCTAGTTTTAAAGTGTATTCATTGTTGCAACATAAAAGCAGCCAATTTGCACACAGCAAATTCCCACAATCAACAATGTAATAGTGGCCAGATAATGTGTTTTTGCATAAGATCATAAGAACAAGGAGCAGGATCAGACAGTTCAGCCCCTTGAGCCTGCAACGCCATTCTATTTGAACATGGCTTATCTCACCTCATTTTGTGATTTGATTGATAAACATTAGCCAGAATACTAGGGATAATGCCCTGACATGCCTTAAACATAAAAGGATCTTTTGCATTCAACTGAAGGCATTCAGGCCTCAGTTTAATGCTAATGTTCCATCTGAAAACAGTCTGTGTATCAGCATGCCATCAAGCACCTTCACCACTGACGTATAGTGTACCATCTACAAGAGGTACTTTGCACCTCACAAATGTTCGTTCAGCAGCACGCTACAAACCTATGAACTCTACTGCCTTGAAGAAAAAGGCAGCAGATATATGAGAACACTATCGAAGCACATACCATCCTGATTTTGTTCTGATTTGATTTATTATTGTTACGTGTACTAGTATACAGTGAAAAGTATTGTTTTTTGTGCACTGTACATAGAGAAGGAAAGGAGAGAGTGCAGAATGTAGTCATAATTAAAGTGTAGAGAAAGATCAATTTAATGCAATGTAGGTCCATTCAAAAATCTGATGGCAGCAGGGGAGAAACTGTTCTTGAGTCGGTTGGTATGTAACCTCAGACTTTTGTGTCTTTTTCCTGATGGAAGAAAGTATGTCTGAGATGCATGGGGTCTTTAATTATGCTGGCTGCTTTTCCAAGACAGCAGGGAGTGTAGAAAGTATTAATGGGTGGGGGGCTGGTTTGAGTAATGGATTGGGCTTCATTCATGGCCCTTTGTAGTTTCTTACATCTTAGATAGAGCAAGAGCCAAACCAAGCTGTGATATACCAGAAAGAATGCTTTCTATGGTGCATCTGTAAAAGTTGGTGAGAGTCGGGGTGGAAACCCAAATTTCCTTAGTCTTCTGAGAAAGCTTTCTTGACTATAGTGTCAGCATTGGGGGACCAGGACAGGTGATCTGGATACTTAAAAACTTGATGTAGATAGGAGCATGTCTTCCACTACTTGGAAATCACTGTTGCTTCACTATCGCTGGGTAAAAATCCTGGAACTCTCTCCCAGCTACATTACGGGAATACCTGTACCTGATGACGTGCAGAGGTTCAAGAAGGGACCTCATTACCACCTTCTCAAAGGCAATTAATGATGGGGCATAAACATCGGTCTTGACAGTAATGTTGATGTCCCATGAAAGGATAAAAAAAGTATTCTACTGGAGTATCAACCTTTTATTTTGTACTTAAGTGCTAGAGCTGGAGTTGGACTTGAACCCACAATGTCTGAGATTCAGAAATGAAAATGCTACACAACGCCTGGATACCTGTATCCGGCCCAGCAGCTGTTTGCAGAATACTATTCAACTTAGGCACCCTATTCCCAGTACTTCCTGATGTTTGGATCCACTTCCCATTGCTTCCAGATCTCAATTCAGGTAGCATCCAGTGAGACTGTAGTCAGTATCCCTCTGGACTATTCACTAGTCCTTATATAACCTATTTCACTAAGTGTAAGACCATAGTTAATTTGCTTCCATAAATAATGTACCCGCACTCTGAATGCTCTATCTCTATCTTCTTTCTGTTAAAGCTTTTGAATACATCGAATATCCGATTTGATTTATCATTGTCACGTGTTAGCATACAGTGAAAAGTATTGCTTCTTACACGCTATACATACAGAGATACCATTCGTAGAGAAGGAAAGAGAGAGTGCAGAAAGTAGTGTTATTTTCCTTGCTAGGATGTAGAGAAAGATCAAGTTAATGCAAGGTAAATCAATTCAAAAGTCTGACAGCAGCAAGGAAGAAGCTGTTCTTGAGTCGGTTGGTATGTGATCTCAGACTTCTTGTTTTCTTTTTTGACAATTGACATTTTCATAGAATTCCGACAGTGCAGAAGGAGGACATTCGGCCTATCGAGCCTGCACCTAACAACAACCGCATCCTGGTCCTATCCCTATAACTCCACATATTTACCCTGCTAGTCCACACTAATGGTCAATTTAATATAGCCAATCAACCAAACCCACACATCTTTCGACTGTGGAAGTATACTGGAAAAAGCTTCTGTCAAATGTCTTGAACTATTTTCAGGTGTTAACTATGACCAAATGAACGCAATTTATTGTTGGATGAAGCATGATTCAGAAATAAGGATTAACTAAGACTCAGCCTTGTTGCCTTGTGATTTTTCTGGAACTATCCAGATATCAAGTATCTTATATCTTAGAACCTTACAGTGCAGAAAGAGGTCCTTCAGCCCAAGTCTGCACCAAGCACAATCCCACCCAGGCCCTACTCCCATATCCCCACATATTATACCCACTAATCCCTCTAACCTAAACATTCCTGGACACTAAGGGGCAATTTCTTAGCATAGCCAATCAACCTCACCCGCACATGTTTGGACTGTGGAGGAATCTGGAGGAAACCCACGCAGACACGAGGTGGAGGGCTCTTGCAGGCTGCAAAGAGACATTGATGGGATGCAGAACTGGGCCAAAAAGTGACGGTGGAGTTTAAGTATGAGGTGATTCATTTTTGTAGGACAAACTTGAATGCGGATTATAAGGTCAACAGCAGGATTCTAAGGAATGTGGAGGAACAGAGAGATCTTGGGGTTCATATCTACAGATCTCTGAAGGTTGCTGCTCAAGTGGATAGAGCCGTGAAGAAAGCTTATAGTGTGTTAGCATTTATTAATAGGAGGTTTGAGTTTAAGAGCTGTAGGGTTATGCTGCAACTGTACCAGAGATTGGTGAGACCATATTTGGAATATTGTGCTCAGTTCTGGTCACCTCACTATAAGAAGGATGTGGAAGCATTGGAAAGTGTGCAGAGGAGATTTACGAGGATGCTACCTGGTTTGGAGGGTAGGTCTTATGAGGAAAGGGAGCTGGGGCTTTTCTCTTTAGAGCAGAGGAGGATGAGAGGCGACTTAATAGAGGTTTATAAGATGATGAGAGGGATTGATAGAGTGGATGTACAGAGACTATTTCCTCAGATGGAAATAGTCTATTACTAGGAGGCATAACTATAAAGTTCATGGTGGGAGATATAGGAGGGATGTCCAAGGTAGGTTCTTTAATCAGAGAGTAGTTGGTAGATTCTTTACTTGTAGACGCCTGCTGTGATAGTGGAGTCGGACACTTTAGGACCTTTCAAACGGTTGTTGGATAGGCATATGGAGGACTCCACAATTATAGGGAGGGGATAGCTTAATATTGGGATTGGGCATAGCTCAGCACAACATTGGTGGCCAAAGGGACTGTACTGTGCTGTTACGTTCTATTCTATAAGTAGGGGGGGGGTTAAGGGTGAGTGGGTGGGTTAGTGTGGGTGAGTGCCAGTGAGCGGGTGGTTAGTGTGGGTGAGTGCCAGTGAGCGGGTGGGTTAGTGTGGGTGAGTCCAGTGAGCGGTGGGTTAGTGTGGGTGAGTGCCAGTGGCGGGTGGGTTAGTGTGGGTGAGTGCCATGAGCGGGTGGTTATGTGGGTGAGTGCCGTGAGCGGGTGGGTTAGTGGGTGGAGTGCCAGTGACGGGGTGGGTTAGTGTGGGTGGTGCCAGTGAGCGGGTGGGTTAATGTGGGTGAGTGCCAGTGAGCGGGTGGGTTAATGTGGTGAGTGCCAGTGAGTGGGTGGGTTAGTGTGGGTGAGTGCCAGTGAGCGGGTGGGTTAGTGTGGGTGAGTGCCAGTGAGCGGGTGGGTTAGTGTGGGTGAGTGCCAGTGAGCGGGTGGGTTAGTGTGGGTGAGTGCCAGTGAGCGGGTGGGTTAGTGTGGGTGAGTGCCAGTGAGTGGGTGGGTTAGTGTGGGTGAGTGCCAGTGAGTGGGTGGGTTAGTGTGGGTGGGTGCCAGTGAGTGGGTGGGTTAATGTGGGTGAGTGCCAGTGAGTGGGTGGGTTAATGTGGGTGGGTGCCAGTGAGTGGGTGGGTTAGTGTGGGTGAGTGCCGTGAACATGTGGGGTTATGTGTGCAGGGTGTGCCAGAGGTGTAGTGGGTGAGTGCCAGAGTGGATGAGTGCCAGTGGTGGTTATGTGGTGAGTGCCAGTGAGTGGGTGGGTTAGTGTGGGTGAGTGCCAGTGAGTGGTGGTTAGTGTGGGTGAGTGCCGTGGGTGGGTTAGTGTGGGTGAGTGCCAGTGAGTGGGTGGGTTAATGTGGGTGAGTGCCAGTGAGTGGGTGGGTTAATGTGAGTGAGTGCCAGTGGGTGGGTGGGTTAATGTGGGTGAGTGCCAGTGAGTGGGTGGGTGAGTGCCAGTGAGTGGGTGGGTTAGTGTGGGTGAGTGCCAGTGAGTGGGTGGGTTAGTGTGGGTGAGTGCCAGTGAGTGGGTGGGTTAATGTGGGTGGGTGCCAGTGAGTGGGTGGGTTAATGTGGGTGAGTGCCAGTGAGTGGGTGGGTTAATGTGGGTGGGTGCCAGTGAGCGGGTGGGTTAATGTGGGTGGGTGCCAGTGAGCGGGTGGGTTAATGTGGGTGGGTGCCAGTGAGCGGGTGGTTAGTGTGGGTGAGTGCCAGTGACGGGTGGGTTAGTGTGGGAGTGCCAGTGAGTGGGTGGGTTAGTGTGGGTGAGTGCCAGTGAGTGGTGGGTTAGTGTGGGTGAGTGCCAGTGAGTGGGTGGGTTAGTGTGGGTGAGTGCCAGTGAGCGGGTGGGTTAGTGTGGGTGAGTGCCAGTGAGTGGGTGGGTTAGTGTGGGTGAGTGCCAGTGAGTGGGTGGGTTAGTGTGGGTGGGTGCCAGTGAGTGGGTGGGTTAATGTGGGTGAGTGCCAGTGAGTGGGTGGGTTAATGTGGGTGAGTGCCAGTGAGTGGGTGGGTTAATGTGGGTGAGTGCCAGTGGTGGGTGGGTTAATGTGGGTGAGTGCCAGTGAGTGGGTGGTGGTGCCATGATGGGGTTAGTGTGGGTGAGTGCCAGTGAGTGGGTGGGTTAAGTGTGGGTGAGTGCCAGTGAGTGGGTGGGTAGTGTGGGTGAGTGCCAGTGAGTGGGTGGTTAATGTGGGTGAGTGCCAGTGAGTGGTGGGTTATGTGGGTGTAATGTGGGTAGTGCCAGTGAGTGGGTGGGTTAATGTGGGTGAGTGCCGTGAGTGGGTGGGTTAATGTGGGTGAGTGCCAGTGAGTGGGTGGGTTAATGTGGGTGAGTGCCAGTGAGTGGGTGGGTTAATGTGGGTGAGTGCCAGTGAGTGGGTGGGTGAGTGCCAGTGAGTGGGTGGGTTAATGTGGGTGGGTGCCAGTGAGTGGGTGGGTTAATGTGGGTGGGTGCCAGTGAGTGGGTGGGTTAATGTGGGTGGGTGCCAGTGAGTGGGTGGGTTAATGTGGGTGGGTGCCAGTGAGTGGGTGGGTTAATGTGGGTGGGTGCCAGTGAGTGGGTGGGTTAATGTGGGTGGGTGCCAGTGAGCGGGTGGGTTAATGTGGGTGGGTGCCAGTGAGCGGGTGGGTTAATGTGGGTGGGTGCCAGTGAGTGGGTGGGTTAATGTGGGTGGGTGCCAGTGAGTGGGTGGAGAGTCTGGTTTTGATTTTGGCGTTTCCGCGCCTCCAGGCAGCGCGCGGCCGCCGTCGCCGAGCTGTTTGTCTGCGGGCGGCGCGCGCTCGGTGGCCGGAGAACAATCTGGAGAGTGAGGTAACCGGGAATGGGAGAGAAAACCGGGAATACCACCGGGAGTGGGGGCGAAAACTGGGAGTACCACCGGGAATGGGGGCAAAAACCGGGAATACCACCGGGAATGGGGGCAAAAACCGGGAATACCACCGGGAATGGGGGCAAAAACCGGGAATACCACCGGGAATGAGGGGAATAGACCCGGGAAAACCACCGGGAATGGGGGAGAAAACTGGGCGTGGGAGAGAAAACCGGGAATACCACCGGGAATGAGGGAGAAAACCCAGGAAAACCACTGGGAGTGAGGGGAATAGACCCGGGAATGGGGGAGGAAAGCCGGGAAAACCACAGGAAATGGGGAGGAAAGCCGGGAAAATCGCCGGGAATGAGGGGAGAATAAACCCTACCAAACCACCAGGAATGGGGGAGAAAAACCACTGGGAATGGAGGGAAAAAAGAGAAAACCACTGGGAATGGGGAAGAAAATCAGGAAAACCACTGGGAATGGGGGGAAAAAAAGCGCTGAGAATGGGGGAGAAAACCACTGGGAATAGGGAAGAAAATCAGGAAAACCACTGGGAATGGGGGGAAAACCAAAAAAAAAGCTTGAGAATGGTGGAGAAAACCATTGGGAATGGGGAAGAAAACCACTGGGAATAGGAGGAAATAAACCTGGGAAAACCACTGGGAGTGGATGGAATAACCTCGGGAAAACCACCAGGAATGGGGGAACAAACCCGGGAGAACTACCGGGAATGGGGGAATAAACCCCGGGAAACTAGGAATGGGTGAAACCAGGGAAAAACTGAGAGTAGATTGGGATAAGAGGAAAAACTTGGAATAGGGGTAAACCGTGATGTATCCGAGATAACCTGGAAAAATAATCAGGAATAACCCAAGAGGCGGCAGAATAGTTTAAAAACCCAGGAATAGACTGAGGAAAATTGGGAATAACCCTGAAAAAAACCTAGAAAGAGGGAGGGGGTGGAGAGGAGAAATCAGGAATACTAGGGAGACCTGCAAAACCTAATGAAGCAGGACTGTGAATCCCTCAGAATAGGGCGACCACAGGGATGAACCTGGGAAGGTGAAGTCCAGGGAATACTTGAGGAGTGCGAGGATCCCAAGTGAAGTGAAAGCAAGAAAGGCAGGAAATGGGGGAGGATTATCCCAATCTACTCTCAGTTTTTCCCCGGTTTCACCCATTCCTAGTTTCCCGGGGTTTATTCCCCCATTCCCGGTAGTTCTCCCGGAAAGAATCATAGGATTTGGTGGTTTTAGAGTAGTCAGGAACTTGGGAGCAGAGGAGAGAGAGAGAAGGGCCTTGGGGGTTAGGAGGAGGATTCGAGAGAGGGCAGTGCGGTCAGGAGAGAAGGAATCATTTGGATGGGGTCAGAAAGGTAAAAGCTGGGAAAGTGATCATGGCAGAGGTTTTAAGATAGTGAAGAGGGATAGGGGGGAGGTTATGTAGGACGAGTGGCTGTGGAGCGAGGACAGTTTGGTGATCTCTTTGGTAAACCTGGAGGAGATTGTGGGGAAAGCTAAGGGTAATAAATACCAGACACTTATCTTCTATGTTTCTAAAGCACATGGGGCGAATGGGATCAAAGGTTATGGGGAGAAAGCAGGATTAGACTGTTGAGTTGGACGATCAATATGATGGTAATGAATGGCGGAACGGACTCGAAGGGTCAAATGGCCTTCTCCTGCTCCTATCTTCTATGTTTCTAATCAATCCAATAGGAAATTTAGAAGCAGTTTCTTTACGCAGTGGTGGTTAAAATGTGAAGCACACTACCATGAGTTGAGACAAATGGCATACATTATTTAAAGGGGAAACCATAAAAAAAATCTAATCAGACTGCATTGTTTGGAGTGTGATTTTAAAACCATGTTTTCTGATTTGCGTGTGTATCACATTATGTGGTCAAATGACCAATTGGGAAGTAATGTGGTTTGAAAAAAGAGGAACTAGTATTATTTGAGAGGAATGAAAGCTTTTTTGTTGTAAGCTAAAACATAATGTCGTTTCTTCAATTGCAAAATCAATTAATTGCTTGAGCTGTTGATTCGTAGCAAATTGTCCTGTGACGTTGTGGATTGCATTTTAAAATCTGTATCATGGTCTCTTTACAATGCTAAAATTAATTAAATTAAAATTAATGAAATTGTGTTCTGCTTGCCCTGTGAAGATAGAGGTGAGAGCTTTGAGGCAGGGAGAACAGACATGTAAACAGGTTTTAAAGCTGAATTCACAGGTTTTTATCTGGTCTGCCTGGTAGTGATTACATTGTGGAGATGGGCTAGATGTCTGACGTGTGGGACATCTGGTAATCAATAAATGTTGTGTCTATATGCAGAAATTGTCCAAAAAAATTGTTATTGCTAGGCACAAAGGATGCCAACTGTTATGTAATAGCTTGTCTTTGTAACACTTGTGAATTTGATCTTCAGCTGTGGGAAAAACTCAAGAAGGAACTGTTTTTTTCAGAACAACAAATTAAATTCATTTTAACCTTGTGCAGGAAATCTTTTCCAAAACAAATGTCTCGCTAGTTGCAGACTTTGATCCTCTTTCTGCTGGTTGCATTCCATAATATAAAATAAATGGAATCTCTGGCAATTTCTTTGATTTGATTTATTATTGTCACATGTATTAGTACACAGTGAAAAGTAGTTGCTTGTGCGCTATACACACAAAGCATACTGTTCATTGAGTACATTGGGGAGAAGAAAAGAAGATGCAGAATAAATGGTATGTCCCATAACATTTTTATAGGTATTTTGAAGTATAGTCACTGTTCTAATATAGGAAAGTTACCATTCAATCTGTGTGCAGTCATTCTTATAAACATCCATATGATAATAACCAGATATCCTATTTATTACTGATATTGACTGGCAGGTAAATATCGGCCAGTGCATAATTCTCTTATTCTTATTTGAAATAGTACCATGAGATATTTCTACGTGAAATTTTTTAAAACTCATTTTTAAAGTTACAAAACCAATGCTGCAGGCCCAAATCCATCTCCTTGCTTATTCCAAAAACCAAATTCAAATTGAATCCAATTCATGGCCCTCACAAGTGAGGCAACTGAGGTCCAAGCTGACGACAAAAGACATTGTGCCTCTCTTGAGCTTAATCTGATCCTTACGTGAGAGGTCAGACAAGGCTACTGTTCAACACCTCATTTGAGAGATCGAACTTTCTTGGCACTGCTCTGAAATGTAAGGCTGTGTACAACTGAGCCATACGTATTCATTTTGTTCCAACTTTTGTTCATAGTTTTTTTTGCATGTGGTGTATATCTATTCAATCTTGCTGGTTGTCATGTTTTGTTATACTCATTTATAATGACTGCATTTATCAACTAGAGATAGGAAACTAGATAAACAGACCGTAAATAATTGTGAAATTATTTATAGACACTCAAACGGTACTTTTTTGGAAATCACAGCTATAACTGGAAAGCAGCAATTATCTCCTACTGATTTTGTGTCGGTACATTTTTATAGTTGGCTTCATTTTTTATATATTGCACTGTGATCAGTCTTCAGGCTGGTAGAATAGCCAGAAGCTACTAGTTTATTCATTTCATTTTTTTGGTTAAATGTAGAATAGATTCATAGACATTTACACCACAGAAGATGACCATTGTGTCCATGCCAGTCAATAAATATCTGATTACTGTAATCCCACTTTCCAGCACTTGACCCATAGCCCTTAAGGTTACAGCGGCACAAGTGAATCTCTAAATATTTCTTAAATGATACCAAAAGTTCTGAGTCTACAACCCTTTCAGGTAGTAAGTTCCAGACTTCCACCATCTCTGGGCGAAAAAGTTTCTCCTCAACTTCCTTCTTAGTCGTCAACTTTAAATTTATGCCTCCTTGCTATTAATAGGGAGAAAAAGGCCTTCTTGTTCACCCTGTCTGTACCCCTCAGAATTGCATACATTTGTATCAGGTCCCTTTCAACTATTTCTGCTACATGGAATATAGCCCCTGCTTATCCAGACTTTCCTCAGAATTCAGACTCTCCAACCTAGCCTCTGGTAAATCTCCTCTGTGTCCTCTTCAGTGCAAGCACAACCTTCTTATAATGTGACCAAAACTGCAAGCAGTGCTCCAATTGTGGCCTAACCAGCATTTTATCCAGTTCCAGCATGGCTAATGAAGGGAAGGATCCCATATGTTTTCTTAACCACTTTAATTACTTGCCCTGCCACCTTCTAGGATTTATGGATGGCATTCCAAGGTCCCACTAACTTCATTACTTTCCAGATAATATTCTTTGACTCGTTTGCCTTCCCCAAACGCATTATCTCTCACTTTTCTCTGTTGAATTCCATTTCCCACCTGACATTCCATTGATGTCTTCCTGCAGTCTATGGCTATCCTCCTCTCTATTTGATACCCTACCAATTTTCATGTCATCCATGAACTTCTTGATCATATGCTCTACATTTAAGTCCAAATCATTAATGTACATTACAAATGGCAATGACCCCAGCACTGAGCCCTCCAGAAGTCTACTGGGATCAAACTTCCAGTCACAGAAATGTGTCTCGATCACTACTTCCTGCTTCTCAGCCAATTTTGGATTCAATGTGCCATTTTTTGGATTCTATGGGCCATTATTTTAGAATTTAGAAGATTTAGAAGATTACAGCGCAGAACAGGCCCTTCGACCTTCGATGTTGCGCCGACCATTATAAAAAGCAATGACCCTCCAAACTAAACCATTCCCTTCTCTTCCATAAACTTATCAACTAACCTCTTAAACGCCACCAAACTTGGCGCATCTACAACTGCCGCAGTCAGGGCATTCCACTCCCTAACCACCCTCTGGGTAAAGAACCTACCTCTGATATCCGTCCTATAACTATCACCCCTTAATTTAAAGCTGTGTCCCCTCGTGCTAGCTTTCTCCATCCTAGTAAAAAGGCTATCACTGTCCACCCTATCTAAACCTCTAATCATCTTATATGTTTCAATAAGATCTCCTCTTAGCCGCCTTCTTTCTAACGAAAACAACCTCAAATCCCTCAGCCTCTCTTCATAAGACCTGCCCTCCATACCAGGCAACATCCTGTAAACCTCCTCTGTACCCTCTCCAATGCCTCCACATCTTTCTTATAATGTGGGGACCAGAACTGTACACAATACTCCAAGTGTGGCTGCACTAGAGTTTTGTACAGTTGCAACATGACGTTGCGGTTCCGAAATTCAATCCCCCTACCAATACAAGCTAAGACTCCATGTGCCTTCTTAACAACCTTATCGACTTGACTGCTTACTTTTCTTGACCAGTTTGCCACAAAAGACCTGATCAAAATGCATGACCCTTATCCACATGCCTAGTTATCTCAAAAACTTCGACTAAATTTGTAAACACAACCTTCTCTTAACAAATCCATGCTAACGATCCCTGATCAATCACTGTCTATCCAAGTGCTGATATATTCTGTCCTCAGAATTCTTTCTAATAATTTGCCTGCCACCAAGGTTAGACTGACTGGCCTGGTCTATTCGAATCTTCCTTTTATAATAATGGGACAATGTTAGCAGTCCTCTAGCATATCAGCTGTGGCCAGAGAGGATTTGAAAATTATCCCCATTTACTTGGTATCTCTTTTGCCTCCTCCAACACTCTGGGAGACATCTCATCTTGGGCTGCAGATTTATTCGCTTTTAAAGTTGCTAAACTTGCTAGTACCTGCTCTCTCCCTTTCTAAGTTAATTTCCTATAATGTTTCACAGCCTTCCTACTGATGCCTATGCCTGCCTCTTTCCTTTGTGAAGATCGATGCAAAGTATTCTTAACAGCTGTATCCACATCTTCCAAATCCACTAATTGGCCCTACATTTTGTTTAGTTATTTTCTTGTTCTTTATATATTTTAAAAAATATTTATTCTACTCAAAGCTTTTTCATGCACTATTAGCTTTTCTAATTTCCTTTTCAAGTTCTTCATTGCACTGTTTATATTCCTCTAGGGACTCTGCTGTATTGAACTGAAAGCTTAATTTTTTTTCCTAATCTTGACTTTTAAGTTCCTGGACTTCCAAGTTTCTCTGATCTCGATCCTTGGAAAGGCTTTGGTTGATTTTCAAGAGTTCTGATTGCTTCTGCAAAGTAATGTTGTTGTTTACCTGACATCCATTTTATTGCACGCTATTTGATATGGCACTGCATTGTTTATCACAGCAAGTGTGGTAATATTATTGCAAGTGAGTTATGTGAGTCATTTCATGACTAATTAACACAGAGGCCCTCTTATTCTGGTCAAACACTCAAGAATCTGGTAAACTAATATATCTAATGAGTTTGGTGAAAGGAGAACATTAGGAGTTGCACTAACTATGGGCTGCTGTTTTGATACTAGGTAAAGACTGATGTTCTTTGGAACAAACATACTCAAATTGTTTTCTCAGTTTCCAGTCTTTTGTTGCTCCAGTGCATCTACTATCTGAAATAGTTCCAGCACAAAGTAATACCATTCAGCTCCACTTTTATATGCCAATGTTTATGCTTCGTATGACTTCCTGCCAACCACTTCTATCTAATCTCATCAGCATATCCTTCTGTACCTTTCTCCCTCATTTGTTTATATATTTTTCCCATAAATGCATGTAAGCTTCTTGCCTCAACTACCCACTGGTAGTAAGTTCCACATTCTCACTACTCTCTGATAAACTTGTTTCTTCTGAGTTTTCAATTTAATTATTAATGAATACCATACATTTATGGCCTTCTGTTCTGGTCTTGCCTGCAAATAGCTACAGCTTTTTTATCCTATTAAACCTTTTCATAATTTTGAAAATTTTCATCAGGTTGAAGAGTGAATTGAGGAGAGCTAAGAGAGGACACGAGAAGACTTTGGCTGATAGGATTAAGGAGAATCCTAAAGCTTTCTTTAGATATGTTAAGAATATAAGATTGGTTAGGGCAAGATTAGGGCCAGTCATAGACAGCAGTGGGAAGTTGTGTGTGGAGCCTGAAGAGATTGGAGAGGCACTGAATAAATATTTCTCTTCGGTATTCACGCAGAGTGCTGGAAATGTAGCTATGGAGAACATTGAGGTACAGGGTTGCAAATTGGGAAGTATTGTAGTAGATAGGGAGGATGTGCTAGAAATTCTCGAGGTTTGAAGTTGGATAAGTCCCCTGGGCCGGACGGGATTTACCCTAGGATTCTCTGGGAGGCAAGAGAGGAGATTGCAGAGCCTCTGGCTCTGATCTTCAGGTCGTCGTTGTTTACGGGTGTGGTTCCGGAGGACTGGAGGATAGCGAATGTGGTCCCATTGTTCAAGAAGGGGAAGAGAGACCTTCCAGGGAATTATAGGCCAATGAGTCTTACTTCTGTTGTGGGCAAAGTATTGGAGAGAATTTTTAGGGATAGGATTTATAGTTATTTAGAGAGAAATGAATTGATTGGGGATAGTCAGCATGGTTTTGTGAAGGGTAGGGCGTGCCTTACTAACCTCATTGAGTTTTTTGAAAAAGTGACCAAAGAGGTGGATGGGGGTAAGGCGGTTGATGTGGTACATATGGACTTTAGTAAGGCGTTTGATAAGGTGGCCCATGGAAGACTTCTGCAGAAAATGCAGATGTATGGGATAGAGGGTGATTTAGCTAATGGGTTAGGAATTGGCTAGCAGATAGAAGACAGAGGGTGGTGGTTGATGGGAGATATTCATCGTGGAGTTCGGTGACAAGTGGTGTACCTCAGGGGTCTGTTTTGGGGCCCTGCTGTTTGTAATTTTTATAAATGATCTGGATGAGGGTATTGAAGGATGGATTAGTAAATTTGCAGATGACACTAAAGTCGGTGGAGTGGTAGATAGTGAAGAGGGGTGTTATAGTTTGCAGAGAGTCTTGGACAAGTTGCAGAGCTGGGCCGAGAGGTGGCAAATGGAGTTTAATGTGGAAAAGTGTGAGGTACTGCACTATGGCAGAAATAATAAATGTGTAGAGTATAGGGCAAATGGTAGGATTCTTAGTAGTCTAGATGAACAGAGGGATCTTGGTGTGTCTGTGCATAGATCCCTGAAAGTAGGCAGTCAGGTCGAGAAGGTTGTTAGGAAGGCATATGGAGTCTTGGCTTTTATTGGTAGAGGGATTGAATTTCAGAGCCGCAACGTCATGTTGCAACTGTACAAAACTCTAGTGCGGCCGCAATTGGAGTATTGTGTGCAGTTCTGGTCCCCGCATTATAAGAAAGATGTGGAGGCATTGGAGAGGGTACAGAGGAGGTTTACCAGGATGTTGCCTGGTATGGAGTGCAGGTCTTATGAAGAGAGGCTGAGGGATTTGAGGTTGTTTTCGTTAGAGCGGAGGCGGCTAAGAGGGGACCTAATTGAAACATATAAGATGATTAGAGGTTTAGATAGGGTGGACAGTGATAGCCTTTTTCCTAGGATGGAGAAAGCTAGCACGAGGGGACACAGCTTTAAATTAAGGGATGATAGTTATAGGACGGATATCAGAGGTAAGTTCTTTACCCAAAGGGTGGTTCGGGAGTGGAATGCCCTGCCTGCAGCAGTTGTAGATGCGCCAAGTTTGGTGGCGTTTAAGAGGTTAGTTGATAAGTATATGGAAGAGAAGGGAATGGTTTTGTTTGGAGGGGCATTGCTTTTTATATTGGTCGGCGCAACATCGAAGGCCGAAGGGCCAGTTCTGTGCTGTAATGTTCTATGTTCTATGGTTTCACCTCAGTCTTTTTTTCTCAAGAGCCCCAACCTGTTGGGTATAACCTCTCAGTTCTGTGGTTCTTCTAGTGAATTGATTGTGCATTTTTCTAATGCTCCGAAATCCTTCCTATATTATAGATATTGGAACTGTTCATAGTGTTGCAATGTGGCCCAAAGTTTTATTTAAATTTAACAGTAATTGCACCAATTAATTTCCTGAATTAATTATGAATTATGAATGATTTTCTCCCCTTTCTATCTTAAATATTTTTATTTCCTTTTTGGATCTTATGATGTAATATGTATTATGCAGTTTGCCTGGTAAATGCCAAGACACAGTAATTTAATATTGTTACCATTTTCCTGTCATTACCTGTGAATTTATACGTAGGAGCCTTATTCTATTAGGGACCTAACACTTATCCTAATTTTGCTTTGGATCAAGGAATTTAAAAATATGATCAATTTTGTCATTTGTTTCCTGGATTTTATTAATTCCTAACTACTTCATACTCTCTTTTGTCATTATCTGTCCATGTGCATGCATCTTAGTTTCAATTTTACTCTTATTTATTTGGCCATTAAATGCTAGTTCTTTTTAGTATTTATTTGGGACATTCTTGATTATTGTTTTAAATATTTACCATTGCTGGCCTGTTTTTTTGTCAGTGAATTTTCCTAATTTATTTTTCATTGCTTCATTCTCATCAACTTCTTTGAATTTATTACTTTAGTCCTTTAGAACATAGAACACTACAGCACAAACAAGCCCTTCGGCGCACAAGTTGCACCGATCGTATCCATATCTACCAGGCCTGTCTGTAACTCTTGATCCTATTAAATCTCACGTACTCATCCAGAAGTCTCTTAAAAGACCCCAGTGAGTTCACCTCTACCACCACGGACAGCACCAATTCCACTCACTCACCACCGTCTGAGTGAAAAACTTACCCTTGACATCTCCTCTCTACTTGGTCCCCAGCACCTTAAAGCTGTATCCTCTCATAGCGAACATTTCAGCCCTGGGAAATAGCCTCCGAGAATCCACCGTATCTATACCTTATTTTATAAACCTCTATCAGGTTGCCTCTCAATCTTCATCTCTCCAGGGAGGAGACCTAGCTGCCTCAACCTACCTTCATAAGGCATGCCTCCCAATCCAAGCAACATCCTTGTAAATTGCCTCTGCACCCTCTCAATAACTTGCACATCTTTCTTGTAATGAGGTGATCAGAACTGCACACAGTGCTGCAAGTGGGGTCTGACAAGGATCTTATAAAGTTGCAGCATTACCTCCTGACTCCTAAACTCAGTCCTTCGATTAATGAAGGCTAGCACACCATACACCTTCTTGACTACAGCCTCCACTTGCGAGGCCGATTTAAGAGTCCTATAGACCCGGATCCCAAGGTCCTTCTGCTCCTCAACACTGCTAAGACTACAGCTCAGTGAGTATCGCTGTGCTGTGCAGATACATGGATTTGGGCCTGTGTCTGTGGGAGTTTGTGCATTCTTCCCGTGCTTGCGTGGGTTTTCTCCGGGAGCTCTGGTTTCCTCCCACATCCCAAAGATGTGCTCTTAGGCTAATTGCAAAACAAATTCTCCCTAAATTGTCTCAAATTTGGTTTTTAATCCATAGATCTATAAACATGGACAGGGATCGCGTGTAGAGATGGGAACATCGGGGTGGCGGCGTGGGCTCGTTGGGCCAAAGGGCCTGTTTCCCGTGCTGTTTTTTGTTCTTTGTTCTACCCTTGATATTGTACTCCTTCATCCCATTGATCCTGCCAAAATGGATCACTACACATTTATCTGCATTGAAGTCCATTTGCCACTTCTTCGCCCAGTCTTACATCCTACCTGTGTCTCACTGCAACTTCTGACATCCCTCCGGACTATCCACAACACTACCAACCTTCGTGTCGTCGGCGAACTTACTAACCCATCCCTTCATTTCCTCACTCCAGGTCATTTATGAAAATGACAACAGCACTCCACTGGGGCACTCCACTCGTGACCGACCTCTATGCAGAAAAAGACCCATTCACAATCGCTCTCTGCCTTCTGCAGGCAAGCCAGTTCTGGATCCATAAGATAACAGCCCCTTGGATCCCATGCCCTGTCACCTCTTCAAGAAGTCTTGCATGGGGGACCTTATCAAACGCCTTGCTGAAGTTCATGTAAACCACATCCATCGCTCTTCCTTCGTCAGTGTGTTCAGTCACATTTTCAAAAAACTCAACTAAGCTCGTGAGGCATGACCTGCCCTTGACAAAGCCATGCTGATTATTTCTGATCATACTAAACTTCTCTAAGTGTTCAAAAATCTTTCTCTTACTCAGAGCAGCACAGCATAATTTTTTTTCATTAATTTGCTTGTTTCAATGGGATATGGGCGTAACTGATGAGGCCAACATTTTGTTGTCCATCCCTAATTGCCCTTGAACTGAGTGGCTTGCTGGGCTATTTCAGAGGGTAGTTAGAAGTCAACCATATTGCTGTGGATCTTGAGTCACACGTCGGTCAGACCAAGTCAGGTTACCCTAAAGAGTAACTGGATGGGTTTATATCATAATCAATGATAGTTTCATGGCCATCATTACTGAGATAGCTTTCAGTTCCAGAATTGTTACTGAATTTATACTCTGCCATGGAGGATTTGAACCCATACTTCCAGACCATTAACTTGGGTCTTTGTATTACTAGTCCAGTGACGTGACCTTCTTCCCATGAAGATTGTTAAACACAGCTTTGCTTTTTCCACCAGATTTTCCTTCCATATTTGAATCAAACATAATTATTTTGGGCTGCATTCAATAACATGCATGTTCCTTATTTAAAAGGATTTTCCCATTCCTCTTGCAGAAAGACATAGAATTCTGCCTATAACCTATTCCGAATGGTCTATTGACGCTCTTGCAAGCATGTTTGTATTGAACATCACTCCAAAATTCTCTCATTGTGACCATAAAGAGTTGTTCAACTCTGGTCTAACATGTTGATGAAATATTGCTAACACAATATCCTGTTTCACAATGATTGAAGGATTCAAATCACATTTTTTTCAATGCAAAAAGTGGCCGTTCAGCCTATTGTGTCTGTGCTGATTGACTGAATGAAGAGTGTACATAATGCCTTTCCCTTGCCTTCTTTTTGTAACACAGTAGCACTATGCTTTTTAGATAACAAACCAAATCTCTCTCGAATGTCTCAATTGAATCTGTCTTCACCACATTCTAAAACAATGCACTCTAGATTTTAACCACTCGCTGTATGAACAAAATTATCTCATATCTCCATTGTCTGTTTTGCTGATTACTTTAAATCAACACCGTCTTCTAGATTCTACTGCCAATGGCAACAGTTTCACTCTATCCATTCTATCCAAAGTGTATTACTTTAGCTGAAAGTTTTTCAGAGCCAATAAAGTATATTTTGAAATGTCGAACCTAATGTAATTGAGAAAATGTGCTGGTCAGTTTGCAGTTGGGAAATTGGCACTGTCGCAGGACCTGATCATATGTTGCTTTTCGGCGAGAGGAGCTGAATGTGTAACTTTCCTGCCTGAGCAGCTACTGTGTTACCCACTGCTTCGGACTGCAGACACCTTTGAGCAAACAATGCCAGCTTGCTCACACTGGGCACTGCAAGCCACCCCTTTTGGATAATGATTCAAAACAGGATAGTTTATATACAGGGCAAGTGCACTGGCAACAATTTCTTCTATAGCAAACCAAATATAGCAAATCAGAACTTTCTTTCTGCTGGGAAACTGAGCATGTTTGTCACCCAATAATAGCAGTAGGTACTGGGAATTAAGTATGTCTCTGCACTGCCACATCAAACAATCTGCCTTAACTTGTCAGCACAGTGTAATAGAGGTTAGCACTGCTACCTTGCAGTGTCAGGGAACCCGGGTTCAGTCCTGGCCTCGGGTGAATGTGTGAATTTTGCATGTTCTTTCCATGTCTTCATGGATTTCCTCCTGCAGTTCAAAGATGTGGGTTAGGTTGATTGACCATGCTAAATTGACCCTTAGTATCGGGCAATTATTAGGGTAAATACGTGGGGCTATGGGAATAGGACCTGGGTGGTATTGGTATCAGTGCAAGCTCGATGGGTCGAATGGCTGTCTTCTGCACTATAAGGATTCTATGATTCTAAGCATGGCATGAGGAAATTGTCCAATAGAGATCCCAAGTGCTTTCAGAGCAAACACTGGTACAAATGGTAGCATGTCTGTTGATCCTGTGATTGTTACAAGTACACTTCAAAAATGCTTCTTTGGAAATAAGATGCAGTACAATGGTGTGGTTATAAAAGGTTTTGATTTGATTTATTATTGTCACATATTAACATAGTGAAAAATATTGTTTATTGTGCGCTGTACAAACAAAACATACTGTTAATAGAGAAGGAAACAGGAGAGTGCAGAATGTAATGTTAGAGCCATAGCTAATGTGTAGAAAAAAATCAACTTAATACAAGATAGCTCCATTCAAAAGTCTGGCAGCAGAGAAGAGTCAGTTGATACGTGACCTCAGACTGTATCTTTTTCCTGAAGGAAGAAGGTGGAGGAGAGAATGTCCGGGGTATGTGGCATCCTTAATTATGCTGGATGCTTTGCCGAGGCAGCTGGAGATGTAGACAGAGTCAATGGATGAAAGACTGGTTTGTGTGATGGATTGGGTACGTTTACAACCTTTTGTAGTTCCTGCTGTCTTGGGCAGAGCAGGAGCCGTACCAAACTGTGATACAACAGAAAGAATGCTTTCTGTGGTGCATCTGTAAAAGTTGGTGAGAGTCGTAGCTGACATGCCAAATTTCCTTAGTCTTCTGAGAAAATAAAGCATTGGTGGGCTTTTTTTTTAACTATAATGTCGGCATGAGGGGAATCAGGACAGGTTGTTGGTATTTAGACACCTAAAAAATGTGAAGCTCTCTACCCTTTTCTAAGTTGTCCCCGTTGATGTAGATGTTCTCGTTTACGCTCCCTGAAGTCAATGACAATCTCCTTCGTTTTTTGAGGATGAGGGAGAGATTATTGTTGCTGTACCAGTTCGTCAGATTCTTTATCTCGTTCCTGTACTCTTTCTTGTCATTGTTTGAAATTCGACACATTACGGTGCTGTTGTCAGCAAACTTGAAAATTGAATTTGAAGGGAATTTGGCCCCACAATCATAGGTGTTTAAGGAGTATGGTAGGAGCTGAGGATACAATTCAGGCCCTTATTTTTCCTCTTTTCCAGTCTAACTGAGTAACAAAAATTGCTTAAATCTTGCAATAACGACAGTAGCCTTTAATTTTATTTGCCATGTCAAATAAGTGGGGTGGTGGTTATAAAAGTTATTGCGATAGGGCATCCATTGTTGCATAACTAAAACTTTCCAAAATCCTAATTGATGAAATTGAACCAAATGTTTTATGGAAGGAAAAGCACAAATGATACTTGGAATTGTTGATTGACTTGTTTTACAGCCCTGTTAAAACTGGAAGCTGCCTTAGGATTTCTTTTTGACAATTTGTGATCAGAATTTTCCAGCTGTGGTTATATTTGGACATGCATAATCAAAAGCAAACAAAATGTTTGTTTAATCAGCCTAAACAAAGTGTAATCTGGTTAATACGTGGCATAACCAACTATCTAACGAAATATTATCTTAGGAAAATACCAAAGTTTTTTGTTTTGCAGTTGCACTGTATGAAAAGAGATAGGATCAGGCAAGCTAGGAAGGTATTTGTCTGGAGTAAGGGGAAATATGAAGAGATCAGGCAGATAATTGGACGAATAAACTGGAAGGAGGTGTTCTTGGGGAAAAGTACAGAAGGAGGGTGGCGGATATTCAAGGAATGTTTGTCTGGGGCTCTGCACGACAACGTTCCGAGGAGACAAGGGGGTTTTGGTAGAACGCGGGAACCGTGGTGCACTAAGGTTGTGATGAACCAAGTCAGGAAGAAAAGAAAGGTGTATAAAAGGTTCAGAGAGCTAGGAGATGTTAGGGATCTAGAGGAGTATAAGGCTTGTAGAAAGGAGCTTAAAAAGGAAATTAGGAGAGCCAGAAGGGGTCATGAGAAGGCCTTGGCGGGTAAGATTAAGGAGAATCCCAAGGCCTTCTACAAATATGTGAAAAGTGAAAGGATGAGAAGAGAAAGGATAGGACCTATAAAAGGTGAAGGGGGAAATTCTGTGTGAATCCAGAAGAAATGGCAGAGATGCTTAACGAGTACTTTGCCTCGGTATTCACGGTGGAAAGTGATCTGGGAGGTTGTACTACAGGTTTGCGGCAGATGGAAAAGATTGAGTATGTGGGTGTTAGGAAAGAGGATGTGTTAGAACTTTTAAATTCTATCAAGATAGACAAGTTGCCAGGGCCGGATGGGATGTACCCCAGGTTATTGAGGGAAATGATTGCAGAGCCACTGGCGATGACCTTTGTGTCGTCGATGGAAACGGGAGAGGTTCCGGAAGATTGGAGGATTGCGGATGTGGTTCCTATTTTTAAGAAAGGGAACAAGGATAGTCCGGGAAATTACCGACCGGTGAGTCTGACCTCAGTGGTTGGTAAGCTGATGGAGAGGCTTCTGAGGGACAAGATTTATGAGCATTTGGAGAAGTTTAGGTTGATTAGAAATAGTCAGCATTGTAAAAGGCAGGTCGTGCCTTATGAGCTTAATTGAGTTCTTCGAAAATGTGACTGAACACATTGACAAAGGAAGAGCAGTGGACGTGGTGTACATGGACTTCAGCAAGGCATTTGTCAAGGTCCCACATGCAAGACTTCTTGAGAAGGTGAGAGGCCATGGGATCCAAGGGGCTTTGGCCTTGTGGATCCAAAACTGGCTTGCCTGCAGAAGGCAGAGGGTGGTTGTGGATGGCTCTTTTTCTGCATGGAGGTCGGTCACCAGTGGAGTGCCCCAGCGATCTGTTCTAGGACCCTTGCTGTTTGTCATTTTCATAAATGACCTGGATGAGGAAGTGGAGGGATGGGTGAGTAAGTTCGCCGATGACACGAAGGTCGGTGGTGTTGTGGATGGTCTGGAGGGATATCAAAAGTTGCAGCAGGACATCGACAGGATGCAAGACTGGGCGGAGAAGTGGCAGATGGACTTCAACGCAGATAAATGTGTAGTGGTCCATTTTGGCAGGAATAATGGGATGAAGAAGTACAATATAAGGGGTAGGAGTCTTAGCTGTGTTGTAGAGCAGAAGGATCTTGGGGTCCAGGTCCATAGGACTCTTAAATCGGCCTCGCAGGTGGAGGAAGTGGTCAAGAAGGTGTATGGTGTACTGGCCTTCATTAATCGAGGAATTGAGTTTAGGAGTCAGGAGGTAATGATGCAGCTCTATAAGACTCTTGTCAGACCCCACTTGGAATATTGTGCGCAGTTCTGGTCGCCTCACTATAGGAAGGATGTAGAAGCTATTGAAAGAGTGCAGAGGAGATTTACAAGGATGCTGCCTGGATTGGGAGGCAGGCCTTATGAAGATAGGTTGAGGGAGCTGGGACCCTTCTCACTGGAGAGATGTAGGTTGAGAGGCGACCTGATAGAGGTTTATAAAATGTTGAGAGGAATAGATAGGGTGGATTCTCAGAGACTATTTCCCCAGGCTGAAATGGTCGCTATGAGAGGACACAGATTTAAGGTGCAGGGAAACAAATACAGAGATGTTAGGGGTAAGTTTTTCAGTCAGAGGGTGGTGAGTGAATAGAATCGGCTGCCGTCAGTGGTGGTAGAGGCAAACTCGCTGGGGTCTTTTAAAAGACTTCTGGATGAGTATATGGGAACTAATGGGATAGGGGGTTAAAGATAGACCTATGGCTTGGTAGGTATAGATGTGATCAGCGCAACTCGTGGGCCGAAGGGCCTGTTTGTGCTGTAGTGTTCTATGTTAAAAGCTGCGGCCAGAATTTTCGAGCCATTTGTGTCGAGCTGCAGCTGCAAGTGACGATGGAGAATTTGGTACTCAGCCAAATCTCTGCTCACTGCAGTGGGGCCAGAAAATCCTGCCGACACAAATGGCCGGAAATTTCTCCCATATTTATTTTTGTATTATTCATTTCTCTCATTCCCACTTGCCTGTTTCCCTCTTACTTCTATGAGTCATATGCTAAATGCAGCCAAGGGAGTGGGTAGGTGACTTGTGCCAAAGCTACTGCCAGATCTGTTCAGTCAGAGGCAATCATCAGCCATTTGGTGAGAATTTCCTCCTTTACTTTATTCTTGAGTGCATGTTGAAATTAGAAACTTGACTTGGAATGGGAGTTCTGTGTGTGAACATGGTGGCAGCAATATGCAGCATGTTCGAATGCTTTGGATACAAAAAGGGTAATGGAACCAGTATAAAATCTTTTTGCCTTCATTACCCTTAAAACCAAATCTTTATTTCTTAAAATTAATGACCTTAGATGGAGAATCCGTGATAGAGAGCTTTGCATTCTTCGTGTTTTATGTTATTTTTAAAAAATTTATTAGTGTCACTGATTTGCTTACACTAACATTGTAATGAAGTTACTGTGAAAATCGCCTAGTCGCCACACTCCAGCACCTGTTGAGCACACTGAGGGAGAATTTTAGCATGGCCAGTGCACCTAACCAGCATTTATTTTGGACTGTGGGAGAAAACTGGAGCTCCCAAAGGAAACTCACACAGGCACGGGGAGAACGTGCAAACTCCAGACAGTATGTCCCAGGGCTGGAATCTAAACCTCTTGATAAGATTTACCATGTGACAGAAACTCCTGTCTGGTTAAAGAAAACAAACTGTCTTTATACAGTACCTCGCCAGAAAGCACATTACAATCAATTAAGAACTTTTGAAGTGTATTTATTGCTTTAATAGAGGAAACTTGGCAGCCATTTTGTGCATAGCAAGTTCCCACAAACAGTAATGAAATGTGTGACTGGATAGTCTGCACTTTAATGAAGTTGGTTGAGGGACAAATGTTAGGGAGGATGCAGTTGATCTCTACTCTTTGAAGTTGTGGCATGGGATGCTTTGCTCCTATGGAGCAGCTTAGCATCTCATCCAAATGGTGCCGGCTCTGATTTTCTATGATCCTCTCGGTACTACAGCTGAGTGTCAGTTTTCATTTTATGCTCATGTCTCTGGAGTGGAGCTTGAAGCACAGCATTCTGACTCAACTGAGCTGTGATTGTTACGATTAGCCATTATTTGTGAAAATTACTATCTCTCGTTTCCCATTGACACTATTTTTGGCTGAGAATCCAGATGGCTGTTTAAGTTCTCTGCCTACTTGAATCTGGTTGTTGAGTCGTGTGGTAATAACTGCCTTTTATTTCTGCCCCTTCACTAGGGAACTGCTTGGTTTGTAATCTCGTGTCTTGCATCTAAGTATTGAGGAAATCACTGCATTTCTTTGCATAGTGAAATGAAAAATGGAATTTCTGTTTTAATAATATTCTGTAACTGCTTGTAAGATTTCAGACAGCTTTGATGTTTTGCTATGTCACAGTTTACTTTGCAAAATACCCAAAAGAATTGTAATCAGATTTACGTTTTTGGGCAAATAGCCAGGGATCCACCTACTATGACAAACTGGTGCCCTTAAATATAGTTTTGCCCAAAAACTTTGCAGTGAATCTGTCTGTGAGCTTTCAGAAGGAGATTAGGAAATGTACTTAATTCCTAGAGAAGTTTCGGCATGATTGCTTACTTTTGAAATATTATCTAACTCCCTAACTTTAGAGTTTCTCTATGTCCCAGAAGCTGGATGGCATCTTTACAGAAGCAAGGTTCGAGTGCAAGGGATGAAGCGCCATCAGCCAAAAAATGCAGGTAGAGTATTCACTTTGTAAAAACATCCAACTTGCTGATGCAGTTATTGTCTTGTGTTTCCAAATTGACTGTCCAAACAATCTTCTGAGATTTTTTTAAAAATGTACTGTTAGGTATAAGAAACTAGTGGTGAATTCAGATATCTAAGAAATAGAAATTGTGCAGTGAGTAGAGCACTATGTTAAAGCAAAGGATATGTTAATGTAGAGTGCAATCCACTAGTAAGGCTTTTTATGTCACTAATGAAAAATTAAGATTTGGCTATAACCATGGGACTTTTTTTACATTGAAATCCATGGCTTTGGTTTTACAAGCTGGCTTTTTTACATTGCTGTCTAGCATTTCTTTTGATCCCAAAAGTGAGGGGTGGGAGGTTTAGGAGGGATTTGAGGAAAAGCTTTTTTACTCAGAGGGTGGTGACAGTTTGGAATGCATTGCTTGGAAGGATGGTGGAAGCGGGATGCCTTATATTCTTCAAAAAGTACCTGGATGGTACTTCTGGCATGCTGTAATGTTCAAGGCTATGGGCCAAGTACTGGCAAGTGGGCAGGTCAGGGTATTTCATGTGTCGGAGCAGACTCGATGGGCTGAAAGGCCTCTTCTGCACTGTGGTATTCTGTGATCATTTGCTTCTGTGCAGGATCATGCGCAGAAGAATAATCTGAATTAGACTCTTCCAATGAATCTGCAGGAAAAAAATGCACTGGATAAAAAATAACTAAGTAAAATTATTTTAATTTTTGAGTTGGAAATAGAAGTATTTACTTCACCACCCCAACCCCATCAATTCACGTCTGATCGAAATCTAAATGGTTAGAGCTAAATAATATGGCTGGTAGAAGTTGGACATATGTTCCACAATTTTTATGGTTATCTTGGAGTTTTGTTTTTCTTTCATCTTCTGAAGTGTTTTTAAGCTATGATTTATTGTTTGACTGAGGAAGATGAATGGGTTAAGTAGAGTCCATGATCAATACTATTGCATATGATTTATGCGGAACAGTTTCGTTGTCTAATCTTCCTCATTTCCATGTTTGTATGTAATCTATGAGATTTGGTTTCCACCTATGCCTTTCCGGTATTGGTTCTCACCCCTGTCCCATACGCAGTATACTCCACCTGAAAAAGAACTGGAACTCCGATCTCCAAGCGTAATGTTGGATCTTGAGAATCTTGAAACTACTCCAGAATATGTTGGAAACATCCAGGTGATAGGAAATTATCTCGCTTAGAATTTATTTCTACTTTTATCAGCTGGATGTCTAAATGTTGTTGGTATGCTGGTTCTCTGCACAGTAGATGTTTTCCCTGTATGTTATCAATATTGGATATGAGCATCAGGTTCTTCTCCTCAGGATTGAGGAGGTCAGTTGTGTAATCTTGCGCTGAGTGTATGTCACAGAGTCAGACAGGGTAAGATTTTCCAAAACAGATTTTGGGTGTCCCAGTGAAAGGAGGGGCTAAGTTATTTAATTGATGCTCTTGTGAGTAATATTATCATAGCATGCAATAAACTAACTCAGAAATACGCACATAGCGAGCGAGGCACAATGATGCATCAGCAAGGATCAGTGAAGTGTAAGACGTAGGAATTCTGAATGTAAAGTTGTTTTGACAAAAGCAAACATTTTTTTTTGTGGGAAGTGGCATTAACAAAGATTGTCTCTGGTTTGGAGCACTAAGTGGAGGTGACATCAGTTTAATGTATCATGGAGGGTGGATTGATTTTGAGTGGGTAAGAAAGGAAAGCTGAAAAACAAAGATGTTGAAATGATATAAACTATTTGATTATGTAGAATATAAACCCTGATGGACTGGTTGGTCAAGTGATGTGATTCTGTGTCATGCTTCTATGAATAGCTACTGTTTTGAATTACAATCGCCCTGCTCTACAGTAGTGTTACCAGATACCACTGACTGTACACCTTTTGTGAAATGACACATATGTTGGAATCTTCCCATTCCGCTTGACACTAGGTTCATACTGGGCAGGACCCAAATCATGCAAACATATCTGTTGACCTGGGGGAATGGAGTGCAGTCGGAAAATCCTACTCATAGTCTCCAAGCAGAAGAGGAAATAAAAATTATTCTTGTCCTTTTAAGAGGAGCTTTCCAATTAGTTTAGCTAATGATTCTAGGACAGGAATAGGCCATTCAGCCCATTGAACCTACTTGGAGTTTAACATGATTCTGGCTGTTCAGACACTTCAATGCCCATTACACCCACAATCCTCAAAACCCTCCCTATACTCTTGAAGCAAGACCACACTTGCTATTCCTGGACATAAAATTGTCATATTTGAATAATATGATAAATGAATGGATGTAAAGAATCAGTTCCCACGTAATTATTATGTTTTGCTTGGGTATTTATAGATCAGTGGTAGGCATTCAAGATAGTTTGTTGACAGTTGCCTTCGTGTGGGATTGCCACATTTCACTGATTTTTGTCCATGTAGTTTTTCCCCCACCAGTCTGACTGAAGTGATTCTCTCGCAAGTTGCCTAGTGCTTCATGTCGTCAGTGTATGCTTAAACTGGACCATCTGATAGGCAACATGACAGCTCAGAGACTATCGCTGTTGCTGTGCTGACACACCGATTTGGACCTGTGTCTGCGGGAGTTTGTGCATTCTCCCCGTGGTTGCGTGGGTTCCATCTGGGTGCTCCGGTTTCCTCCCACATCCCAAAAATGTGCTCTTAGGCTGATTGGGTAACAAATTGTCCCTATATTGGTCCCTATATGGGAATCTTCAACAATAGGCATAGCCTAAAGACAAGGATATGTCATTAGGATGTTAGGATGGCGGCGTGGGCTTGTTGGGCCGAAGGGCCTGTTTCCCATGCTGTGTTGCTCTTTGTTCTTTGTACAAAGCAAGAGAAAATGATTAAAAGCAAATTACTGCAGACGCTGGAATCTGAAACCAAAAGAGAAAATGCTGGAAAATCTCAGCAGGTTTGTCTGCATCTATAAGGAGAGAAGAGCTGATGTTTCAAGTCCAGATGACCCTTTGTCAAAGCTAGGCTTGAAAATGAAGCTAGGTGTGTGAGAGCTCTGCATCTAAAGTGCAAATATTTATTTTGTTTTTACCATTTGAAGTTGATGAGAGTTCTATTCATACATAAAGTGATTAAGCATTTCCTATAACTCTTTGTGGAATATTAGATATGTATGTAATCTTATTTATGGGTCATGGTTAATGAACAAGCCTGATTTCAATCTTGTGGTCCACTGATATGAAGGGCCACCCATGCAACATGCTCCCTAGCCTGTGTTGCCCATTACTGATATAGATACTAGCCATTTTGCTTTCCTGTACATCGTGCACACACTGTAACATTTGGAGCTGAACATAAAACTGGGCCTAAGTCTCAGATTATAGGAGAATAACTCAATACTTAACAGGCCTAGGAAGCATTAGGTTTGTAAGTTAGCTGTCAACTAATTACAATGTTTAGTGTGGCTGATTAAAATTCATTGATTGCATGTTTTTGTAGATTGTAAAACCTAATCATATTGTGGTTTGAAAACAAGAATGACTCTTTGAGGATGAGGGTATTGGAACCAAATTCTTGCACATAAAAAATGATTTGGCAGCTTTTATATTGGGAAAAAAAACTGTTGTAAATTGTATAACGTAAAGTAAGGATGTCTGTGGGAATTATTTTAAATTCCATTTTCTCATTTGGCATGTCACGATTTTCCATCCATAAGCAAGCTTCCATTTTTTTTTGGACAGTGGATGCTAGTAATAGTTCTGCTATATTTCATAGAATCCCTATAGTGCAGAAGAAGGCCATTTGGCCCATCGAATCTGTGCCAATAACAATTCCACTTTGGCCCCATTTCTGTAACCTCACATATTTACCCTGCTAATCCCTCTGACCTACACATCCTGGAACACTAAAGGATAATTTAGCCTAGCCAATGCACCTAAGCTGCACATCTTTGGACTGAGAGAGGAAACCAGGGCGCTTGAAAGAAACCCATGCCAACACAGGGAGAACGTGCAGACTCTGCACAGACAGTGATCCAACTGGGAATCAGACCTAGTTCCCTGTACCAGTGAGCCAGCACTGCTGACCACCGTGCCACTGCTTCTGGACTTATTTGTTGTTTGTTATCCTAGCGCCATTCCCTTTTGTCCTGCACTATGATCCCTTTCATCATTTAATTACCCTCACCTACAACCCTATTGAACTTTGCTGGCTTTGCACTCGCTTATAAACTTGTAAGTCTCTTCCAGTTCTGATGAAAGATCATTGAACTGTAACAAATCTATTTTTCTCTCTCATATTTGTGCTATCTGACTTATTGAGTGTTTGTAGCAATTTCACACCGCAATGTATACCTTTGCATTTTGCTTTTGTTCCACTTAGTTGTACTATTCAGTATAACTGACTTTCTATCTGAATTCATTTTAAGTTCTGTGTTATTATGAGTAAAATTTAAAATGCTTATATTCATTAAAGAAACATAACAACTGAAATCTATCTGCTAGGAAGCTTTTGCCCAGTCTGAAGACTAAGAGACCCCAGGACTTGGTGTTGGTGATTGGAACGGGTGTGAGTGCTGCGGTAGCACCACAGGTCCCTGCACTGAAATCCTGGAAAGGACTAATTCAAGCTTTGCTAGATGCTGCTAATGACTTTGATCTCCTCGAGGAGGAAGAGAACAAAAGATTCCAAAAAGCCCTGCGTGAAGATAAGAATCTTGTACATGTTGCACATGACTTGATACAGAAACTTTCACCAGTAAGTAATTTTCAGTCACCTGTAATTAACAGTTTTGGTAAAGAATGATCCAGCTCAGTGTGTGTGCTGTCATAGATGACTATGATTTGGTTTTTATTGTTTTTTTGACTGTGAATCAATTATATCAATATTCCTGTGCAGCTGATGCAAGTGGGGGAAAGTATATGTTGCGGTATGGTTTTAGCTTGGGAATGAAGTACTGAAACACCCTGTATTTGATTCAGTTGAACACATTTGTAAATCAGCCTTTCAGAACCAATGTCATTGAATATTTGAATCGTTGTTAATATATCTGCATCTAGTACAGATCCACGTATCATATGTTGCTCTGCCAGTGCTAATGGTGAAGGTGCAGCAACTATAATTGGCAGTGGTACTAATCACGTTGTCCCATTGTCAACACTGATATCACTCTATTTCAGTTTACAGTCCATTGCTGTGCTGTTATTGGTTGTACACTATTATTTTCCATTTATTAAATAACTTAGTGTGTACAAATTTGAAGAGATGGTTCACAGCCCTGTGAATTATCTTAATGCTTTTAAGCAGTGCTGCTCACGGTATTATTTGTGGTTCATGTTTCATTCACCCTAAAGCCCTTGGTGAACTTGGTTACCCTGTGTCTTTAGGTCCTATTCTTCTACTCACTAGTAGTAGCACTGGACAAATTTGAAGACATACTACATTATGCAATCCTGCTTTATAAATATCTTTCCTTGTTCTCTAAAATTTGCCTGCAAGATCTCATCCTTCTTCCTACCTATGTTATTGATACCAACATGACCTTGGGCTGTTTGCCCTCACCGCTCAAATGTTCTTCACTCTCTCACTCCCCCAGAGCCACCGCACTTTTCCCCCTCTCCCCAAAAAAAAGTTCTATGGCTGTTTAGTAACTGTGCCGATGCAAAATGACACTGAACAAGTAATTACGTGGAACAAAGAAATGGTAGAGGAATTAAATAGATATTTTGCGTTGATCTTTACTATAGAGGTAATCACCATCACGACAAACTAATGGATCTAATGGTTTGCATCCCATGATCTTAAAGGAGGTAGCTACAGAGATTATGGATGCATTAGTAGTTATTGGTTCTGGAATGGTGCCATAGGATTGGAAAACTGCCAGTGTGATACCCTTTTTCAAAAAGAGAAAACGGAAAATGCAAGGTACTACAGGCCAATTAGTCTAACTTCAGTTATTGGAAAACGATTAGAATTGATAATTAAGGAAAGAATGGCAGTGCATTTGGAAAGTCATAATCTGATCAGTGTCAGTATGGTTTCATGAAGGGGAAATCACATCTGACAAATTTACTCAAGTTCTTTGAGGAGGTATCATCCAGGCTAGATAGAGGAGACCCACTCAGTGTTCTTTATTTGGATTTTCAAAAGGCATTTGATAAGGTGCCACACAAAAGGTTGCTACATAAGATATGAGCTCATGGTGTTGCAGGTAATTTGGCATGGAAAGACCATTGACTAACTAACAAGAAGCACTGAGGAGGGATAAGGAGCCCTTTCTCAGGTTGGAGGGCAGTAGAATGATGCAGGAATCAGTCCTGGGACCCTAGCTCTTCACTATATATATATTAATCATTTGGAGGAAGAACAGAGTGCATTGTGATCAGATTTGTGAATGATAAAAAGATGGGAGGGAAGGCAGATTGTGAGGATATAAATTGTTTGCAGTATGTTCTATGTTGTAAAGATATTGACAGGTTAAGTGATTGAATTCCATTTGCCAACTTTTTTACCCAATGTGGGAAAATGTGAGATAGAATGAGAAGGTGGATTATTATTTAAATAGAAAGAAACTGCAGAAAGCTGTAACACAAAGGGACTTGGGGGGTCCTTGTTCATACAGGTGCAAAAGGTAATGAGGAAGATAAATAGAATGCTGGTTTTTATTTCAAGGAGGCAGGAGTATTAAAAATAGAGATGTTGCTGCACAAGCTACTAGTGAGGCTGTATTTTGAATACAGTTTTGATTCCCTTATTTATAGAAAACATTAGAAACAATATAGAGGAGGTTTGCTGTGATCCCAGATATGGTGAGCCTGCTACATGAGAAAAAATTAATTAGATTGGCTTTGTACTCCTTGGAGTTCAGAAGGGTGAGAGACAATCTGATTGAAACATATAAGATTCTTAAGGGGTTATGCAATAAATGCTGAGATGATGTTTCCACTCATGGGAGAGTGTAGGATCAGTTGCAAAATAAGGAAAAGCTGAGTTAAGATGGAAGAATTTCTTCTCTCAAAGAGTGGTGATTCCTTGGAATTCTTTACCTCAGGAAGCTGTGGAGGCTGAGGCCTTGAACATTCTCAAGGCTGAGTTTGATAGGTTTTATCAGTGGAGGAGTTATAGGGAGAAAGCAGAAAAGTGACTTAGTGAGTGTTAGATCAGCTTTGATCTTATTAAGTAGCAGCACAGGCTTGACGGGTCGAATCGCCCACTTTATTTCTACTTTGTTGTTATGGTCTTGATCCTGACAACAGGAAACAACATACCATCTTGGGGTCATGTATGTCACCACAGAAACACCTGTCTGCTCACCTAAACATTGGATTCCTTATCCCTTGATTTTCTGACACTCCTTCTTCCCCCATGTGTAGTTGAACCTTCTAGTTCCTCAGCTTGTGCTCTGACTGTATTGCCCAGTGGAATCATTGTCTCTTACCATAATTCAATATATGTTAGAGAAGACGATGCATTTAGAAGTTCAGAGCTACTGAACTCCGGCAGTCTGCCTTTCTGTCTCTATCCGCACACTGAAAAGCTGTAGGGTGATCACCTCCTGGAATGTATGATTCACATTTTGCTCCGCCTCATGGAAGTAAGCAATGATGTCTGTTGCTGCTCAAATTCTAAACCACAGACCTCGACTTCCTCCAGCTGATGATACGTACTGTATGTGTGATTATGCAGGACGCAGGAAGCATCCTGAGATTCCCATGCGGCGCACAATGTGCATTTCAGCGAGATAGAAATGTTCTGCCATCCTTCTGTTTATTATATGACTAGTTAAACTTACCAACAATTAGATTTGCCCCAGTTTGGAATAAAAAAAACACCCACCATTGCCAACTACCTTGCACTGTCTTATACCCAGCCTTCTGCTTTTGTTAAAGAACAAAAATATTATTCAAATTACTCAACCTCCAAGCACCATGCAGTACAAAACATCAAAGTACTGGATTTAGAAAATAACAATTGTCATCACAGATAGTAGTTGTAAACAGCTGTATTTGAGTTAATTGGAAAAGAAGGATTGATTTTGCTCATAGTTAAAAATATCTTTGAAATAAAAATTAATGTTTCTGCAAGATTAAGTTTACCATTAAATGTACAGTTTTAAAATATTATCGATTTCTCTCTCTCTCTGTCTCTCAAACATGTTCCCATTTCTTCCTACCTCCTCCACAGTAAACATAAATATTTTCCTCTAATCAGGAATTTAGTTTCTCTTTGAGACAATATTTTTTGACTCCTAAGGATATTTGAAGCCTTGTTGCAACCTGTATGCTTGATTTATGTTCTGATGTATGTCTGCATTTACTGAATTTGCTCAATCTCCACAGCGCACTAGCAACGTTCGATCAACCTTCTTTAAGGACTGTTTATATGAGGTATTTGATGACCTCGAATCCAAGATGGATGATGTTGGGAAGCACCTTTTACAATCAGTCTTGAAGCTAATGGAGAATGGAACTCTAGTTTTAACCACCAACTTTGACAATCTTGTTGAAATCTATGGAGCTCACCAAGGAACACAGTTAGAGTCCTTAGACCTCACGGATGAGAAAAAGGTAAAATGGATCAAATGCTGCATGGTGACAATTTGCATCACAATTGCCTGGGCCATTGATATTCAAGAAAGAATTAGTTGGCCCATATACACATACCAAAGCCAGTGATGGCACAGAGCTGCAATTCTGCCTTATAGCTGCATTATAAATGAGAATCCTGTCCATACCTTCATTTAAAAAATAGGTCTCTGTGTGGAAATAATCAGGACCAACATTTAGTTGGTCCTGATTATAATCCTCCTAATAATCAGGAAGAACTCTTTGGGCCTCAGCAGAAATAGTGTTCACAATTGTAATCTCCACTCTTGAGGAAGGATGTGAAGGCTTGGAATGGTTAAAGATAGATTTACGAGAATGGTTTTCAGGCAGAGGGATTTCAGTTACGCAGCCTGGAGGGGCTAGGATTGCTCTCCTTGGAGCAACAACAGTTGGAGGCAGCTTTGGAAGAGTTAGGAAATTATCAGCATCAACGTGACCATAGGGGAAGTAGGATGAGAAACAAAAAGACATTTGGAAATCTGTCATAATCAAGTATTCTGCAGTCACTGTTAGTCTCAGCCTTGGTAACATTTGCCTGGAGTCTTATAGGTGGAACTGAAATGTTTTTTTCTTCTGGACCTCCTTTAAAAATATCTTCTGGAGCTTCTTTGAAAAATATCTTTTATTTACCTTTTGTTAAGTTTTAATCGGGCAATTAAAGACTGTCTCTCACCTCTGACACACGCCTTCCTTGACCTCTCTGTCTCCATTTCTGGTAATAAACTGTCCACTAGTATCTGTTACAATCCCACCGACTCTAGACTACTTTGACTATAGCTCTTCACACCCCATATCCTATTAGAACTCCATCCTGATCTCTCAGTTCCTTTGTCTCTGTTGCATTTGTTCTGATGATACCACTTCCCAAAATAGCACTGCCGATATATCTTCCTTCTCCCTCAATCATGGTTTTCCACCCATTGTGGTTAGCCGGGTATCTAACCCATCCCCTGGATTACTGTTCTCACCCCACCCTCCTAGAAGCAGGATAGGGTCCCCCTTGTCTTCATTTTTCACATTCAAAAGATCATCATCTGCGAACTCCAACATTCTGCAGGGACAACTCCGGGGCACCAGATCTACTCCTCCATCATATCCAACACTTCACCCTGTATCTGCGGCACCTTCCCATGTAATCACTGAAGTTGCAACATTTACCCCTTCCTCCTTGCTCACCATTCCAAGTCCTAAACGCCCCTTTCAGGTGAAGCAGCACTTCATATGCACTTCCTTCAATCTGATCTGTTGCATTTGCTGCAGAGAGACCATCGCCGACCGGGTGACCGCTTTGCTGAACATTTTCGGCTTGTCTGCAAGCAGGACCCAGATCTTCCTGTTGCTTGCCATTTGAGCACACCAGCCTGCTCTCCTGTCGGCATGTGCTTGGCTTGTTGCAATGTTCTAGTGAACCCCAAAGCATACTGGTGGAACAGCACGTCATCTTCCAATAGGGCACTTTACTTCACTTCTGGAGTGAACATTGAGTTCAACAACTTTAGAGGATGAACTCCTTTCTTCATCCTATTTTCATTTATTTTATTCCAATTCATTTCATCTCACTCATCCATTTTATCATTTTTTTTTAACTTACGTTCTCCCAGTCCTCTGTTCCAGCTCTCCTTTTTTTCACCTCACCCCTTCAGTGCAACTGCTACATTCCTCAGGCAGTCCTTTAGCAATCTGTACCTCTTCTGTATTCTCACATTCTGATCACTTAATGGACACCCTTAGCACTTTCTGAGCCTTTTGTACATAGAACATAGAACACATTACAGCATTCTCACTTACATTCCCTTTGCCCAATTCCACCTCCTCCCCAAAACCCCAATTATATTTTCTTTGCTCTCAGCTCTGACGAAGGGCTATGTAGACTCAAAACGTGGCTCTAGTCTCTGCTGTCAGTCCTGCTGAGATTTTGCAGCATTTTCTGTTTCTGCCTCTCACGTTTTTGTTCAGATGATGGATGTTCATTACAGTGGGTGTTCTTTTCTTTCTTTTACAATGCTGAGTAGAGCTGCTGTGTATTTCCAGCAATTCCTGTTTTAAACGTTAAACTTTGTGAGCCATTAATTCAGGTCACAGTGAATGACAGTACACTCATCAACATGAAGTTTAGTAACTCAAACATGGAGCCATCACAATCTGTAACAACAAATGTTTATGACAATAATAATTTTAACATTTTATAAGAGAATTATACAATACCCTTACTATTTCCCCCGGATCCCCCAGAGAATTTTCACAGTAACTTTCTTTCAGTGTGAATGTAAGCTACTTGTGACTAATAAACTTTTAAACTTTAAGGAAGCTGAAAGGCTTCTGATGTGCCTTACATAAAGCTCTCGGCAGCACGTGCTTGCTGTTTATTGTGTTCAGTGGATCAGCCCCTGAGTTACTTCTGAAATTCTTTCCTTAAACATCCATTTAGCATGAGAGGTGCAAGGGGTGTACCAGATGGGTGCTATCAAAGTCTACAGTGTAAACAAAAGATATTGAGTAATGTACAACAGACTCTGAGAATTCATTTTTCAATTGTATAATGTGTGGGTAAGATAGCTTTGTAAAAATATTAATACGTTGAGAATTTATTAATGTGATTAATTGAAATGAACGAGGCAGAAAGCTGCATTTGACTTCATTGCAATTGCCATTTGTTTTGCTATACATATTATGATAGACTAGCTCTTCCAGCCTATGTGTTCCATTCTGTTTCTATTTGTGGTAGGTACTTGAATGGGCACAGGAGAAAAGAAAGTTAAGTGTGTTACATATCCACGGCGTTTACACTAACCCGAGCGGAATTGTTCTACATCCTTTGGGCTATCAGAATGTGTTGCGGAATACAGAAGTAATGGTGAGTTTTATATTACTTTCCTAGTGCAGATATTGAAATACCATGAGTCAGGAGGTTTAAAAGGAGCCATCTGGAAGATCACAGTTGCAGTGTGTATCTTGGCTTATGCTATTTCTACAGCAGAATACTGAATATGTATCTGAGCTTTCTGGAACTTGCTATTTGACTAATTATCCCAATCAGTGATTTTCCTCCATCTCTCCACTTCATCCTCTGCCACCTGTGGAGGATAATTGTTGTCACCAATTGAGCTGAGACTGAGTGATACGGTTTTTAAAGGGTATAAGTTATTTGGATATTGATTGCAGCTTCGATTTATGACAGCCTTAAAGCTCCCTGATATGTCGTGTGATATATCAGAACAGTATGGAGAGGCTCCACAAGCTTGTTAAAAACAGTATTTGCAGCCATCTTGACCAGGGCAACTATAAAGCTCAAACTTCGATATCCCACTCTGATGTCAAATCTGTATGTTGATGTGATGCATCAAATAACAACGAGATGATAGGGTAGTGGAAATATCACTGGACTAATAATTCAGAGATCCAGGATCATGCTGTGGGGTACAGGTTCAAATCCCACCTCGGCGGCTGATGAAATTTAAATCTAATTAATTAAAATCTGAAATTGAAATCTAGTCTTAGTAATGGTGACCATAAAATTATCATTGATTCTTATAAAAACCCATCTGCTTCACTAATGTCCTTCAGGGAAGGAAACCTATCTTCCCTATCTGGCTTAAGTGACTCTAGACTTTCAGAAATGTGGTTGTTCCTTAATTGCCCTCTGAAATGACAAATCAATTGGTTCTACCAAACTGCTGCAGAAAAGTTAAAAAGGAATAAAATTTGATGGATCGCTTGACTTTCAGATATTGTACAGTTAATCAAAATGAGTACCAATGATTTGTGTCAGGAAGCTGAGACCTTCATCCACAAATTTATCCACAGTGGCAGCCATCGTCTCGATGTCTACATTGACTTCAGCTCCAGAAACCACAACAGCACGTGTGACCTGTCAATCCTGCCATGTCCTTATCAACATCAAAATTTGGAAAATCATATCTGAGTGATATGTGATGCAAGCGCGGGACCAGCTCCGTTTTTGCAAGCTCTGGTGTTACCCATCTTAATCCTTTTATTTATCCTGATGCACGGCCCATAATTATCTAATCCTGGAGTGTATACTCTGTGCTTTGTTCCTAAAGATTCTGATTAAGTTGGGGTGATGGAGAGGTGAATAAAGTCAAGAAAATCCTCATTTTATCAAGATGGTTGGTGACAGCCAGGTTGAGGCTTTGTTCGTAATAACAGTTTAAGCTGGTGAGCAGATCATGCTCTGGCTGTGTTGTACATGACGTGTGGATGATAGTCTCAGCTCCTGGCACAAATCATTGGTGCTCAATTTGATGAACTGATGATCTTTGAAAGGAAACAGATATAGTGGATAAAAGAAGCTTATTAGACAAGAGGACACTTTCCTCAGTGAAGGTTCACCTTTGGTTCTTGGAAAACCTGCTGTATGAGATGTCGGACGTTCTGATTAATTCGGAGAAGTGGGGCTAGAGAAGGAATGTGCGTGTGTCTGATCTCCTGAGAGGAGCTGAGAACTTCCTGACTAAATCTGAGAACTGGTTGCCATGCATTCATCATCTCAGTTTGAAAGCTGGGCGTGTTAAGTTCAAAGAGGCATACTGTATCTGGTCTTCGGGATCTGGGGTCCATTATCGGCCCTGATCACTGACCTCACGTTATTTTGACCATTGTTCGTTAAGGGGTGGAGTGGACGCAGTTGGACCTCACCACCTGCCAGGTTTCTGGGTGACGATAATACAATAGAGATTGATTTAATAAAACACCAAAGAACAAAAAAAAAAAACAGCATGAGAAACAGGCCCTTCGGCCCAACGAGCCCATGCCGCCACTCCAATGTTCCCACCTCTAACCGTGATCCCTGTCCATGTTTATATATCTATGGATTAAAAACCAAATTTGACACAATTTAGGGAGAATTTGTTTTGCCAATTAGCCTAAGAGCACATCTTTGGGATGTGGGAGGAAACTGGAGCACCAGAGAAAACCCACGCAAACACGGGGAGAATGCGCAAACTCCCACAGACACAGGCCCAAGTCCATGTATCTGCACAGCACAGCGATAGTCACTGAGCTGTCGTGTTGCCCATCAAATGGACCAGGTCAAGTGTACACTAACGACGTGAAACACTAGGATACTCTCAAAAAAAAATCCAAGAGCAACCCTTCACGACTCATCGCGTGTATGCCCCTCATTAGACAACAAGGTGGACCAAAGCACCTGTAGGATAAAAACATCAATATCATCATCTATTTACACACTTTCCAGGGACTCCCAAGGCTCATGATCCCTATTTTAAATCAGTTTTCTATACCCCTCCATTCCCATTCTGTTCATGTGCCCATCTAAGTATTTCTTAAATAACTCCAGAGTACCTGCCTCCACCACTTTACTTGGCAGCGCATTCCATACCCCCACCACCCTCTGTGTGAAAAAACTCCCTCTAGCATCCAAATTATACCTTACCCCCCTCACCCTAAGCCCATGATCCCTTGTGCTATTTGAGTCCATCCTAGGAAAAAGCTTAACCCTGTTTACTCTATCTATACCCCTCATAATCTTGTACACCTCTATTAGATCTCCTCTAAGTCTACGTCTTTCTAAGGAAAACAGTCCCAATTTGCCTAACCTCTCCTCGTAACTCAGACCTTCCATACCAGGCAGCATCCTGGTAAACCTCCTCTGCACTCTCTCCAGAGTCTCCACGTCCTTCCAGTAGTAAGGCGACCAGAACTGGACGCAGTATTCCAAATGAGGTCTAACCAACGTTTTATACAACTGCAACATTAAAGGCCAGCTCTTGTACTCTATACCCCTTCCTATAAAGGCTAACATACTATATGCTTTCTTCACAACCTTCTCCACTTGCTCTGCCACCTTCAGAGACTTGTTCACCTGCACCCCCAGGTCCTTCTGCGTTTCTATATTCTCAATAGGTCTACCCTTTATCATATACCTCCCCCATATGTTCTTTCTCCCGAAATGCATCACCTCACATTTATCAGGATTGAATTCCATCTGCCATCTGTCTGCCCAAGCTACCAGCCTATCTATGTCCTGCTGCATCGCCTGACAATGCTTCTCACTATCCGCAAGTCCAGCCATCTTTGTATCGTCTGCAAACTTGCTGATCACTCCACTTACTCCCTCTTCCAAGTCATTTATATATATTACAAATAGAAGAGGTCCCAGTACCGAGCCCTGCGGCACACCACTAGTGACCGACCTCCAGCTAGAAAACACCCTTCCACTATTACTCTCTGTCTCCTATTACCAAGCCAGTTACTTATCCATCTAGCGACCTGTCCTTGTATCCCATTAGCCTTGACCTTCTCGACTAACCTCCCATGAGGGACTTTGTCAAACGCCTTACTAAAATCCATATAGACGACATCAACGGCTCGCCCTTCGTCCACCGTTTTTGTCACCTCCTCAAAAAATTCTACCAGATTTGTAAGGCACGACCTCCTCTTAACAAATCCATGCTGCGTATCCCTAATCAGATAGCAACGCTCTAAATGCCTGTACATCCTATCTCTAAGAATCCCCTCCAACAGCTTCCCTACCACTGTCGTCAAACTCACCAGCCTACAATTTCCAGCGTTATCCCTACTATTCTTTTTAAACAACGGTACAACATTAGCTATTCTCCAGTCCTCTGGGACCTCACCTGTGTCCAAAGAAGAGACAAAGGTTTGTGTCAGAGGCCCAGCAATTTCACCCCGCATCTCCCTAAGCAGCCTGGGATAAATGCCATCAGGCCCCGGAAATTTATCAGTTTTAATGCTACCTAGAAGCTCTAACACTTCCTCCCTCGGTGTGGATGTTTCCCTCAACTGGTCGACAGCTTTCTCAGAGACAGGAGCCGTCAACAAGCCCCTCTCCTTCGTGAATACAGACGCAAAGTATTCATTCAGGATCTCTGCCATTCCCTCGGGCTCTAAGCACAGTTCCCCTCCTCTGTCCCTAAGAGGTCCGATTTTTCCTCTAACCACCCTTTTACTCCTAACATAGTCCCCTTTTTGCCCTTCTGGCTCCCCAGGAGAAAGCATCCACTTGATCAATATTTCACCACCTTAAACATTCACCCCCTCCATCATAAACATTCTGGCAGCAGTGTACACTACATACTAGATGCTCTGCAGCAACTCACCAAGGCTTCTTCGAAAGCACCTTCTAAACACATGATCTTTACCACAGAGAAGGATAAAAGGGCAGATGCATGAGAAATCCATCCCCTGCAGGTTTCCTTCTGAGCCACTCACCACCTTGACTTGGAAATATATCACTGTCCTTTGCTATCACTGCATCAACATTGTGAAGGTATCTTTTTAACAACTTAGAGCACACGGATTGCTGGAGTTCAATAAGGTGACTCACCACCACCACCTTAAGGGCAATTAAGAATAGGCAATAAACATTGGTCTTGTCAGCAATGCCGTCATTGCTTGAGAGGATAAAAAAAATCCTCTTGTCACACTATATTCCTCCCAATAACTTAAATTCCATGTTTTTGACAGTGTCAGGCTTTTCTAACTGGCAAAAGTCAGGGTCTCATGACATGATTAGTACTTGGATGCTTTATAAATGCAGGTTGTTTTTGCTATTGCTGTTCAGTGAATGAATGTACTCACAAAACCAGGAACTAGGATGAGTGAGGAATTGGCTGATCTCTGCCAAAGCAGCAGTTTTGATGATGTTCTGTGCTAAAATGGAGGAAACAGTCCACAAAAGTTCACGTGATTCTGTTTGCAATCCAGTGATTCTTGCAGCAAAATCTGTGTAAACGGGGATATTGGATGAGGAAACGATTTGGACTTGATTCACACATAACTTAATACATTAACTGTTGAGGCTGACACAGGAACAGTGGTCACTTGGGCAATGAGCTTTAGGACACTTGTGGTACCAGAGGAGCCAGAGCCATGACTAGAACAAAGAACATTACAACACAGTACAGGCCCTTCGGCCCTCGATGTTGCACTGACCAGTGGAACCAATTTTATGACTCTCTATCCTAAACTATTCCAATGCTATCCATGTGCTTATCCATTGTCCATTTGAACGCCCTTAAATTTGACGAGTCTACAACTGCTGCAGGCAGTGCATTCCATGCCCTTACTACCCTCTGAGTAAAGAACCCACCTCTAGCATCTGTCCTATAACTACCACCCCTTAATTTAAAGCTATGTCCCCTCGTGCTATCCATCTGCATCTGAGGAAAGAGGCTCTCACTATCCACCCTATCTAACCCTCTGATTATCTTATATGTCTCAATTAAGTCACGTCTTAGCCTTCTCTCTAATGAAAATAACTACAAGTCCCTTAGCCTTTCCTCATAAGACCTACCCATCATACCAAGCAACATGCTGGTAAACCTCCTCTGCACTCTTTCCAATGCCTCCACGTCTTTCTTATAATGTGGCGACCAAAACTCTACACAATACTCCAAGTGTGGTCGCACCAGAGTTTTGTACAGTTGCAACATAACATCTCGGCTCCGAAATTCAATCCCTCAACCAATAAATGCTAACACATTATACGCCTTCTTAACAACCTTATCAACTTGAGTACCAAGAGGAGATGATAAAAGACCAGAACTCTTTGAATAAATGTTTAACTTCTGCAAATGTGAACATTTGTAATTTGGTCTTGATCATTAACTATTGTACATTGAGCAGTGGCCAGTACTATAATTGCTTGTGTTTTAATTACTGAACAGAGAGAAATTCAGAAGCTGTATGAAAATAAGGCCTTTGTCTTCCTTGGCTGTGGCCGGACAGTTGAGGACACAACATTCCAGTCGCTCTTCCTGGAAGCAGTGAGGAACAAGTCTGACCTGGAACACTTCATGCTGGTGCGCAGGGATGATGTGGATGAATTTAAAAAACTTCGTGAAAACATGCTGGACAAAGGAATTAAAGTGATCTCGTATGGGGACGATTACTATGATTTGCCAGAATATCTCGAACGGTTAACCAACGCCATCTGTTCAATAGGGAAGCAAGGTATGTTGTTAGAAGATTGGATTTAATCAGTAACTAAGCATACAAATTGCAGTGGATATTGGGAGCATGTCATTTTGCAGGAGGAAGACCTACTTGATGATATATTGGATTAATGCAGTATTCAGAATGGGTTTATTTTGGGGAAAATAGCTCAGCTTCCTGCTCCTGTTCGCTGTCCAGTGACTAGTGTAAGTGTGTATCTGCAAATCGCAAAAACACAGTCTGCAGGTGCAGCAGGTGATCAAGAAGGCGAATGCAGTGTTGGCCTTTATAGCTAAGGGGATAGACTATAAATGTAGGAAGGTACTTTTGCAGCTGTATAGGGTGCTGGTGAGGCCACAGCTGGAGTACTGTGTGCAGTTTTGGTCGCTGCATTCGAGGAAGGATATATTGGCCTTGGAGGGGGTGCAGAGAAGGTTCACTAGGCTGATATCGGAGATGAGGGCGTTGAATTATGAGGAGAGACTAAATAGGCGAGGTTTGTACTCTTTGGAGTTTAGAAGGCTGAGAGGGAAACTTATAGAGACGTATAAGATAATGAAGGGGATGGATAGGGTAGATGTTGAGAGACTCTTCCCGCTTAACAAAGATAGCAGGATTAGAAGGCACAGCCTCAAGAATTGGGGGGGGGTCCTGTTCAGATCAGAGTTGAGGAGGAGTTTCTTCATACAAAGGGTGGTGAATCTTTGGAATTCTCTGCCTGTTGAAGTGGTGAAGGCTTCCTCACTGAATATATTTAAGTCAAGAGTGGATAGGTTTTTGACTGACAAGGGAATTAAGGGTTACAGGGAAAAAGCGGGAAAGTGGTACTGAACCACTACAGATCAGCCATGATCTTATTGAATGGCGGGGCAGGCTCGAGAGGTTGGATGGCCTACTCCTCCTATTTCTTATGTTCTTATGTATCTCAAAATCCAGTAATCCAAAATCTTGTCATTCAGCCTCTGTGGTCAAGATGCCGGAGACTATAATTGGCTGGGAGATGAGAGGCAGAATAGGTATTAAAATGTTAGTCCTCCAATTGGCAGGAAGTAATGAGCATTGTTTCCAAGGATCGTTGTTGGGTCCTCAACTTTTGAGATTATGTATAAGAAATTTGGAAGAAATTCAGAGTCTCAAACGATATGGAGCAAAGACTTAGATGAAAAGGAGGTCCAGGTGACCTAGATTCTAACTGAATGTTGGAACAGGATCAAATGGCCTTTTGTGCCTGACAATACAAGACAGACTTTTAATGTTGAGAGTCTCAGTATCATCACTAAAGATATGAAATGGACTAGAGATGGATTCCATAGATAATAAACTGAGGAACATCTGTCCCCAGCTTGAAGGGGCAAATTTCCCAGCGATACCAGAGAGCAGCCAGCATTGTGAAAACTGGCAGTGTGTACAGGAGATCATGGGGAATTGAGAAAATGGGTGAAAGGAAAATTTGAGTAATTCAATCCTGATTGTCACAAGTGGTCATCATAGAACATAGAACGCTACAGCACAAACAGGCCCTTCGGCCCACGAGTTGCGCCGATCACATCTATACCTACCAAGCCAGACCTATCTATAACCCCCTATCCCATTTGTTTCCATCCAGAAGTCTTTTAAAAGACCCCAGTGAGTTCGCCTCTACCACCACCAACGGCAGCCGATTCCATTCACTCAGCATCTTCTGAATGAAAAACTTACCCTTAGCATCTCCTCTGTATTTGCTTCCCTGCACCTTAAATCTGTGTCCTCTCGTAGCGACCATTTCAGCCCGGCGAAATTCACCCTATCTATTCCTCTCAACATTTTATAGACCTCTTTATTGGGTCGCCTCTCAACCTACGTCTCTCCAGGGAGAAGTCCTGGCTCCCTCAACCTATCTTCATAAGGCATGCCTCCCAATTCGGGCAACATCCTTGTAAATCTCCTCTGCACTCTTTCAATAGCTTCCACATCCTTCCTATAGTGAGGCAACCAGTATTCCAAGTGGGGTCTGACAAGGGTCTTATAAAGCTGCATCATTACCTCCCGACTCCTAAACTCAATCCCTTGATTAATGAAGGCCAGTACACCATACGCCTTCTTGACCACTTCCTCCACCTGTGAGGCCGATTTAAGAGTCCTATGGACCCGGACCCCAAGATCCTTCTGCTCTTCAACACAGCTAAGACTCCTACCCTTGATATTGTACTCCTTCATCCCATTATTCCTGCCAAAATGAACCACTACACATTTATCCGCGTTGAAGTCTATCTGCTCCTTCTCCACCCAGTCTTGCATCCTGTCTATGTCCCGCTGCAACTTTTGACATTCCTCCACAACATCCACAACGCCACCGACCTTTGTATCGTCAGCGAACTTACTAACCCATCCTTCCACTTCCTCATCCAGGTCATTAATGAAAATGACAAACACCAAGGGTCCCAGAACAGATCCCTGGGACACTCCACTGGTGACCGACCTCCATGCAGAAAAAGACCCATCCACAACCACTCTCTGCCTTCTGCCGGCAAGCCAGTTCTGGATCCACAAGGCCAAAGCCCCTCGGATCCCATGCTGTGTCACCTCAAGAAGCCTTGCATGGGGGACCTTATCAAACGCCTTGCAGAAGTCCATGTACACCATGTCCACCGCTCTTCCTTCGTCAATGTGTTCAGTCATATTTTTGAAGAACTCAAGTAGGCTCGTAAGGCACGACCTGCCCTCATCATCTATTAGAATGGTGGAATTTTAAGGCCCTACCCTTCATTTTGTTCAGGGCTGGGCTCCAGTCACAACATAGAATTCTAACAGATACAATTTGAATGCAACTTCTTAAACTCTTTGCAATCCTCCAAAAAAGTTGGAGTAATATTGCATTCACAATGCATCACGGGGACTTCAGTATATTTTGTAATCTTGAGTTATACAAATTCTATTACATTAATGTGTCCAAAAATTAGCTTGCATCAGTGGAAACCTGGCCGTATTATTAGTGCAGCCTGACTCATTGCCTTTTTCTTGCCTTGGGAAAATGGAGCAGGCTTGATTGGCCAAATGGTCCAATTCTGCTCCTATATCTATGGCTTTGACACAGACTTTTTGAGGAACTGAGAAAGCATGGACTTTAACCAATTACAGTGAAGACAGATGGTCCAACCATAATATCCTTGTCAATAATGTCTTAAAATTTCCACAAGTATTTTGCAAACTTAAGCTCAGAATTAAAATAAAATTCTCCCAAATTAGGAATAAAAGTATGAAACTAGATGCCAGGGACAAGAGCTTAGCCAGTTGGATATAATACCACATACATTGGATATATTACCCAGCCTTGGTTTAGTATCCACTGAAGTGAATAGGTGGAGAATCATGGGCAGTTCCTGACTGACCTTCGTGTGAACACATTTCTCCTTACCTTAATCCTAAACAGCCAGTCTCTTTTCTGTGACCACAAATTCTAGATTCCCCAACCAACAGAAACATCTGACTGGGTATACTGCAATGTTTGGTGCTTGGGTTTTGGTTATTTATAATTGACCTTCTGCCCCAAATGAGTGGGTAGTGATGACATAGATCCAATTGTAATGTGAGCAGGTTGTGTGGATATCAAATGTTATAATGGTGTAATTGAGAGTGTTCTTCTGGGCTTGGAGCTGAGCAGCTTATGTATTCTGAATCTGATCCGTACTAAACCTAACTTGAGAGTGCTTAACATTGATGAAGAAGCTAAACTTTAACGTAATTAGTCTTCAAGAATGATGTCTTTCATCTCATTAGCTGAAATGTTCACTCAAAATACTATGAATTACCCAAAGAGGCTTCAGTCCTGAAGTTGAGGATTGCTTCCAGTTTTGTGTCTAATCTGCATTGCTCCTTTGCTTTTTTTCCCAATAGGAGCACCCAACGTTGACAATATATACAAGAATGGCCCCTATACAGTGAATAGCCAAGGTATGGATTTAGTGTCCGTTTTATTTGAGTCCTTCCATATATGAATCTTCAAATCATATTTTAAAGCAACAAATTGCATTTATGTACAAAAACATCCAGAGAGACTTTGCTTTTGACGGAGGTGGGGGAACATTAGTGTTAGGATGTACTTGAAACAAGCCTGTTTTTGGCCCTGGGTGATTGACTTTTCTTTGTCCTGACCAATGGGGACCTGAATGATAGTATTTTTTTAAACCTAAAAGCTAATTTAAGAAAAATCCAAACCTTTGGACTAGATGAGAGGATTTAACCATTCGGGTCTGCTGGATTGTTCAGTAAGATTCTGTGTAACGCTTAAAGCAGCTTTGCAGGTAGAGGCTGTGGTTAAGAAGGTGTGTGGTGTACTGGCATTCATCAATCGAGGAGTTGAGTTTAGGAGTCAGGAGACAATGCTGCAGCTATAGAAGACCCTGGTCATACTCCACTTTGAATACTGTGCTCAGTTCTGGTTGCCTCATTACAGAAAGAATGGAAGCCATAGAGAGGGTGCAGAGGAGATTTACAAGGATGTTCCCTGGATTGGGTGGTATGCCTTATGACGATAGGTTGAGAGAGCTTGATCTTTTCTCCTTGGAAAAACAAAGGATGAGGGGTGATCTGATTAGAGGTGTATAAGATGTTGAGAGGTATTGATCGAGTGGATTCTCAGAGGCTTTTTCCCAGGGCTGAAATGGTTGCCAGAAGAGGACACAGGTTTAGGGTGGTGGGAGTAGGTACAGAGGAGATGTCAGGGGTAAGTTTTTCACTCAGAAGATGGAGGGTGTATGGAATTGGCTGCTGGCAGTGGTGGTGGAGGCGGATTCGATAGGATCTTTTAAGAGACTTTTGGATAAGTACGTAGAACTTAGAGGGTTATAGGTCAGCCTCGTAGGTAGGGACACGTTTGGCGCAACTTGTGGGCCGAAGGGCCTGTTTGTGCTGTAGTTTTTCTATGTTTCTATGTAATCCTTATTATCTGTTAATTCCTTCTGTAATCAAAATAAGGCCATCAATTGAGCAGCAACAGCCTTTGTGGAGAATTACAAAGATTCACAGACCTCCGTGTGAACACATCTTACCTTAGTCCTAAACAGCCAATCTCCTTTTCTATGATCACAAATTCTAGATTCCCCAACCAGTGGAAACACCTTCCAAACATCTGACTGGGAATACTGCAGTGTTTGGTGCTTGGTCTTTGGTCACTTATAATTGTGCTGTATCAGAGATAACTGGTGGGGAGGTTAGATGAGAGGGCTGGAACATGCCAGATGGAGTAATGTGAGGAAGTGTAAAATTGTCCACTTTGGTTGGAAAAAAATGGAGAATCAGGGAATTCCTATAGCACACTAGACCATTCAAACCATCAAGTCTGCACTTTGACGGAGCATTCTATCTGTATTGCCATAATCCCACATAGTTACCCTGCTAATTCATACATTGTGTGATACTAAGGGGCAATTTAGCATGGCCAATCCACCTAACATGAACATCTTTGGACTGTGGGAGGAATGATATGGAGGTGCTGGCATTGGTCTGGGATAAACACAGGTGACTTTTGCTACCAAATAAACTTGTTGGACTTTAACCTAGTATTGTGAGACTTCTTACTGTGGGAGAAACACATGCAGACATTGGGAAGATGTGCAAACTCCACACAGTCGCACAAAATTGGAATCAAACCTGGGTCCCTGGCGCTGAGAGGCAGCAGTGCTAACCAATGCCACCGTGCTGTCTAAAGTGAAATGCTTTTTGCAATGGGAGATTGAGTTGTACTAGTGTCAGTCTGGGGGAACCTGGATGCTTTTACGCACAGAACAGTGTGACAGCAGGCAATTGTGATGTCAGATAGTTTGTTAGCTTTTGTGCAGAGAATTCAAGTGTTGTGATGGAACAGTCTAGAGTGCTGTATACAGATTTGTCTGTGACTGGAAGGGATGCGCTTGCACTTCAGGAAGTGCAGCGAAGTTTCACCAGACTGATTCCTAGGAACATTGACCTGTGAGGAGATATTTAGTGGACGAGACCTGTGTTCTGTGGAATTTGGAGGTGATTAGAGAAGTATGTGGAATTTTTATAGGGGGTGGGGGTGGGTGGGGGGTGGCAGGGCAACACTGCTGGGGAGATAAGGTTTGGTGTGGTGGATACAGGGGGGATGCTTCCCTTGGCTGGGGTTGCAAGTCAAAGTCCCAGAGTGAAAGTCAGCCATAGATCATAAATCATAGAATCCCTGCAGTGCAGTAAGACGCCCTTTGGCCCATCGAGTCTGCACCAGCCACAATCCCACACAGGCCTTACCCCCCTATCCCTACGTATTTTACCCTGCTAATCCCTCCTAACCTAAGCATCCTGGTACACTAAAGGACAATTTTAGCATGGCCAATCAACCTAACCCGCACATCTTTGGACTGAGGGAGCAAATCAGAGCACCTGGAGGAAACCCACACAGACACGAGGAGAATGTGCAAACTCCACACAGGTAGTGACCTGAGCCAAGAATTGAACCCAGGTCCCTGGAGTTGTGAAGCAGCAGTGCAAACCACTGTGCTATCAGGCTGCCCATTTGGGATTGTGATGGTACAAAATGTTTTCACTTGGTTGTGGAATATTGAATACGTTCAAGGAGAGGCTAATAGATTTTTAGGCACAAAGGGAACTGAGGCATACAGAGATCCTGCAAGAAAGTGGGAGTTAGAAAATAAACCGTGATCTTATTGCATGGTGGAGCACATTGAATCACTTGGTCTCCTCCAGCTCTTGATATTGAGACAAAAACTGTAACACCCTTTTAAAAGAAGTCAACCAATCTAAGGAAATTGAGAGACAGTAGCTCCATTTAGAATGTAATTACTGCCATTAAAATCCAAGTGGCTTAATAACCTCCCAGTTTAATTCCTTAGATTCTATGATTATTTGCTGATGGAATTCAATAGGGTCACCAAAACTCCTTTGATGAGTCTGTGCAGGACTGAGGAGCCTCTTCCTGTGCTGTTCTTTGACTTCTGAACCCATAACTGCTATCATCTAAGAAAAGAACAGCAGGCACACCACCACTTGGAAATGCCCCTTCAAGTCACTCACCATCATTGTTCTGAATCCTGGAACTCCTTCCCTAACAGCACTGTTACTGTGCCTACATCTCATCACCACTTTCTCAAGGGCAATTGGGAATGCAAAATAAATGCTGACCTTCTCAGTAATACTCAAGTCCTGTAAAAACAAATGAAACATGTAGGCTCCATCGCCCTATAGCATAAGAATATTGCCTTTTAGGACTCGCACTATTGGACCCCACTTCCATTTTAACTTGCAAAGATCAAGGACCTGTTGAAGTTTCCCATTGCAGATTAACCTCTTAAAGGTCAATACAGTCCATATTTGTACAAGTTAAATGTGTATTTTATGAACTGTTGGGAGTTGTCTGCTTAACCATGATTTGTTTCTTGCCCAGGTCAGAAAATGGAAACAGATGATGAGATAAAGCTGGGGAGATGAGTACTTGGTCTTTTGTAAGACTGACTGTTGAAACACAACCCAGGCATGGATGAGAATGCTATTGCGGGATGCACAATAACTGACAGCCGCTGATGAGGCCAAAGCTGGTTACCTGCACTGACAGAGAGAAAACACATGCAAAGGAACGTCCCGCTTCACTGTACTGCAAACACTTCCATTTTCTTCATTTGAGTCAAGCTTCTGGTTTTTAAACTTGTCGATCTCAGTTTTTTTTGCTCATTAAAGTGAGCTGAATTTCATGGATTTTGTCAGAGTTCTTCTCCCATACTTGACAACTCTTGCAATTGTACAGTTAGTTTGATGTAGAAATTTTGTACTGTTAATGACTGATTTCTGTACAGATTATTTTATCATTAAAAATCATTAATGATATGACTATTTTGGTATTCTGATGTACAGCAAGTGAAAAATTAATAATGTTAAAACCCCTACATGCAGCAGGGGAAAATATCAATGTGTTCAAGAATTTTTGTGAAGAAATTTAACCAGAAGCTAGTTGTATACAAATGAGTAAGAAAAAATCTGATGAGACAGGGTGGTGTAAATTTAACTTGACATGCATTCAGATCCATTCCAGACTAACTAATCCATTTGACTGCAAAAATAAATTGATTTTATTTTTAATTTTGTGTAGATGTCAGCATGTTTTTCCCAATTCCCCATAAATGCCCTAGTATGCCACTTGAGTCAATCACATTGAGTCTGGAGTCACAGATAGGGCAAACCAAGCAAAGACGACAGATTTCCTTTCCTAAATAGTTTGCAGAGAGACTTGGACAAGTTGCAGAGCTGGGCTGAGAGGTGGCAAATGGAGTTCAATGCAGAAAAGTGTGAGGTAATTCACTTTGACAGGAATAACAAAGGTGTAGAGTATAGGGCTAATGGTAGAACTCAATAGTGTTGATAAACAGAGGGATCTTGGTGTATATGTGCATAGATCCCTGAAAGTTGGCAATCAAGTCGATAAGGTTGTTTAGAAGGCATACAGAGTCTTAGCTTTTAGGGGGATTGAATTTTGGAGCCGCAACGTCATGTTGCAACTGTACAAAACTAGTGCGGCCGCACTTGGAGTATTGTGTACAGTTCTGGTCCCCGCATTATAAGAAAGATGTGGAGACATTGGAGAGGGTGCAAAGGAGGTTTACCAGGATGTTGCCTGGTACGGAAGGCAGGTCTTATGAAGAGAGGCTGAGGGATTTGAGGTTGTTTTCGTTAGAAAGAAGGCGGCTAAGAGGAGACCTTATTGAAACATATAAGATGATTAGAGGTTTAGATAGGGTGGACAGTGATAGCCTTTTTCCTAGGATGGAGAAAGCTAGCACGAGGGGACATAGCTTTAAATTAAGGGGTGGTAGTTATAGGACGGATGTCAGAGGTAGGTTCTTTACCCAGAGGGTGGTAAGGGTATGGAATGCCCTGCCTGCTGCAGTTGTAGATGCGCCAAGTTTGGTGGCGTTTAAGAGGTTAGTAGATAAGTTTATGGATGAAAAGGGAATGGTTTAGGTTAGAGGGTCATTGCTTTTTCTTAATTGGTTGGCACAACATCGAAGGCCAAAGGGCCTGTTCTGCACTGTAATGTTCCGTGTAAATGACATTAGGTTAGTTTTTAAAAAATAATCTTTGTCATAAAGACTAGCTTTATATTCCAGTTTTAAGTGAATTCAAATTTCACCAGCTGCAACTTGAAAGGGCTTTCAAACCTTGCTTCTTGATTACCATCTTCTCACTGTCTCTTCCTCAATCCAATTACTGGCAGCTACACTCTGATACTGCAATGGGTTTGTCTCAATCAGGATGCTGTATGTGCCAGGAATGATGCCTTTACACAATGCAGGAAGACTTATAGAAACAGCTACAAGAGGAATGACCAGTTTAAATATTGGTGCACCTAACTAATGAGCAACTAGTTTTTAGGATGGCAGGAACTGGACAGGCAGGAGTTTCTGTAAAAAAAAAATGGAGTAAGTTAGAAAAGGAATTTAAACCAATCAATCAAACTCCTTGATAATTTCAATGTAGGAAAGGCATTTTGACTGGAGTTTAAAATTAGGCACAAGTTAGTCACTAATAAAGCCAGTGAAGAATCTGGGAGAAACTACCTTATCCAAAGTTGAATCATAGAATTCCTACAGTGCATGGAAGCCATTTGGCCCACAGAGGCTGTACTGACAACAATTCCACCCAAGCTCTAATCCCTAATAACCCCACATTTACCCTGCTAATCTCCCTTCTTTCCATTATGGGAGGAAATCTGAGCACCCGGAGGAAATCTGAGCACCCAGAGGAAACCCATGCAAGCAGGGAGTAAAAATGCAAACTCCACAGTTACCCAAGGCCAGAATTGAACCCAGGTTTCTGATGCCGAGACAGTAGTCTTAACCAATTGTGCCACTATGCTGTTCCACAACAGTTTGGAATGTATAACCACGGGAAATAGATGAGGTGACAAGCACTGTAGAGCAAGGGAGAAAGAGGAAAGAGATCGTTTTGGTTGAATGAAGTATCAAGATCAGTTGGGTCTACTGACCTTTGTGTCTATAGGGTTTTAAGTACAATGCCATTCCATCTCCTGAAATTTCTGGCCAGTTGTAAAAGATAAAACTGGGCAAGATCTAAAATCATTGATAATATACTTGGGTCAAGCCTGGTACAAAGATGGAGTTACTCGATGAGTTGTCCTGCTTTTGAAACTATTTCTCAAAATAATACTGATGGCAACTGTTCAAACAAGTAGATTTCCTTAGTTAACAACAGAGTGAGTTACTGGAGGAGACCTGTACAAAACACTCTAGCTGGCTATAATGAATTTGAGTGGAATCAGAACACCTAGCAATGCATTATACAGAAGCAAGGTGATTAGTGTGAGAATTCCTCCAAGTGTAGATCAAATTGCTCAAGTTCTAGCACAATTGAGCAGATTTTCTCTGTAATGCTGAATAAGATTCTGTTTTATAACAAACAGAAAATACCTTGTAAATCCACAGAAACAGGAGCTAGCTGTACCATCCATAGGCCAAAATCAGGAACCCAATGAAAGGACAACCGCTGACAAGGCCACAGCTGACAATGATAGCAGCTTTATTTAATAAATTCTCTTTACAATTTCTCTAATTCATAGGCAGCCAGTACTGAAGTTTATTGCACTAAGAATTAAAAGACTTTTTATACAAAAAGGAAAGCAGTAGATTTCTATTCTCCATCAGTGGTAAGGTGGTGGACTTTTCTGTTTTTTTTTTAAAAAGCACGTTGGAGGGGTTTGCAGCAGACAGGTGTTGGAAATGTTGCACTTTGAACAGGTAATGCCACAAAACATATTCAACAGCAATCCTCCATTATGCAGGGAGAAATCAGTAATGGGCTGAAGGAGGACAATTTGGTGGCAGTTGGGTTGCATTAAGACAGTAGTGAAAAGCAAGTAGTTAGGCCTTCATCAGAGCACTAACCACAGCCTTGGCATTGAGGCTGCGCAGGTCACTGTAGGTCTGTCCAGTTCCAACAAAGACTATCGGTTGGCCAGTGATGTAGGTCATAGAAATGGCAGCACCAACCTGTAACAAGAGAAAAGTCTGTAAATATTGGAGCTCAAGTGAATGGATAATACAGGTATAACAGTAGTGAGTATTAATCTGTCACAAGTGGCAGTAACTGGATATGGGAGAGTTCTATGCACTATTTGGATTTCAATGTGGACCTGGCAGCTTCAACAGTTTGCTCATGACCACTTCCCTGGTGACTGTATGGAATCAGGAGTTGCACATCAGCCCTGACCTTATTAATTGGTGGAACGTGTTTGACAGGACCCAAAGACTTTCTGTTTCTACATTGATTAGATACTCCTCACTCTGACCATGAGTAAATAAGTCACATTAAGCCCATCATTGGAAAGGGATACAGATTATATTCAGCCACAAAGCTAACATTACATTCACTTCAGATCTCCCAATACTTCATACACAATGGAACTCTGTGGGCCATGTGTAAAGTTACAATAAAGAAACACCTCAGCACAGTTGCAAGCTACAAATCACAAATTCAGTTTTGAATAAACAAGTCTCTGGTCTCCGAGATGTAGAAAGAAACAGCCAAATAATAGTATCTTGTTCCTAATTTTGAAATGTCAGAAACTTGTTTTTGCTCAGGTTATATACTTGAAAAGGAGTTAGGAAAACATTCAGCATATGACTGGAATTTGGTTTGGATATCAGAGAAATATCACAAAGTAAATTTTCATTACTGGCAGCGGAAAGACTAACCGCACAGCTGCTAAATTTAATCTATGTTTAACACTATATCAAGGATCTCATCTACAGTTAACTGTCCAAAGTTTAAAATGATTATATCTGTACCAACCAACATGAATAAAAATTACCAGTTGAGAAATATTTACAAAGACCTTAATTGTAAGAAATTTAAACAAAAAGCAATGAACAAATAACGAGACTCTCTCTTACTGTAGTTGTACTGAATTCTAGTCAGGTTACACAAGATTAACAAGGGGGTCATTAAATATTTGAGCATTACCTTATCATCAATCGTATCAAATTTAGTCAGAACAATGCCATCAATTAGCCGTGGTTTTTCAGCCATTGAATGGTCAGCCAGAGCCTGGTTGAACTTTACCTGAGAGGGGAGAGAGACAAAGTCAGTACAAAACACAAACCCATGCTACAGCATGTTAGTAATGGATTTCAGTAAAGCGTGTGAACTACTTTTTAACTGTGAAAATACCTGGTAGGCAAATTATTGTATCTGTTCTTCCAAACTTGCATTGTATCTTGAGAAAACATTTTGAGTTGTATAGCACTATAACAAATGCTGACTACATATGTTCCTAACACAGAGGTACAGTAGTTGAGTGTACAGATCCATCACTATCACATTAAGATACAGTTATACTGAGTTCCGGTCTGGTTAGCACTGCTGCCTCACAGCACCAGGGACCTGGGTTCAATTCCTGGCTTGAGTCACTATGTGGAGTTCACATGTTCTGTGTCTGCTTAGGTTTCCTTCCACAGCCCGAAAGACATGCTAGTGAGATACACTGGCCATGCTAAAATTCTCCCTCAGTATATGTAAACAGGTGCCGGAGTGTGGTGACTAGGAGATTTTCACAGTAATTTCACTGCAGAGTTAATATAAGCTACTTGTGACACTAATAAATAAATAATACTGTGGTTGGAGTCCTGATAGGTGTGTGTTGAGGTATTAGTCTTTCACCACTGGTGTAAAAAATTAGAGATGCTGAGTTACAGGTATCACATTAGAAGTATATATTAATGAGAATGTCCCACTGATGTTCATTTAATCAGGACCAAAAAGCTTGCTACTCTGATTCTTTCCAAGAGCATCAGGCCAAGTTGCTGCTTAACTAACTGCCTGACTTGCTGATTACCCAGATTAGCCTGTGAATTGAACTCCTCTCTATCAGTGCAATCAGTTTCGAAGCCAAAGGTCTCTCTCCAGCAGATATGCTGCCATATTTAAACCTCGTCTGGATCCATCCTTTGTTTGGAATTGTCCAATCATTCTCTTTTATCATGGTCATCATTAATCAATTATTCTTTCCACCCACCTAATCATAATCCCTCTGCTCTCCCTTCTCTCCTTGCCTTAAAACACTATTAATTGTTTACTGAGTGTTGGAACAATTTCAGACCTTGTCAATGCTCCAGCAGGGCAGGGAGGAGAGCTGTAGATCCCTTTTTTTCTGGGTAAATTATTGAGAAAAGGTGCTAACAAAACTTTGTCAAAAGTTCACAATTGCAAGAATTTAAAGGCATGGAGTAATTCTAACACGTATGATGGAAATTTCCTCTAGAGCCAAGCAGCAGCTGATACTCACCAACTGATCCACAGCCTCATTTCCCACCAATGCTTCACCGACAAAAAGCACCAGATCTGGCATATTAATGGCGATGAGTTTGGCAAGTGCTGTCATCAGTGGGGTGTTGTCCTGCATTCGACCTGCTGTGTCCACCAGCACAACATCAAAGCCCTGGTTTCGAGCTGGGGAAGAAATATGCAGTTCAAACTTTATACTTAAGAGTATTGGAGGATTAAACTGAATCACGTACAAGAGGTCTCAACCCAACTCCAAACAAAACAGGCAACTGCTAAAAGCAAGGGCTTTTTTAAATGGCAAATTCATATTGTGGGACCTAACCTAATTACCATCCTTCAGTTATCCAGTTTCTACTTATCCCAGTGAAGGAAGAAAGATAAGAAGCTAATCAGCTCTGCACTGGCTCAGTGCAAACAATCTGAATCTGCAGCTGTGCTTGTGTTTGGACTGTAGAGCTTGAGAAAGCTTCATTAATTTTAACTAATCATTTTTTTTTAATTCACTCATGGGATGCAAGTATCACTAGCAAATATTTCCCAACTCCAAATTGTCCCAAAGATTATGCTGGTGAGATGCTTGCTTAAGCCACTGCGGTCCGTGTGGTGGAGGGACAGCCACAATGCTGTTAGAGAGGGAGTTCTAGTGATATTTTTTGAACTCATGATGGTGATTGTGGCCTGGAGGAGGAACTTGGGGACAGTGGCATTTCCCATTTGTCTGTTGCCTTTGTCCTTCTAGGTGGTAGTGGTCATGCTTTTGGAAGACAACCAGACAGATGTTTTAATCAGTAAGGGAAGCAAGGTTATGAGGATATGGCAGGAAAGTGGAGTTGAGGATTATCAGATCAGTCACGATCTCATTGCATTGTGGAGCAGACTTGAGATTCCTGCTCCTGCACCTTATGAAGATGCCACTGAATGAGCCTTTAAGAGTTGCTGCAGTTCAACACGTAGATGGTCCACACTGCGGTCACTATGAGCCAGTCTGATAATCAGCTCAGAAATCCTTCCTTCACTTATCAACTTTTCCCTAAAGGCTAAAAAAAAAAGTACGCATGTGAAGAAACACCAACAATTACAAGCCAGTGGAGGAGGGAGTGAATCCTTAAGGTGGTGGACGGACTAATCAAATAGACTAATTTATCTTGGAAGGTGTTGAGCTTGGAACTGCAGGATCAAGGCGACTGGAAGACTACTCCATCAGATTCTGACTGGTGTTTTGTAGATGGTGGACTGCCAAGTTGGGGACTGATGCCTGGGAGTCCAGGATTCAGACCCTTTGCTGGATAATAACAGTGCTCAGTTGATATGGCTTTATACTGCAGGCATCTTTGGTGATAAAATGAATGTTAATTGCATGTTCGTAAGTCAGCTGGAATTCCTCAAAGACTCCCATTTTTCTCTCTAGAATACCTGGGAAAAGGACTAAAGAAATCCCATGTAATCTGTCAAATGGGATTTACTATACTTCTAGAAACTTTAGTGTCCAAAGTCTGAAAAATTCTATCAAGTGACCATAATCTCAGTCTTGCTTTAGCACGTACATCTGAGGTCGTGTACTATCAGTCACATGGGCCAGAGTGAAGCAGAAAGAACTCAGTGGATCACAAGAAAGTAGGAACATTTAGTCCTGAAAAAAAGTGCATGTCACTTTTTCAGGGCTGAAATGGTCACAATGAGAGGACACAATGTTTAAGGTGTTGGGGAGCAGGTACAGAGGGGTTAAGTTTTTCACTCAGATGGTGAGCGAGTGGAATCAGCTGCCGTCGGTGGTGGAGGCGGCGGCGAACTCACTGGGGTCTTTTAAGAGACTTCTGGATGAGTACATGGGATTAAATGGGATTGAGAGTTACAGGTAGGCCTGATAGGTATGGATATGATCAGCGCAACTTGTGGGCCAAAGGGCCTGTTTGTCTGTAGTGTTCTATGTACATGCCTTGAAAACAGCTCAAAATGCCTCAGACAACGAAATGCCTTGAAGTATCTCATGCAATACTTTCAAAAATTACCAAATGCGATGGCTTCCATTGCAATGCCAGCAGCATCCTTCCCATATCCCCGCTCAAACAGCTGGACCATACTCTGACCATTGTGTTCCTCAGGTGGGTGCAGGGTGTTCAGACGGCGAGTGTGGGTCCGGAGCTGTTCCACAGCCCCAGCTCGGAAAGTGTCACAGGCAGCAATAAGAACCCGAAACCCATTTTCCATCAGCCAGAAGCTAATCTGCAGGAAGCAAAAAGCAATTATATTTCCTAATCCCTCTGGTGAGACTACCGTCACAAACAGCAAGGCCCTTTTTGTTCAGTTACTAACTGATCTGTTTTGTTTTTAGATTTTGGAACTTTTGTTTATTTCCATACATTTGCCAGTTCTCTTGTTTAGACAGACTTGGAAGATGTTGGTTTTATAGCTGTGGTTTTCATTCCCACATCCGGCCTCGAAAGGTAGTGGAGAGCAGAAACCTTATAACCTTGAAAAAAATATTTGGATAGGTACTTAAAACATCAGTGCAGGAAAAAAGGGTTAGTGTGCTATGCGAATAAGCCTTTGAGTATGCAACACGTAGACGATGCACACTGCACTCGCTACGAGCCAGTCTTATAATCAACTCAGAAATCCTTCCATCACTTTGCCCACTATTCCTTAAAGGGTAAAAATAACAACATGGCTGTGAAGATACATCAACAACGGCTATGAACCAGTGGTAGAAGGACTGAATGCTTCAGGTGGTGGATGAGCTGATCAAAAAGGTTGTTTTGTCTTGGAAAATGTCGAGCTTGGAACCACAGGCATGAAGGCAATTGGAAGAATATTCCATCAGATTTCTGACTGGTGTTTTGTAGACGGTGGACTGCCATATTGATGGTCTTCAGCTACGAGGTTTTTTTTTAAAACTTTATAATTTACTACAAAAACATCCAAAATAAAGGAGACATTTAAATCAGCAAAAAAGTTACAAGCAATTGTGCAAACTAGCTGCAGACATGCATTAGTTAGTTAATTTACTGGTAGTTGTCAGTGTAGACTCGATAAGCCAAAAGGCCTCTTGTACATTCTACAACTCTAAACTAACTTATGCTCCTCTCCATCACCCCAACAAGTGCCTTTCTTTCTCCCCAACATTAAAATGTATCCATTCAGAGGTACCCTCCTCTTCTTACGTTCAGGTCTGTCACCTATGCCTAATCACCCCAATTCAAGAAGGGTTTTCTTTACCCCTCAGATCCAGATGATACCTCTAACTCTGCCATCTGCCAAAGGATAATACTGACTTGATTTATTATTGTCACACGTATAACAAAGTGAAAAGTATTGTTTCTTGCACACTAAACAAAGCATACCGTTCACAGAAAAGAAAACGAGAGTGTGCAGAATGTAGTGTTATAGTCATAGCTAGGGTGTAGAGAAAGGTCATCTTAACGTGAGGTAGGTCCATTTGTAAGTTTGACAGCAGTAGGGGAAAAAGCAGTTGAGTCAAGACCTCAAAATTTTGTATCTTTTTCCCGATGGAAGAAGGAAGAGAGAACGTGCAGTGTGTGGGGCCCTTAATTATGCTGGCTGTTTTGCCAAGGCAGCGGGAAGACTAAACAGAGTCTATGGATGGGAGGCTGGTTTGCATGATGGATTAGGCTACATTCACAACCTTTTGTAGTTCATTGAGGTCTTAGGCAAAGCAGAAGCCATACCAAACCGTGATACAACCAGAAAGAATGCTTTCTATGGTGCAAGTGTACAGGTTGGTGAGAGTCGTAGCTGACACGCCAAATTTCCTTAGTCTTCTAAGTAGAAGCATTGGTGGGCTTTCTTAACTATAATATCAGCATGCGAGGACCAGGACTATTTCTGTCCCTTATCTGCGACTTGATACCCTATTGCACAAAGCTACAGAGTCACAAACAAAGGAAAAGTGCTTTCACTGGAGCACCGTTTATATGTGAGGAGTCTCACTGATGGAAGAAACAGACTGCTGAACTCTAGGAAACAAAATTCAAAATTTGTTGAGGAACAGGGTCAGAAACAGAAGTCAGCAGCTTAAAGCCGATACGCAGATCTTTGCGCAAAAGGTAAGAAAAGGACATGCTCACGGTGTAGAATTACTTTATCTTAGGGTAATCAGTGCTATTACATTTTGTATTTCAAGAGTGGTTTCTATTACAAGAAATGTAAAGAAAAAGAATGGACACAGTCAGAGAAGAGTGGCTATAAGCTTGACTTGCTGGGAAAAAGGTGAACGAAGTTGGATATGCAGAAGGAATTAAGAAAATATCAATAGAGAGATGACCTTGCAGCTCCTCAAATTTGTTCTGCCAACCAATATAATCATGCCTGATATTCAACTTCATATTCCTGCCCACAATACGTGAGGGGGCAATGGTCTAGTGGTATTATTGCTGGACTATTAATCCAAAAACTCAGCTAATGTTCTGGGGATTTGGGTCCAAATCTCACCACGGCAGATGGTGGAATTTGAATTTGACATAAAGCATTTGGGATTAAGAACCTACTGATGACCGTGAAATCATTGCCAACTGTCAGAAAAAACCATCTGGTTCATTAATGTCCTTTAGGAAAGGAAATCTGCCATCCTTACTTGGTCTGGACTACATGTGACTCCAGAGCCACAGCAATGTGGTTGACTCTCAACGACTCTCCCAGGGATGGGCAATAAATGCTGGCCAGCTAAGTCTGCTCACGTCTCATGAATGAATAAGGAATAAATATTTCCCTCAATTCCCTGACAGGCCAAAAAATCTATCCATCTCACCTATAAATATATTCAAAGATGGAATGTACAAAATCCTCCGGGATAAGGGAACTCCAAAGATTCCTAACTGCCTTATCCTAAAGCTGCCCGTATTCCACATTTCCCAACCAGGGTAAATAACCCCTCATGATTCACTTTGCCAAATCTCTTCAAAAACTCGCAACCCTCTCATTCCTCTAAACTTGAGGGAATTTTGAATTCAGTCTCAGCCTCTCAGCACAGGACAAGCATTTCATCTCAGGGATCAATCTAGCGAACCTTTGCTGCACTCCCTTTGCTGCAAGTCTTCCTTTACTTCTACTCAGTATTCCAGATGTGGTTTCACATGTGGCAAGACTTATTTATTCTCCACTCCAGTCCTCTTGCAATAAAGGCTAACATGCCATTTGCCTCCTAATTGCTTGCTGCACCTGCATACTTACTCCTTCCATATGTATTGGATTGAAACAAGACTACAGATGGTTAATGTTACAGAAGAGAAGGCAGCTGGTCTTTGGAAATGAAACAGGTCAGGGTTAAAAATTGAATTCAGCCAGAAAGATACCCATCTCCAAAGCCAAAAGCAAACAAGTTTCCATTTGAGCTGGGAAAATTAAATGGCACAGGAATAAGAGGGGACCGGTGGGGGAAATGACGAAACCCGTTTGTTCGCCGCTGCTCTTTGAGATTGTTTCACCTTTACTATCCTGTGAGCAACTGTTATATTATCACAACAATAACTTTCACTGATGCTGGACCTTGGCAAGGTTGGTAGACTTTCCAACTCCGTTCACACCGCAGAAAGTAACGACAAAGGGGCGTCTCAGCTTCTGAGCTTCGATGATATCACGCAGGATGTCAATGCGCCTCTTTGGCTGCAGGATCTGGACGAGAGAATCCTGCAACGCCTGCTTGACTGTTGAGGTCACCGCTGTCAGAGAAAGATATGCTCTGTTAGCAAGGGGGAAGGGTAGCTGACAAATCGAGAAAAAGGATTGAAAGAAAACAGGTTGGTGTCTACTTTGCAACCCTGTCACCAACACATTCCCTGTGCTACCAGGATGCCTGTTGTACCAGCAGCTTGCATCATCACAGTAGGGATCCCAGTCTAAACAATAAACTTGTTAATGAGCTTTCCTTTTTTTTTGGGTAGGAGGAGAGTGGAAACACAGCTGAGCACCATCCTTACTTCACCCAATGTTTATGCATAAATCAGTTCCAACAGAAACCACTCAAAAGAGCAGAAACTGCGGTTAATTTTCTCTATACCATTCCAGAGAAAATGGCAGGATCAGCTAATTCCGCCCATGGAATACTTTGAAAACCAGCCGAAGTTTTCCTTTGGAATTTGCTCTTTTTAAACCACCCCCTGAAGTGACACAAGCTGTGGTACTAAACGGAAACACTACCTCAGTGTGCACTATTGTAGGACATAATGTCGATGTTTAAAGAAGTGAACACACCCAACAGCCAGAAGCTGCCATCTAGAGGCAGGCATCACTTACTGCACAGAATTCCAAAAACAGACAGAACATGGTACAAATACAGGAATTCAAACCACAGCTAGTACAAGATGGAGATAAACTAATTTATAGTTTGTACTGTACTCTCAAACTTTGACAAAATTTTTAATAACTAAACATGACAAGATTAGTTCTCCAGCTATAGCTATTCCAGTTTTATCCTTGCCATTATCTTAAACATTTTCCCTGATGTAGATTGCCATCTGGCTGCAATTACATGGCAATCACTAAGCTTGCTCTTAGGATTTGTGTTATGGTACTTGTGAAACTTGTATCGGCAACGAAGGTGCGGCAAAGGATGCCATCCATAAATGCACCAGTCTCTATTAGGAAAGTGAAAGTGCTCCTTAGAATGACAAGACTTCTCTAGTGAAACTTATTACAGGCTCAAGATCTCACAAGGAATGCATACTTTGTTACATTTAAATGTGGTGGACTGCATCACCTTTACTACAGAACAATTTTAGAAGCCACAGGACACAGCAGAAAGCTATCAAATTTAAGCTTGCAAGATATTTAGTGATAGGTAAGAGTCCATTCATTGGTGGAAACTGGCTCTAAAAAATCATTCCTCAACTACACCACGTTCTAACATTCAAAGTCTGATCACATTCTCTATAGCTGGTGAGGTGACAGCAATGAAAGTAATTACGGACTGGAAGCACTTTGTGAAAGCTGAACTTGGCCTCAATCTACAATTTAACTTCACGAGGTATGACTGAAAGACACGCTGGTTAGGTGCATTGACCCAATCAGGCACTGTAGTGTGGCAATTAGAGGAATTTCACAGTAACTTCATTGCAGTATTAACGTAAACCTAATCTATGACTAACAAAATTAACTTTTTAAACTTATATTAAATACAGGTGATGCCACAGGTGATGGTCCAGGTCATAACATAAAGCCAACTTACTGCTGAAGGTTCCCATGACTTTTCCCTCCAATTTCTTGGCCACCGATTCACAGAGTCGGACTGCAATATCTGCAGCAACGTTTTTAGCTGCAGGTAGGTAGAGAGAAAATTTAAAGGCTAATCAGATTAGTTGCAGTATACAAGTAAATTGCACTGCAATCATATGTAGAGTATAGATTAGTCTGAAGAGGTCCCTGTAACTTACCAATCAAGTGATCCTTCATTTTGTCAAGGACAGGTTCCATGTCCTTAGGGGTAAGGCTTTTGGATCCAACCAGGCCCTTTAGCATTCCAAACATGCCACCAAATCCACGTTTCTTCACACTAAGTGGGATATTGTATATTAAACAAATGCAAACCACAGAAATCCAGTTTAACAACTTACAAACAGTCTCATCGGGTGAATGCTTGAACGTTCAAATCTGAAGGAGATGAATTTGATTCATACGTACCTATTGTTAGAAGTTTCTTGGATTGCTTCCTCCTCCTCCTCCTCGCCCTCCTCACTGCTGTCATAATCTACAGTTTTCAAATCTCCTGCCATTGATCCAAAATATAAATTCTGAAATGATAATCACTGTTATGAGAAGCAATTTCTGAATAAGCTCAATTTTTAAAATTAACTGACTTCTGCAGAAAAAGTAAAAGAAAGCCTCTCTTAAGAGAGCAATCTTTTTATTCATCTGTCTGTATGTATGCCTCTTATAAATCTGTCATCTGAACTCTCACTTAATGTTCTCTATGAATAACATGGAAAACAGGAACAAAAAAACATTTGCATTATATTTGCCTTGTCACGGAATGGATTCAATATTCTATACACAGTGACACATTTTGAAAGGGCATTTACTTATAACATGTAAGAAATGAACTATTTTCCACAAAGCAAAATCCTACCAATACGATAATGAATTAATCCACATTTAGCAGAGTTGAACTGCTACATTTTAAAAATGCCTAAAGCACGCGTCAATTGATCAGCCAGTGAATGCCTAAATCAATTTATGGAGGACAGTGGAAGAATTTAAGATGAAGGCATGAATTTTGCTTGGGTAGCTTTCTGTGGCTGGATTTACGGCAAAAGACGGTCTGGAAGAAGGTCACGCCTTTACTGTCTCAACTCTGCATGTTTGGTGAAATGGGAAGCAGAGACTAAAGATACAAAAATATACATGGGAAACTCTACCCAAAGACTCTCACAAGAAGACAGCTTAAACTAAAGGGGAGGGAACTTTTAAACAAAAACCGTCCCCCAATAAACTCTGTCTCCAAATCTAAATAAAACATGTAGAGCATATGGCATAAAATGGCTATTTGACTCAACTGGTTCATACGAGTGCTTGTGTCCCATAAAAACTTTCCCATCTCATATCTAATCCCATCAATATAACCTTCTTTTACTTTTTTCCTCATGCTCATCTAATTTCCATTTCAATACAGTTATGATATTTACCTTCTCCTGTTCCACATCCAAATCACTTCCTGCATTAAATTGTTTCCAATTTCGCTGTTGAATTTATTAGGAGCTATGTTATATTTACGGCCCGAATTCTGGTGTTTAGTCTATGAAGCCTTTTCACATCTATTATACTGTCCTTCGGCCTTCTTATAGAAAAAAATCCACAACGTGTTCAAGCATTCCTGATAGATCTACCTGATTCTAATTCATATGTTTGTATGAATTTCTCAATTTTGTATCAAATTATTTTTTAATCTTGTCCAGTGCTTCTATGTTTCTATATTATAAAAGGATAAAGAACTATGTGCATACCTCAAGCATGGCCTAAACAAGATTTCATACAAATTTAACAATTTCTGTTTTTCAATTCTATGCCCCTCGAATTCAACTCTTGTGCTTTGTAACATCCAAATTAACCAGTGTTGCTTTTACTGATTTGTGTATCTGCACAATGGATTAATCGTTTTATGTACCCCAGTGAATCGAGCCTATTTTATTTTTCCTAGCAAAATACACCACTTCACACTCATGTTGAGTTTCATTTGTTAATGACTTACCAATTCTACAAATTTATTTTGTCACATTCATCTTTTCTATTAACTAGGTTCTCAACATAACTGACTGTAAATTTTTAAATTGTATTTGGAGTCCAAATCATTCATGTAAATTATAAACAATGGTAGGACCGATACCAATCCTTTGTTCAAGAGAACATTTATCTCTAAGCGTCAAGTACCTTCCTGGTTTTCTCCTCAGACTCCTACAAAATCTTATGTTATTAATGTCTTACATTTTGTCCCAGTTTTAACTAGTTTTAATCTTATCTGACTAATTTGGTGTTACACACAGTTTGAAAATTCAGCATGTGTTTCAGGTTGAGAAGAATTTGCTCTTGGGAATAATATAGGAGGCTAATGTATCATTCTGATTTGATGAGGTTGATAATCAATGTTGAAAGATTGCTACAGTTCGTAAAGAGTAAGCGTACCATATCTGCATTGCCATCGCCATTGGCAGCGAAGGTGTCAGATTGACCATTGGCCAGTTTCTTGCTGTAGTCAAGGTCTTTGGCGCTAGTCTTGTTGGAATCCAGAGGCCAAACACGACGGGTTTTCGGTTTTATTGGTTTAGGGGACTTGCTGCTGTAATTCCAGGAGGACAAAGACATTACAATAGTCATACATTCTGCTCAATTACCCACTGTAATTATATTGAGAAACAAAGTTCTCTGACAAGTTTAAAATTAGATAAATCTCCAGAGCTGTGATGAAATGTATCCCAGGCTGTTGAGTGAGATAGGAAAGGCGCTGGCAATAATTTTCAATTCCTCTCAGGCCACAAGAGATGTATCAGGGGTTGGAGGACAGCCAATTATGGTACCATTATTTAAGGAGGAAGGAAGGGATAAACAAGGATTCTACAAGCTAGACAGTCTAACATCAGTGGTGGAGAAACTATTGGAAGTAATTCTGAGAAACAGAATTAATCTGCATTTAGACAGACAGGGATTAATCAAGAACAGTTGGCATAGTTTTGTTAAGGGGATGTCAACTTGAGTGAATTTTTCGAAGAGGTGACCACGTGTATAGATAAAGGCAGTACATTTGATGTTTTCTTCTTGGATGTCAGCAAAGCTTTTAATAAGATCCAACATGACAGCAAAGGAAAGAGCCCATGTGATCCAAGGAAATTTGGCAAATTGGCAGAAAGTAGAGGGTGATGGTTAAGAGGTGATTTGTTAACTGGATGACTGTGTTCCCTCAGTCAGTACAGGAGTCCTTTGCTGTTTGTGGTTCAGATAAATGAGTTAGATTTTAATGTAGGGGTTTGATTAGCAAGTTCACAGATAATACAAGTATTGGTGGATGGTAAATAGTTAGGTGGATAGCATTAAATTACATGGGGATATAGACAGTAACAAATGGAATTCAATCTGGATAAGTGTGAGGTTGTGCACTTGGATAAACAAGGAAAGGGAATACATTATGAACAGCAGGACCCTGGGAAATACTGAGGATCAGAGGGACCATGGTGTGCATGGACACCGGTCCCTTAAGGTAGCAGGAGAGGTGAATAAAATAGTTAAGGCATACGATATGCTTGCCTTTAATAATCAAGGCATAGAGTTTAAGAGTAGAGTAGTTATGCTGGAACTTTAGATAACATTGATTACGTCACAGTTGGAATTAATGTGCAGTTCTGCAATCCACATTACAAAACAGATGTGATAGCACCAGAAAGAGTGAAGAGGAGATTCACCAAGATTTTTATTCATGAAGAAATGTTGGATAAACTGGGGTAGAAGAGATTGAAAGGGAAAATGGCTGATACGTGTAAAATTAGGAGTGGCGTAGATGGGAAGAAACAATTCCCTGGTGGAGTGCTAGATCTGGAACTCTACCGGTAGGATGCTGGAGGCAGAGATCCTCATAACATTTAAGAAGCATTGAGATGTGCACCTGTGATGCCAAGACATACAAGGCTAAGGGGTCAAGTGGTGGGAAACTAAATTAGGATAGTTGGGTGGTTTGTCTTTGAACAGTGGAGACCTGATGGACTAAAGGGCCATTTTCTGGGCTGTGTAATTTCGACTCTACAATCACTAACAAGTGCAAATTAATTAAGAAAGTGATGGCAGTGTAGTGACATTCTAATGGATAGTACCAAAGTTAGGATTGATTACCAGAAAATCATGAGCAATGTAAATCTCTCGGGTGTGTGAGTGCAATGCACCAAGTCTCTGGCCTACATTGTCAACTAAATGATACATTATACGAATGTTTAAAGGTTGGTTTATAGCAAGAGACACATCAACATGTAACAGAGAAAGCATAGCCTGTACTTGTAATAAACTGAGGGGAGCTGCAGGCATTTCTGAAATTGACAACTTCAACAGACTTTATCGTTATCACCCATTATCAGGCAAAACCAGCAAACACTGCTAGTTAGCTGATCCGATAATGATTTAAACCTTCAGGAATAAGTCACCTTCTCACCTTTCTTTCTTATCTTTTCCCGATCTTTTACGGAAAAATTCCTCCCTTTTCCTTTGGATGATTTCTTCCTGAGTTAAACCATTTTGATTGGAGTCTCCTGCAACCATGTTTATGGAAGCCTTTCCCTGAACCTCAATTTTCTTTTCTGTTGCAGGTGCCTCAGGTACAGGTGCTGTAAATGATGGCAAGACAGCGTGAGAGAAAAAAAATGAAATGACGGGAAGAGAGAGAAAACAGAGAAAAAAACCCACCAAAGAATAGACACCCTTCAGAAAAGTTCTTTTACAACTCAGAGGAATCAGAATGCCATCTAAATATTGCTATTTGCAAGAAGAATTCAGAATACAGAAGGAAGCCATTTTGCCCCATTGTATTTGTGGTCTCCTTACCACGACAAAAGAGATGAATATGAACCACTGAAGTAGGACAGTTAAAAATAACATGCTGCCGGTAAACATTTATTTCCGGTACTAAGTTAGTCAGCCTAAGCACCCCCTGTACTAGAGATGGCAACAAAATTCCCCAAGCTCACCTCAGCTGATCACTATTCAGTGATGGCTGAAAAGTGCATGCATCAAGATTGCAGGCAAAGACAGAACAGGCACTGCTCGTGTTTCCATGTTCCACTGCTCGCCAATACCAACTGATACTGAATGCCTAGAATCAGAAATAAGCAATGGCTGCTTAGATAAGGCAGCTGTGCCAGAATGTCATATCCCAAGAATCAGCAGCTTGGGGAGCAGCTTGAAATTCTCTGTCCCCACAATTTCTGTCTCCCACCTTCGGCCCCCACCTCTCCTCGCCTATCCGTGGTCCCCTCACAGCCCCCTGCCTCCCTCCCCACCGATCTCAGCATGGTCCTTTCACCGACCCCTAATGTCCTCATGGTTCCTCCACATCCCCCCGCTGAGTCTCTGGTGCCTCCTCACACCCCTTCCCTGCTGTGCCTGTGGCCCCCTCACCCTCCTGTCGTACCTGTGGCCCCTCTCATTGGCCCCCTCCCATCCTTCCTCCTCTTGCCCTGTCCTTCACTTTCCCTTGTTTAAATTCTTTGCCCAAGTAAAGACAAACCAGTTGCTTATGTACTTCACGTACCTCAACCAGAGGGAGAACAATGCTTAGAGGACTTCTAAACCTCAGGACCCATAAATCATGCGACATACAATTGAACATCAAGGTGCGAAAATATCTGCATACATACAAGTGTCTTTCAGTCATCTCTTGCTATTATGCAGATGGCAGGCAATTTGACAATATTTATCATCACAGCATTCCCTGAGGTATGACATGAGCAGTGGCAATGGCTCTGGCCATTAGAGAGTCACGTTCCTGCTGTAGCAGGTGGAGTTCTCTGTAAGATAATCCAGCCAGTAGCTTCAATGTATAACCAGTTACAGAAGCTGAGAGTGACTGCAAAAATCATTCTAACAATCAGATTCCTGCTTCCTGAAACAAAAGGTATTTTTCCCATTAAAAAGAGTATACTCTGAATAATTTGCCAGCTTTTTTGTTCAGCGCCCTATTGATCAGAGCCGTTTTTCCCCTCTACAGCACATCACTTCACTGTCCATATAGACATTCACTTTGGGTGCATTGCTCATCTCAAAAAAACATATAAATGAATAATTTTAAGAAGAAAGAAAACTATCCCAATGGTTCAGCTTTAATTAAAATTAAAAACTATGCCAATGCTTTGAAATAATCAGCAAGTTCTATTTGTGCCTCATCCATTCAGAGGAGGACACAAATAAACTCAAGAATCGAGTCTTGCATCTGAGGAATTGATAGCATTTCCTTTGTACATATCCAACAAAATTATTGTTGCTGATGACAGTGCACTTTTGCCCAAATTCTTTAGGATCTGCTATTAATACCCTTCCTGCCTGGTTCAGCAATCTCTGTACTCTTAAAGGATACACTTTCCCAGGACCACACTACCTGCAGACAGATTCAAAACATTCTGCCAGTGCATAATGACTTACCATCCTTCTTATTTTTCTTGCTCTCCTTCCCCTTTTCTCCACGGATTTCTATCATGGATTTCACAGTTTTCTTTGATTTATCGGATTGTTCAAATGTTTTCATGACAGAAGGTGCTTTTCCTTTGGTGCGTTCCTCAGCAGTTCTGAGGACCAGCAACAAAATGAAATGATCAAGAACTGAATTACTCAATCACTACTGTGCAAAATTCACTTTTCTTTACATAATAGGCAAAGATAGTGCTGTTATGAGATTTCTAGTTCCAAAGGACTTAGTATCTTCTATACTGTGATAAACATTTATTTCATTTTGACTCTCTCTTACTATAAATGATTCTAGTAGATCTTTGGGACGTAGCTTAGTATCCATTCCTAATGCAAGAGTCCAACAGTGGAATGCCACCATTATACTATAGGGGGAAATCGCAGTAAAACATGTGCCTCTCCTAGACTACATCTACTTTTAAGCAGCTGGAGGAAGCATCAGAAGTGAGTGTCTTGTCTGATAAATGACAAGCTAACTCAGGGTACTGGGGTCAATTACATACACCACTGCCACCTTACAAGATATGTTTAACATGACACAGAAAGGCATAATCACACACCTCCTCCAAAAATGCCTTCTTTGCAGAGCAATTCTGGGAATGAGATGGGTAAACTGGTTAACCACAGTGGTGGAAAAGCTTTTTTGAAACCATGTCCTTTCACTTTTAGTACTAGTTTCAGTCTAGTCCGATCCAAACTTTGCCATTATTCAATATGGACAACATTAACAGTCACTTAGATAAGTGTAGATTAATTCAGGATAGCCAGCATGGATGTATCAGGGACAAATTAATTTAACTAACTTTGTTAGTATGAAGATTCTTGATGAAGTGTCACAGAACAGGCTTGTCAACAAAGTTAAAAGCCAATGGAATAAAAGGTACAATTGGCAGCATGGATACAAAATTGGTGAAGATACAGTAATCAGTAGTGGTGAATAACTGTTTTTGCGAACTGGAGAATGGTAATTATAGTTGAGTATTCCTGGGGTCAGTATCAGCACCACAGCTTTTGTTCATTTACATCAATGACCTAGACTTATGTATACAGGGCGCAATTAGCATTCAGTAGCACAGAACTTGAATGCTGCTGGAAAGGGAAACATGTTACTAAAACTTTTCATCCTGCACTTTTGAGGATAAGTGCAAGAATGCCAAATTTAAAACGATCACAATAATTTATACAATAGGAGAAAAGGATGCTGATTGGGAATCCACTATAACTAACTTAGGTATTGCCAGGGAGAAAGCAATGAGCAAGTTATAACCAATTTAAGATAAACAGTCAAGCTCTTAACATGTCTCATTTACAGCAATATACAATCCTACACAGGGACCCGTTTTTTTGCAAACAGAAGAAATATGTTCAAGCTTTGCGCTTTTTAGAATTACCCAGGAACTTGAACCTATTGTTAGTTCCCTGTTGCTTTTTCTATGGTAACATTATTGCCAACCAATCAGCATTATTTTCTTCTGTTGAAATTTGGGCTTTTTGCATTTGTCTTATAGTGCATGAGGGACTTTACTTAATCAAAAGAGAAACTGTTGACATTGACAGAAGGGTCACAAATCAGTGGACATTGATTTAAGGTAAATGGCAAGAGAATGAAAGGCAACTTGAAGCAGAATGTTTTTACAGAGTTAGGATTTGGAATTGGATAATCATGAGAGTAAAAAAAAGGGCTACGAAGAAAAGGCAGGGGAGAACGATTAGTTTAAATGTTTTTGTAGTGAGCCAGCACTGATACACTGGGGCATATTTCCTCAATTTGTGTTGTAATCATTTTGAGATTCTGTGTCTAAAGGATGGCCAGTGATATCTGTTCAACTACAAATAGAAAATGAAACTAGCAGAACTTCTAATCCCTGGTTTATTTCTGAATGAAATCAAACAGTTACTGCAAGGTTGGCAAGTTGACCGTACCCCACTACATCTCACATTAGTAAACTGTAGTGGAAGAAATGGGTCCTGAGAAAACACTAAACTTTGAAAAATTATAAGGAGAGAAACGAAGTTGGCCTAGTGTGCCTTGCACCAAAGGAAAAATCTACAGTTACTCCATCACAGGATTTAGTTGTTTCTTAAATGAATCTAAGGTTTTTGCTTTCGTTATCGCACAAGTTTACAAATGTGTTGGGTATTAGTTACGAGTTGTTGGTATATTTTTCACCTTTCAGACTTTCAATTCTCTTACCTCAAGAGGCTGCTGAAATCATCTGAAAAATCAAAGGAACCATTAAGGAGACCCATCACTCCTTGCTGCTGTAACTGGTTCCTATATTTATCCCTAAACTGCATGTGGATGTCATCAATAAACTTGTCGACATACGTTAGCGTCAGGATTTTTTGGTATCCCACCTGTTAAAGCAAAGAGAGAGAGAGGAAAATGTTCCTAAATAAATTGGATCTTGTTCTGACAATCATGCTTGTCAAACTCAGTCAATGAGTTTGTTAAAAAAACACTCTTATTCTGGAATATCTTTAATTTTCCTCAATGGCATATAATAAACAAGATGCATTACAGACTGCTACAAGTTAATAGACTAGCACCAAGTCTTAGGGCCCAATTATTGGGCAAAACTGTGGATTAGCATGAGGGTTAACATCACCAACACTAGATGGAGGGTAATAATGTCCATGAATTTTAGAAATTTGGAGAACCTAACACGTATCAATAATATTGCACTTTACTTTCTCAACAACTACAGCACTGACTGTTTCAGTCTGCTACAGAGAGCATAAAATACAAAGACCGGACAGTACTCTGTCCCATCAACTTGCACAACACTGCATTTAAAAGTATGCCATGTATGGACTCAATGTGACCAAAGACAGTGAGACCATTGATTTGATCCTGGAATGTCAGCATTTATTACAGTAAATATGGAAAGAAACATGTGCAACAAAATTTTTTGCTGTAAGCAAAAGTGCACATAGCAATAAAGTAAATCAACATACATTTATTAAAGTAAAATTTGCAAATTTCAAACATCTAAGGGATTTCATTTCAAAATAGTATTTTTAAAATGGCCATTTTACATACAGAAAACTGGATCAGTCATATATTACAGGATTCACTCTCTTATGCTGCATTCCTCCTTTGTTTTCCCCTCACTCCAGATATGGATTAATTTTCACTCCCTGTGAATACGTGATTTCAGTTCATAATCTTATTTCCCAAATTATCAGCTGGAGTTCTATTGCATGGAATATGGGATTCTGGAATATATTCCTTTGGCACCGAGATGTTCCAGGAAGTAGGCAGCCAGCTCCGAGTAGTTAAAAAAGGGGAAAATGGGGAAGTTACAGTCCAAGAAGACGACTGCAGCCTGTGATGCTAGCCTCATTTCTTGTAACCAGTGTCTATTCATGTTCCAACTTTTCAGATATTTATTCCTTTCCCTCCTATATTAGATCACAACAGCTACAACCAGTGAATTTGACTTCAGTTTAAACAATGGGATTCTTCACCGGTTCAATCAGTGCTTCTTCCATTCCCAAGTTGTTACCGCAGCTCCTGATCTGCCCACCATTTTACATTGTAAATGGACTTGATGTATTGTGACTTGCTGCAAGGGGCCCATTGGTTCAAGTATGTCTGCAATTTTTTTTTGTAGATATTCAATTTTACAGGTTTTGCTGTGTTCCCACTGAGCAAATTCATTTATCCTTGTCAACATGCACTACATACTTCGATTTCCCTGAACTCAACTTCAGATTTAAGGATTTTATAGCATCTCACCAAGTGAAACTAAAGAATTTGCATAGACACCACGGGAATGGTTTCTTGTGCTTTTTATATTTATGGAGTATATTTGCTCTGTTGAATACTTACCACAAATAGCAACTCAAACTCATTGTCCAGTTTGTATTTAAGAGTGAGGGCTTCATGAGTGAATGAGTTGTTTCCTCCTCTCTCCTGCAAAAGAAAACCATCGGTTCATCAGCTGAACTAATGAAATTTATATTGTCTCAAAGTTAAGGGTAACATAATATGGCCCAGTGAATTTGGTCAGGGATGCCAACATTTCTCTAGTCTAATACATGCTGACAAATCTGAGTCAGCAGGAACAATTAATACTTCAAGCTACTTGCTTTTGTATCAGGTCATTACATTTGATCCATAATTATATTTTTTTTGACAAATTCACCCATAATAAACTTTGTCAAGACCTAAAAATGATTATTAAGCTTCCCAGACAATAAATCAATCTTCCTACCAGTGGATGTGTGGAAATAGAAATTTATACTCGAAACAGACGTAAAGTTAGAATGCAATTCCTGAATGGTGTTTACCACCCTGGTCTGATCACCTTCTCCTTGCATTCTTGTGCTACTTCATCCAGTACCACACACAGTCTCAACTCCACCTTAACAGCATGATGGCTGAATGGTTAGCACTGCTGCCTCACAGCGCCAAGGATCCAAGTTCGATTCCCGGTTGGGTCACTATCTTGTGCGCAGTATGCACATTCTCCCCATGTCTGTGTGCTCCCCCTCCGGGTGCTCTGGTTTCCTCCCACTCAAAGACTTCTGGTTAGGTGCATTGGTCATGTTAAAATTCTTCCTCAGTGTACCCAAACAGACAACAGTGCAGTAACTAGAGAATTTTCACTTCATTGCAGTGTTAATGTAAGTCCACTGTGACACTAATAAATAAACTAAAAAACGTTCAAGGTGAGAAACTGATGAGCAGATATTTAAAGAGGAACAAAGCTTGAAGACATACTCTAACTCTGGAGGGCTGTTAAGGCATGCTATCTAAAAAACGTTTCTACCTATGCGACTCCAGCAGCATCATGGAGAATAGCTGATACCCAAACTCAGTTTCTATCAGAATTCTCCTTAGAGAGTGATCTGAGAGACAGTTGCAGATACAATGGTCAGAATTCAGCTTGGACTTGGTGGCAGCACTGCTGAGAGTCAGAAAGTCATGCTGAGAAACTCAGGTACATCGCCTAGGTTAATACTTGTCAAACATTTTTGGTTGAAGAACTCCTTTTCAAATGGATGAGAAAGTACAGGCCATCCCATTTCAATCCACATTATACTTTTAAAAAATAATCTCACAAGGCATCATTGGTCAGCATTTATTGTAAGATTTTTAACTTGCAAAGTACGAACATGGTAACACCAAAACAAGCTGGAGAAAATTCTGAAGAATTGAAGCCAAAGCTATAAACAGTTTTGGAAGATTCAGTGGATATGACGAATGGTTGAAGTGCAAGTTAAGTTGACAACTTGTTATGATAGATGCTGCTGTTGAAATTTAAAATGATACCAACCAAGCTTAAACACTAAGCAATGACTATCTCCAACAAGAAAGAATCGGAATCATAACACGCAACAGCATTACCATCACTGAATTCTCCACTATCAACATCCTGGGGGGAGGGGGGCGGGGGGGAGGAGGAGGAGGAGG
>JAGIQG010000029.1:3458421-3545921 GCA_024679065.1 Sphyrna mokarran | reverse complement strand
AGACAGAAACTTTCGAAGTGGCTTTTTTTTTAATCCCAAAAGTTTAGAAATTTGCCAATGAAAACTAACTGACCAAACTCCAGAGACCCTGTCAGAATTGGGAAAGTTCGTGACACTCACAGAGAAACCAAGAAAAAACACCTGCAGGGTGAAAGAAAAGGAAGAAATTGAATTACCGAGAAGCAAGAGAAGAAATTGCTACGGTTTTTTATTAAAGATCAAAAGTCAAGGCAGGGATGGTGAAGATTCCAAAAAATTGTGGGAGAATCACAGAGAGAAATCCACAAGCTGAGTGAAGAAGTTGAGGGGTCACTGCATAGATTGTCTTAAAGAGACAATGACATTTAAAGAGACAATGACATTTAAAGAGACAATGACATTTAAAGAGACAATGACATTGTAACACACAAAGAGGAAAAAAGCAGTCAGGACAGCAGAGAGAGAGAAACAAAAGACCCTGCGGGGTGGTGGGATGGGGGAGGGGTTGGAGATAGGGAGGGGGCAGGCAACATTTAAGTAAACCACAAGATGGTTATCACCACGTCAGTGCAATGAAATGCATGAGTCAAAGAGTTTAATGCAGAAGAAGAAAATGTCTGAGAAGTAGCCAAAATACAGCTTTTAGATAGAGTTCTTTGAAAACTACTGAAATAGTCCCCAATCTGCAACAGTGGATGGAAGTGCAGAGTGAGCAGATGGCTGTGAATGAAAGAAAGCTATCTGAGGTAACTCAAAAGAGATAAAATATGCAAAAAGTAAATAATGTTTTTCAACAGGAAAATGCCTGCATCAAAGCTGAACTGGAAGATTTGAAGCACAAGATTGCAGCTGAAAACACATGAGAAACTGAAATCTCTAATGAAGCAAGCTGGTCTGATTGGTTTATTACTGTCACATGTATTGGTGTACAGTGAAAAATATTGTTTCTAATACTGTTCATGGAGAAGGAAAGGAGAGAGTGTAGAATGTAGTGTTACAGTCATAGCTAGAATGAAGAGAAAGATCAACTCAATGTGAGTTAGGTCTATTCAAAGTCTGATGGCAGCAGGGAAGAAGCTGTTCTTGAGTCAATTGGTACATGTTCTCAGACTTTTGTATCTTTTTTCCAATGAAAGAAGGTGGAAGAGAGAATATCCAGGGTCCTTGATTATACTGGTTGTTTTTCTGAGGCAGCAGGAGTGCAGACTGAGTCGATGGATGGGAGGCTGGTTTGCGTGATGGACTGGGCTTTGTTCTCGACCCCTTTGTAGTTTCTTGCAGTCTAAGACTAACAAGAGCCATGCCAACCAGAAAGAATGCTTCCTATGGTGCATCTGTAAAAATTGTTGAGAGTTGTCGCAAACATACAAATTTTCCTTAGCCTCTTGGCGGCGCGGGCTCGTTGAGCCGAAGGGCCTGTTTCCCGTGCTGTTTTGTTCTTTGTTCTTTGTTCTTGAGAAAGTAGAGATGTTGATGGACTTTCTTAACGTGAGTGTCAGCATGGAGGGGCCGTGACAGATTGTTGGTTATCTGGACGTCTAGAAACTTGAAGCTCTTGACCATTTCCACGTTGTCCCTATTGATACAGACAGGTACGTGTCCTCCACTACGTTTCCTGAAGTCAATAACTCTTTTGTTTTGTTGACATTGAGGGAGAGATTAACATCATTGTATCAATTCATCAGATTCTCTATCTCTTTCCAAAATTCCATCTCATCATTGTTTGAGATCTGACCCACTACGGTGATGTCATCAGCAAACTTGAAAATTGAGTTGGAGTGGAGTTTAACCGCACAGTCAAAGGTAGAAAGGAGTATAGGAGGGGGCTGAGGACACAGCCTTGTGGGGAACCGGTGTTGAGGATGATTGTGGAGGAGGTATTGTTGCCTATTCTTACTGATGACCATTTGTGTGTTAGGAAGTTTAGGATCCATCACAGAGGGAGGAGCTGAGGCCCAGGCCACAGTTTGGAGATGAGTTCTGAAGGAATAATGATGTTAAGGCTGAGCTGTAGTCAATAAATAGGAGTCTGACGTAGGTGTCTTTGGTGACTAGGTGTTCCAGGGTTGAGTCCAGGGCCAGGGAAATGTGTCTGTGGGCCTGTTGTGGCAGTAGGCAAACTGTAGGCAATCCAAGTGATCAGAATTGATTCATCCCTTGACTACCCTTTCAAAGCATTTCATTATGATGGATAGAACATACAACATAGAACACTACAGCACAAACAGGCCCTTCGGCCCACAAGTTGCACCGATCATATCCCTACCTACCAGACCTATCCATAACCCTCAATCCCATTTAATCCCATGTACACATCCAGAAATCTCTTAAAGGACCCCAGTGAGTTTGCCTCCAACACCATGATAGCAGCCAATTCCACTCACCCACCACCCCCTGAGTGAAAAATTTGCCCCTAACATCTCCTCTGTACCTATTCTCCAGCACCTTAAACCTGTGTCCTCTCATAGTGACCATTTCAGTACGGGGAAAAAGCCTCTGAGAATCCACCCTATCTATATCTCTCAACATCTTATAAATCTCTATCAGGTCACCTCTCAATCTTCGTCTCTCCAGGGAATCCCATCAACCTATCTTCATAAAGCATGCCACCCAATCCTTGTAAATCTTCTCTGCATCCTCTCAATAGCTTCCACATCCTTCTTGCAGTGAGGCAACCAGAACTGTGCACAGTACTCCAAGTGGGGTCTGACAAGGGTCTTATAAAGATGTCAGATGATAGTCATTAAGAAACACTGCCTGGCTTTTCTTGATTCCGAGATAATGGTCATCTTCTTGAAGCAAATAAGGGCCTCAGATTGTTGTAAAAAGAAGTTAAAATGTCTGCGAATACCCCAGCCTGCCCCTCCATGCAGGATCTCAGTGTTTGTCTGGGCCCTTATCCAGGTCGGTCGTTTTCCGTGAGTTGACTTTTGCTGTTCAAGATTTGAACAAAGGAATTTCAGAGAAGACACAAAGGGACTGGGAGGGAATAGCATTTCACAAATCAAAGCAAGAGGTGGGAAAGTCCAACCAGATGTACAGCCTAGCAAAACAGCTGGCAGGAAAGGCACGCAGAGAAATTGCAATGGCTGAAAATGATCTTGAATCTATAGCCATGAGGAGCCTCAAAGGATGTTAAATGTCACTTTAGAAAAAGTTATGCTGGAATTAGCAGTTACAGCAAAAGGACTCACTGAAGTCCAGAGTGAGTTGGCAAGTGGTCAACAAGAAAATGAATAGCTGATAGAACATCTGATTTTCCTTCAAGTTCAAAGGCAAAAAAAAGAATGTGTCATCGTTCAGCAAGCTGAAGAAATAAGGACTGGGCTAATGTGCAGAATGGAAGCTCAGCAGAAGAAACTCAAGGGAACTTCTCTGAATGACAGGAAAAGTCAAAACTAAGCAAGCAAACTTCACAAAGAAAAGGAAAATCTGAGTAGAACATTTGCATGATACTCGAATCCCTCAGGTAAAATCCACTGTAAAATTACAAAGAGAAACAAAATGAATTTTGTCTCTCAGTGACTATCGCTGTGCTGTGCAGATACATGGATTTGGGGCCTGTGCCTGTGGGAATTTGCGCATTCTCCCCATGCTTGCGTGGGTTTTCTCCGGGTGCTCCGGTTTCCTCCCACATCCCAAAGATGTGCTCTTAGGCTGATTGGCAAAACAAATCCTCCCTAAATTGTCTCAAATTTGGGTTTTTAATCCACTGATCTATAAACATGGACAGGGATCGCGGGTAGAGATGGGAACATCGAGGTGGCGGCGCGGGCTCGTTGGGCCGAAGGGCCTGTTTCCCATGCTGTTTTGTTCTTTGTTCTTTGTTCTTTGAATTCAACCTCATTCTAAATGAACTGAAAAATCAGTTAGCAGAAAAGACTCAGACAAATTCAGCAGAAAAATAATCGAATACCTACAGGGCAGATGGAAGCCATTCGGCCCATTGATTGCACTGACCACAATCCCACCCAAGCCCTATTCCCACACCATCTATTTACCCTAGCTAGCCTTCCTAACACTAAAGGATAATTTAGCATGGCCAATCAACCTAACCCATATACCTTTGTACTATGGAAGGATGCCAGATGAAGGAAACCCATGATGACATGAGGAGAATGTGCAAACTCCACACAGACAGTGACCCAAAGCTAGAATTGAGCCCAAGTTCCTGGCCTGTGAGACAGTACCACCCACACTGGCGGTACTGTCACCTACGTCAGAAACAAGGACAAAGTCCTGCTCCACAGATGGAAAAGGCTGAAATAAGATTGGAAAATATGAACTGGACGCTGAGGCACAAGGCAGCAGAAGAAGAAAAGACTTTGGATGTCTCAGAGACAATGAGAAATGATGGGTGGAACGAAAGATTCAGAAGCTGGCAAAACAATCTGAAAGTAACGCAACATCAAATGTTTGAATATATGAATAGAACGGGAATAGAGGAATATGGTCCCCGGAAGAGTAGGGGGTTTTCGTTAAGTTGGGCAGCATGGTCGGTGCAGGCTTGGAGGGCCGAAGGGCCTGTTCCTGTGCTGTAATTTTCTTCATTCTTTGTTCTAAAATGGTGAAACAAGTGGAAATTAAGGTTCCGTTTGCAGAAGGTGTGGGTCCAGCAAGAACATGACAGCAGCATGGAAAAGGAAAATCCCCGTCCACTGTAGGAATGAACAGAGGAAGAGCACAAACGGAGATGGGTTGTTAATAAAGAGAAATACAGCTTGAAGGAATTCAAGAAGTGAATCAAATGCACATTGACAAGTACTAGAAACACAGAGTACCAAGCCTCTATGTATGACAAAGTGAGACGTAAAAGAACTGCCTGAAATTATTGGATGGAAGTTTCCCATCCCAACCACCACGGAAATCATAGCGGCCCAGGAGGGGAGGTGGGAGGTGCAAAGGCCTGTTGACATTGGGAGGGATTTTCCAGCCTTGGGGCAAGCGCAACCGGAAAATCCCACCCATAATATCAGAGACTTGAGATAGAAAAGAAGGGATCACAAAGAAAGATTGTAATGTAAGTAGATATAGTCTGTTGGAAAGGTTTTCTCTGGATGCTCTGGTTTCCTCGCACAGTCCAAAGATATGCAGGTTAGGTTGATTGGCCATGCTAAACTGTCCCTTAGTGTCCCGGGATACGTAGATTAGTGGGATTACCAGGATAAATAACGTGGGGTTACGGGGATAGGATTATTGTCCATACAAACTCAATGGGCCGAATGGCCTCCTGCTACATTGTAGGATTCTATTCCAACAAAAAGAGAGCAAATTTCCCTTGGCCTCTCCTGCTCTTGCACTTGGCTGCGCTGTGAGCTGTGTCTTTTTCTTTGCCAGAATGACACTTTTAAAACATATTTTCTGAGACGTTTCTTCTCCTGTAAAGACTCTTTCCTATTGTTAGGCTCAGTTCCATAGGCACCGCACGCTCGCTGCTACTCTCAGTGATTCTTTCACGGCTGAACCCGGTGATATCCCGAGCTCAGAGCTGCCGGATTGTTTGGTTAACTAGCGTTTAGACATTGCAATGAGCTAAAGCACTTTGACAAAATGGAGGGGATGGGGGAAAGCCTTAGGAAATGGAGAAGTAATTTTGTTCTTAGGGATGTGTTTCACAGAGGTACGCAGTGTACTATACAGACTGGAGGGATTAGGCAAGGGATTTATATAAAATATAGAACTTATTTAAATGAAGCTACAAGTTGTAACACTGAAGAGTTAATATGCACATTTCCCCAGTGGAGCACTGATCCACAGCTTCCCAGTTGTACACTGTGCAGCTGAGAGTTGATTATTGTTCATTTGGAAGTTTTGCTGTGCCAGAGATTGTGTATAACTGACCTCACAGTAAAGGCCATCGCATCTGGAGCCACTTCATTGATATTTTTATGTTCTGTCATGGGTATTACTGGCTCGGTAAACATTTGTTGCCCTTGAACGGAGAGTCTTGCTTGGACAGTTCGGAGCGTAGGGAAGAGTCAGCCATTTTGCTGTGGGTTTGGAGTCACACGTGGGCCAGAGTTGGGTAAGGACCTGAGCGAAAACAATGTTTCCTTTACGATAATCCAGCAGTTTCATGGTCAACATGATTGAAACCAGCTTTCAATTCCTGATTTTTTAATTACAAAATTGAGTTTAAATTCCACCAGCTGCCTTGTTGGGATTCGAACTCTGTCCCCAGAATATTGCCCAGAACTTTCAGCCTCTGGATGATTATAATGCTTGGCCCAAACCTCCAAATTTCACAAACACTCCCCAACACAATGATCCCTGCGATCCCCTTAACCCGTCGACCGGCCTCAATCTGACTATACCTCCAGTTTGTCCTGACTTCGCCGTAACCCAACTAGACCCTGACAATGTGCCAATGATCCCCCCTCCAACCAGCTACCCTACAACTTGACTACCTCGACCATCATCCCCCCTCCAGCCACCACCCAACTGACCACTAACTGAAAGACACCACACCTGACTAACCTTCACCCAGTTACTCTTTGACTCCCAAAAACCCCTGACACCTCCATATCATCTCTCCAAGCTGACATTATAGTTAAGAAAGTCCACCAATGCCTCTGCTTTCTCCGGAGGTGAAGGAAATTCAGTATTTTTCCAGTATGATTCCTCCCTGCTGCCATCAGACTGTTAAATGCTCTTACTATATATTCTGTTGATCTTTTTCTACCTGAGCAATAATCTAACACTGTACTCTACGCTGTCTACTTTCCTATTCCCCTATGTACTTTACGTACGGTATGTTTTGTCTAGATGGAGCTTAAGAAACAATACTTTTCATTGTATCCCAATGCATGTGACAATAATAAATCAAATTGATCAAAAGACACATCTTACCCATCCTATTTCCTCATGCACCTACTTGCCATCTTACCCCATCACATTTTGCATACTTACTTTCTCTCCATAACCTTTCTAAATGCCCTGAAAGAACAGCTCAATCATTTCCACATGACTTGTCTTCACAGAGTATTACACATCCGATGGCAAGACAAAGTACCAGACACTGAAGCTCTCTCTAGAGCAAGTCTACCATCAGTCCACACACTGCTGACGAGAGCGTAGACCGAGTGGGCAGGTCATGTTATCCGTATGTCAGACAAGTGCATACCCAAGCAGTTCCTTTTTGAACATAGAACATAGAACACTATAGCACAAACAGGCCCTTTGGCCCACAAGTTGTGCCGATCATATCAGTACCTACAAGGCCATAGAACTATCTGTAACTCCCAATCCCATTAAATCCCATGTACTCATCCAGAAGTCTCTTAAAATGCCCCAGCGAGTTCGCCAATAGCACCACTGACGGCAGCCAATTCAAATGACTCACACCCTCTGAGTGAAAAACTTACCCCTAACATCTCCTCCGTACTTGCCCCCCAGCACCTTAAACCTGTGTCCTCTCATAGCAACCATTTCAGCCCTGGGAAATAGCCTCTGAGAATCCACCCTATCTATTCCTCTCAACATCTTATAAACCTCCATCAGGTCGCCTTTCAACCTTCGTCTCTCCAGGAGATTTAGCTCTCTCAACCTATCTTCATAAGGCATGCCCCTCAATCCAGGCAACATCCTTGTAAATCTCCTCTGCACCCTCTCAATAGCATTCACATCCTTCCTATAGTGAGGCGACCAGAACTGCGCACAATACTCCAAGTGGGGTCTGACAAGGGTCTTATAAAGTTGCAGCATTACCTCCCGACTCCTAAACTCAATTCCTCTATTAATGAAGATCAGTACACCATATGTCTTCTTGACCACATCCTCCACCTGCAGGGCAGATTTAAGAGTCCTATGGGGAACTCTCTGCTGGAAGAGTCTCTCTGCTGGCAAAGTCTTGGAAAGAATTATAAGGGATAGGATTTATAAGCATCTAGAGAGAAATAAATTGATTAGGGATAGTCAGCATGGTTTCGAGAAGGGTAGGTCATGCCTCACAAACCTTATTGAGTTTTTTGAGGAGGTGACCAAAGAGGTAGATAAGGGTAAGGCAGTTGATGTAGGGTATATCGATTTTAGCAAAGCGTTTGATAAGGTTCCCCATGGTAGGCTACTGCAGAAAGTGCAGATGCATGGGATTGAAGGTGATTTAGCAGTTTGGATTAGGAATTGGCTAGCTGATAGAAGACAGAGGGTGGTGGTTGATGGGAAATATTCAACTGGAGTGCAGTTACAAGTGGTGTACCTCAAGGATCTGTTTTGGGGCCACTGCTGTTTGTCATTTTTATAAATGACCTAGATGAGGGTATAGAGGGTTGGATTAGTAAATTTGCTGACGATACCAAAGTGGGGGGAGTTGTAGACAGCGAGGAGGGATGTTACAGTTTGCAGAGGGACATAGATAGGTTGCAGAGCTGGGCCGTGAGGTGGCAAATGGAATCAATACGGATAAGTGTGAGGTGATTCACTTTGGTAGGAATAACAGGCATATGAAATATAGGGCTAATGGAAGGACCCTTAATAGTGTTGTCGAGCAGAGGGATCTTGGGGTACAAGTACATACCTCTTTGAAAGTTGGCACCCAGGTTGATAAAGTTGTTAAGAAGGCGTACGGTGTGTTAGCTTTTATTGGTAGAGGGATTAAATTTAGGAGCCGTGAGGTTATGTTACAACTGTACAAAACTCTGGTGCGGCAGCACTTGGAGTATTGCGTACAGTTCTGGTCGCCGCATTATAAGAAAGATGTGGAAGCATTGGAAAGGGTGCAGAGGAGGTTTACCAGGATGTTGCCTGGTATGGGGGGAAGGCCTTATGAGGAAAGGCTGAGGGACCTGAGGTTATTTTCATTAGAGAGGAGAAGGTTACGCGGTGACCTAATTGAGGCGTATAAGATGATCAAGGGATTGGATAGGGTGGATAGTGAGAGCCTTTTTCCTCGGATGGTGATGACCAACACGAGGAGACATAACTTTAAATTAAGAGGTGGTAGTTATAGGACTGATTCAGAGGCAGGTTCTTTACACAGAGGGTGGTGAGGGCGTGGAATGCCGTGCCTGCAGCAGTTGTGGATTCGCCTACTTTGGGGGCATTCAAATGGTCGGGGGATAGGCATATGGATGATATTGGAATAGTTTAGGTTAGAGGGTCCGCTGGCCGGTGCAACATCGAGGGCCGAAGGGCCTGTACTGCGCTGTAATGTTCTATGTTCTATGTTCTCTGGAAGACGCTCGCATGGAGGGCAGAAGAAACATTTCAAAGACACACTAAAGGCCTCCCTGAAGTTGCTTCACTTTGACACAATTACCTGGGAACGCTGGTACAAAACTGTCCTACCTGGCATTGTCTCATCCACAAAGCCTGCCAAGCTCACGAAACAAGGTGCATTGCTGAAACACAACTTAAACACGGCCTGCACAACTCCAGAGCCACCAGCACAATAACTACAGCGTCTACACAAGCCTGTCCAATATATGCCAGGACATTCCATGCCCGATTTGGCCTGAACAGTCATCTACAGACACACCGCAACCAGCCTCAAAATGACTAATGGTGTTGAGGTCCTCATCGATGATGATGGACAAACAATAAATGCAATGGGACTTTAAACAGACTGAAATAGGGCAACCAATGCCAGAGGAAAGGGGATATGGCTTGGCTCCTCCAGTATTAAAGAAGAACTCCAGGCAAGAAAAGTGATGCTTAGATTCATGGAATCCCTACATTGCAGAAGGAGGCCATTCAGCCCGTATATTCTGCATTGGCTGAGCATCTTACCCAATTCCCCCTCCTCTCCTATCCTCATAACTCATGCATTTATAGTGCCAATTCCCCCTAACCTACATATCTTTGGAGTGTGGATGGAAACCCACACAGACAGGGAGAGAATGTGCAAACTCCACACAGATAGTGACCCAAGGAAGGAATCAAATCCGGGGTCCCTGGCACTGTAAGGCAGCAGTGCTGACCACTGTGCTAACATGCCAATCCAGGGTAAGAAAATAGGAGCAAGGAACCTAACGGTGATCACACAATCAGCTCAGGAGGAAACTCTCGATGGTCAGACTTTCATTCCAGTGGGTGTATACTTACTGGAATCAGATCCACCTCCACTACGAATGGTGCAGAGTCAGGCAGTGGGGCTGCTACATGCGGAATCAGGCTATCTGAAAGGCAGCCTCAGTGTTCCTGCACCAAGGCTAAACTGTGAAGAAAATAAGAAAACATTAAGACACGAACATAAGAATTAGGAGCAGGAGTCGACCATCTGGCCCCCTTGGACCTGCTGTGCCATTCAATAAGATCATGGCTGATCTTTTCATGGACTCAGCTTCACTTACCCGCCCTGCTCACCATAACCCTTAATTCCTTTACTGTTCAAAAATGTATCTATCTTTGCCTTGAAAATTGCTTCACTGAGCAGGGAGTTTCAAAGATTCACAATTCTTTGTGTAAAGAAGTTTCTCTTCACCTCAGTCCTAAATCTGCTCCCCATTATTCTCATTCTGGTTTCACCTTCAGTGGTGAACTTTCCTGTTTCCATCCTATCTATTCCTTTCATACTCTGATATGTTTCTATAAGATCTCCCCTCATTCTTCTGAATTCCAACGAGTATAGTCCCAGTCTACACAGTCTCCCCTCATAAGTCAACTCCAGAATCAACCTAGTGGATCTCTTCTGCATCCCTCCAGTGCCAGTATATCCTTTCTTGAGTAAGGAGACCAAAACTGTACACAGTACTCCAGGTGTGGCCTCCAGCCCTCAGCACTCACAACACTCAGACCCCCTCCCCCACCACCTCATACATTCCCCATGGCCTATCCACATGACCTCATGTCACCTCATACCTCTGTATCTGTGCCACATTATAGCCCCATGTCAATTTACTGACAAATCATGCCAACCCAATTCCCCCATCCTTCACCCTTTAACATTATATCAACTGTGCCAACTCACCCACTTTGGGAAGATCTCAGGACCCATACAGAGATAAAACAAAATAAAGTTTTTTTGATTTAAAAACCACACACATTCATAAAAAAGAAATCATTCCTTCAACTATATAATCCCTTACAAAAACAAACATTCCATTTAAATCCCTTATTAAAAAAAAGATAGCCTCACAACAAAGAAATTGCATAAAGCTACTCGGAGATTGCAGTTAAACTATACTGACAGGCATCGCACTGTGATAATGACAAGTTGTGAAATCAATTATGCAGAACAAATCCTATAATGATAACCCTTAGGCTAATATCAACAGACAGGCTCAAGTAGCAAGCACTGTTTTTTTTCAATACAGAACGTTTCTTGAAACATTTAGAAACAAAGAGATTCAAATCTTTGGACAGCTTAACTGTTCCAAAGCATTCATCCAATTTTTAAACACATTCATAGTTGAGTTTAACAATCGCAAAGGACACTTGACCTCTCACAAAGGGCATCTGATCAATCCCAAAAGTGCCCCTTGAACTAGCCAAAAAGTTACCCCACCTCTCCAAATAACACTGGCATCCTTAAAGCTTCTCCTCAAAAGTCACATTTTGGATATCCCACCAGCAGAATTTTCATCCGTTTGAAGACATTTGCACGTTCTCCAGCACCTCGCCCCCTTCCCAGCCCTCCGCCCCCTGCCCCATGGTTGATGCCGGGTCAAGAGCAGGACTTCCAGGTTTATTCTGGAGAGCATGTCTGGCTTACAAAATGGTGGTACATTGGCACAGTGGTTAGCAGTCCTACTTCATAGCTCCAGGGAGTTCGATTTTTGGCTTGGTTCACTGTTTGTGCGGAGTCCACACATTCTCCTCGTGTCTGGGTGGGTTTCCTCCAGGTGCTCCGGTTTCCTCCCACACTCCAAAGACGTGTTGGTTTGGTGCATTGGCCACACTAACTTGCCCCTTGGTGCCCTGGGGTGCATAGGTTAGAGGGATTAGTGGGGTAAATGTGTAGGGGTTACGGGGATAGGCCTGGGTGAGATTGTTGTCGATACAGACTCAATGGGCCGATTGGCCTCCTTCTGCACTGTGAGGATTCTATTAAAAAAAATGGGCTGGATTATTTGATTTGGATATGAAGTCTTGGGGTGGGAATCAAGCCCAGGTTTTCTGGCTGAGAGGTAGGGGTGTTACCCACTGAGCCACAAGACCTCCACAATCTAGGTTTGGGAAGGCAGTGAATGGAAATTCTGACATTCCTAAGGCCTCAGGGTCACAGAGAGGCAATATATTCCAGGCCTGAGTATTAGAAGGAGCAGTGCTATATCTGAACTGATGTGCAGTGAGAAAAGATCCATAGCTAGCATACTTAATAATCCCCAAATCTGACCTCATCAGCACTTATACCATAGAATTTACAATACAGTGTAACACCATTCAGCCCATCAAGTCTGTACTGACCACAGTCCCACGCATGCCCTATCCCCCTAACCCCATATATTTACTCTAGTTAGTTCCCTTGACATTAAGGGTCAACACAGTAAGAAGTTTGACAATACCAGATTTAAATCCAACCAATTTATTTGATAGAGGGTCGAAAGCTTGTGAGTTTACTATCAAATAAATCGGTTGGATTTAAACCTGGAGTTGTCAGACTTCTTACTGTGTTTACCCCAGTCCAACACCGGCATCTCTACATCATTAAGGGTCAATTTAGCTTGGTCAATCAATTTAATCCGTACATTTTTGGACTGTGGGAGGAAACTGCAGCACCCAGAGAAAACCCACACAGACATGGGGAGAATGTGCAAACACCACACAGGCAGTGACCCAAGACCCAAAATTGAACCCAGGTCCCTGGCACTGTGAGGCAGCAGCGCTAACCACTGTGCTGCCCAAGAAGCAACATCTCAGGTCATTGAGCCGTGAGAAGTGACAAGCGGGGATTCACGGCTCAGTGACACTCATTGTGGCTGCAAAGTGTGGAACTGCAGTGCGCCTCCTGAAACAGTAAGCAGGAATTTACAATGTCCCACACATATCGATCCTCGGGAGGTGAAACAAGTCCCTTTGCCCTGGATTCCTGTTTCAACGTTGCTTGAAGACTGGGAACTCGATACGCCACTCATCAATCGGACAGTGATGGATGCAATGGACCATAGTTTAAAACACAGAAAGGGAGTCAATTGGCCCATTGTGTGTGTGTGTGTGTGTGTGTGTGTGTGTGTGTGTGTGTGTGTATGTGTATGTGTCTGTGTGTGTGTGTATACGTAGGTCTGAACCATGTGTAAACCCTTTAAGATACTTTCCTCACACTATTCAACTGCAGCTTTGCAATATGACGGGGGAGGAAAAGAAGTTTAATTTTCCTTTGCTGGAACCATAATGAGAATGTTCCCAGTAAACACAGCTGGGCAGTTTAACCGAAAATAGTGAGCTATGACTGCAAGGCGAGGCGGTCACTGCTTGTTGGTTCAAGAAGAGCAATGAGCCACGAGGGACTCTCTCAGCGATTAGACTCTGAGCAGCTCTGCCCCAGCAAAAGGATGGTCGCCAATTATTTTCATTCCTTTGAATTCTGTTTACACTGAGAGGGCTGTGGCTCTGCGAGGAACAGAGAGTTTCTCACTCCCAAAAGGACCGACCACACGATGATTCCCTGAATAGAAATGCCTGCGTCCCCGGGAGAGAACTGCCAATGAAACAAGGCGTCCTTTGTGCTGCTCCTACCTCTCGGTGCCTGGTGCATTGAGTGAGGGCACAGCCTGCTGTTCAATCGCTGCTGCTGCAGCACAGCTCAGCAGTCACTGGGCCCAAGGATTCCTGATGCATCTGGGTGGGCACGGAGTTATGCCCAGAGTTATGCCACTGAGAGTTGATGTTGCCATGCACCCAACGGATTGTCTATTCCTTGAGGAAGAACCATGCTTGGCGATATAATCCTCAACGCTTACATCGCTGAAGTGATGTTGGTTCACTGCTTGTAAAGGACACTTAAATATACCCATCACCATAGACATCACAGAGTCTTACAGCACAGAAAAGGCCCTTCAGCCCCTTCAGAAATCTATACCCCCTCGTAATTGACCCCTGAACCAAGAGGAAGAGCTGCTCCCTACTCACCCTTTCCACATCCCTCATTATCTTATACACCTCAATCACAGAACATACAACATAGAAAAAACAGGCCCTTTGACCCACAACTTGCACCGACCATATCTCTACCTACAATGCTTATCCATAACCCTCAATCCTATTAAGTCCCATGTACTCATCCAGAAGTCCCTTCAAAGACACTATCGAATTTGCCTCCACCACCACCAACAGCAGCCAATTCCACTCACCCACCACCCTCTGAGTGAAAAAACTTACCCCTGACATCTCCTCTGTATCTGCTCCTCAGCACCTTAAACCTGTGTCCTCTTGTGGCAGCCATTTCAGCCCTGGGAAATAGACTCTGAGAATCCACCCGATCAATACCTCTCATCATCTTATACACAAGACTAGGCAATCCTGTCCTTCCTCAGGCTTCTCTGCTCTAGAGAAAACAATCCAAGTCTATCCAGTCTCTCTTCTAGCTCAAATACTCCATCCCAGGCAGCACCTTGGTGAATCTCCTCCAGTGTAATCACCACACCAATGTTTTCAGTCCATCGATAAACCCTTCACACTATTTTTTTTAAATGCATTTGCTTGGAATCATTTACTCTTTCTCTGAATGACTCTGCTTATCACAGGTTACCGATGAAAAAAAACATCAGGCCGCGGATGATCTGATTTCAGCTTACAAAGTAGTTTGACACGGTGGACAAAATGTTTCCACTTATAGTGGAAACTAAAACTGATCATCATAAATATAACAGCTGTAGGGAATTCAGTAGGAAGCTCGGTACCCCGATGTGGAACTGCATATTCACTGTCACATTTTCATCAATAGATTGACTGAGCAGGAGATGGTTACCTCCCTCTGAGGGAAAGACGGGGGGGCAAAGGTGTCACCTCAAAGAGGCACAGGGCACTCAGGACCAGCAAGGGGGTTGTCCCTGCGCAAGATGCCACTGCCCAGCTGCCAAGGTGTGATCCAAATACCTCAACGTGACAGAGGTCTGGTACTCTGGAGACCTCTGGATGAGTACATGGGATTTAATGGGATTGGGAGTTACAGATAGTTCTATGGCCTGGTAAGTATAGATATGATCGGCACAAGTGGAAAAGTGTGAGGTAATGCACTTTGGCAGGAACAATAAATGTGTAGAGTATAGGGCTAATGGTAGGGCTCTTAATAGTGTTGAGGAACAGAAGGATCTTGGTGTATGTGTCAATAGATCCCTGAAAGTAGCAGTCAAGTGGATAAAGTTGTTAAGAAGGCATATGGAGTCTTAGCTTTTATTGGTAGGGGGATTGAATTTAGGAGCGCAGCATCATGTTGCAACTGTACAAAACTCTAGTGCGGCCGCACTTGGAGTATTGTGTGCAGTTCTGGTCGCCAAATTATAAGAAAGATGTGGAGGCATTGGAGAGGGTACAGAGGAGGTTTACCAGGATGTTGCCTGGTATGGAGGGCAGGTCCTATGAAGAGAAGTTGAAGGATTTGAGGTTGTTTTCGTTAGAAAGGAGGCGGCTAAGAGGGATCTTATTGAAGCATATAAGATGATTAGAGGTTTAGATAGGGTGGACAGTGATAGCCTTTTTCTAGGATGGAGAAAGCTAGCACGAGGGGACACAGCTTTAAATTAAGGGGTATGAGTTATAGGACGGATATCAGAGGTAGGTTCCTTACTCAAAGAGTGATTAGGGAGTGGAATGCCCTGCCTGCAGCTGTTGTAGATGCGCCAAGTTTGGTGGCGTTTAAGAGGTTAATTGATAAGTATATGGAAGAGAAGGGGATGGTTTAGTTTGGAGGGGCATTGCTTTTTATTTTGGTCGGCACAACATCGAAGGCCAAAGGGCCTGTTCTGTGCTGTATTGTTCTATGTTCTATGTTCTACAACTTGTGGGCCGAAGGGCCTGTTTGTGCTGTAGTGTTCTATGTTGTTCTATGTTCTACTGCACAAGGCTCCAAATTTCAGGAAAACTCTCCTGACCATTTGCCAGATGATGGGCCAGAGGCAGCATCCCATTGTGTGGGTGGACGTCCCAAAGACCCTGGCTTGGAAGGTCACTGTCGCCATTAACATTCATGCCTTTCCGGGGATCAGCGGATGATCTTTGCGGAGTTTCCACACAGTGTGCCGAGCTGGTGACGAACGCTCCATACAGGAGGGTGAGATCATTCCTTCATTTCAGGCCAGACCGAGTCAGCCAGGCTGAGTGGAACAGAGCTCTCTGCGCGATTGCAGAGTCTTCACATCCAGGGTGTCATTGAGTGTGCATTATGGGCATCAAACTGTCCTTTATCATCAGGAAAGGGAGTTCAATCCATAAATATTCGGATAGTTTGTGATCCCAGATTCTGTGTGTGGTACCCGGGCAGCTCCCACCATACTTACATCCTGTGCCACTCACAAATACCAAGGCTACTGATGGTGCCAGCTCAGTTTGATGGATGGTTGCTGGGTGACAAGGAGTATTGTTGGAGAGGTGGCTGAGATATCTCTCAGGCTTCAAAAGGCAGACACTAGACAGAGTTACACTCATTGCCATGTTCCCACAAGGGCAGTGGTGGAGAGGACAATAGATCTGCTGAAGATGAGATTCCAATGCCTGGACTCTCCTTGGGGTCACAGAGTGAGTGGAGTCACAGATAGAGAATCTAGAATCCCCACAGTACAGAAAGAGGTCCTTCGGCCCATCGAGTCTGTACCAACCAAAATCCCAGACAGGCCTTACCCCCACATACTTCCCCCACTAATCCCTCTAACCTATGCATCCCAGGACACTAAGCGGCAATTTTAGCATGGCCAATAAACCTAACCCACACATCTTTGGACTGTGGAAGGAAACTGGAGCACCCAGAGGAAACCCATGCAGACATGGGCAGAATGTGCAAACTCCACACAGACAGTGACCTGAGCTGGGAATCGAACTCAGGCCCCTGGAACTGTGAAGCAGCAATGCTAACCACTGTGCCACCATGCCACCTTGGATGTTATTCACCAGGGTTGCTTGCTGTGCTCTGTATAATTTTGTTCTCTCTAGGGGGGAACAGGAGGACATTGAGGAAAGTGCATCTACTTCAGAGGAGGAACCCAATGAAGACTCAGATGCAGGACGCGGGCAGGCAGATGGTGAAGGTGGAGAGGTTGAAATGAGGACCCCTCAGGGACAGCGGGAACACCAGGGGTACGATTCTCCCATTGCGATTTTCTGGTGGGTTGGACCAGGAGATGCGCATGTTGGCCATTTTGCAGGATTTGCGTGTGCATTCCCAACATGTCCCTGAGCCAGAGAACAATCGTAATCGGCACCGTGCTGGAAAACGGCGGTAAGAGAGGTAAGTGTTTTTAATCTTATTCAAATATATTTTAAATATATTTTATGTGTAATTAGCAGGCCCAACACAGAATCTGCTGGGCCCAATAGCATCTCCAATCCCGCCAGGAATACCTTACTCTGGTGGAGGTTACAGAGGAGCCCCATGTTCGGGAAGCTGGTGGGAGACCCCAGAGTGAAGAGGGACAATGGAGTCCCCCAGGAGGGTGGGGCAGCGGGGAGTGGTGCCCTCAGGCATGCACACCCTGGCAGTCCCAGTCTGTGTGCCCCCCACACTGCCCAAGGGACTTTGATACTGCCCACTGGGCATTGGGCAGTGCCTCAGTGGCAGGACCTCTTGTGTATGGACCCTGAGGAGTGGGAGTGAGAGGTCCCACTCTGCATGTGCATTGGTCTGAGAGCAAAGAACAGCACAGGAAACAGGCCCTTCATCCCTACAAGCCCACACCCGCCCATTTTAACACTCAGTGAGTGTCTCATTCAATTCTTTCATCGATCATCGGTGTTTTTGTCTACCTCTAGTGGAACCTCACAATAACGTTTCACCTGTTTTTATCCTACAGGTGCTTTGGTCCACCTTGTTGTCTAACGAGGGGCATTTACGCAATGGGTTGTGGGAGGGCTGCTCTTGGATTTCTTTTGATAGTGTCCTAGTGCTTCACGTCGTTAGTGTACGCTTGACCTGGACCATTTGAAGGGCAACACGACAGCTCAGTGACTATCGCTGTGCTGTGCAGATACATGGATTCGGGCCTGTGTCTGTGGGAGTTTGCACATTCTCCCCGTGCTTGCATGGGTTTTCTCCAGGTGCTCTGGTTTCCTCCCACATAGAACATTATAGCGCAGAACAGGCCCTTCGGCGTTCGATGTTGTGCCGACCAATTAGGAAAAAGCAATGACCCTCTAACCTAAACCATTCCCTTTTCGTCCATAAACTTATCTACTAACCTCTTAAAACGCCACCAAACTTGGCGCATCTGCAACTGCAGCAGGCAGGGCATTCCATACTCTTACCACCCTCTGGGTAAAGAACCTACCTCTGACATCCGTCCTATAACTACCACCCCTCAATTTAAAGCTATGTCCCCTCATGCTAGCTTTCTCCATCCTAGGAAAAAGGCTATCACTGTCCACCCTATCTAAACCTCTAATCATCTTATATGTTTCGATTAGGTCCCCTCTTAGCCGCCTCCTTTCTAACGAAAAACAACCTCAAATCCCTCAGCCTCTCTTCATAAGACCTGCCCTCCATACCAGGCAACATCCTGGTAAACCTCCTCTGTACCCTCTCCAATGCCTCCACATCTTTATTATAATGCGGGGACCAGAACTGTACACAATACTCCAAGTGCGGCCGCACTAGAGTTTTGTACAGTTGCAACATGACGTTGCGGCTCCGAAATTCAATCCCCCTACAATAAAAGCTAAGACTCCATATGCCTTCTTAACAACCTTATCGACTTGATTGCCAACTTTCAGGGATCTATGCACATATACACCAAGATCCCTCTGCTTTTCAACACTATTAAGAGTCCTACCGTTAGCCCTATACTCTACACATTAGTTATTCCTGCCAAAGTGAATTACCTCACGCTTTTCCACATTAAACTCCATTTGCCACCTCTCGGCCCAGCTCTGCAACTTGTCCAAGTCTGTCTGCAAACTATAACACCCCTCTTCACTATCTACCACTCCTCCGACTTTGGTGTCATCCGCAAATTTACTAATCCATCCTTCAATATCCTTATCCAGATCATTTATAAAAATTACAAACAGCAGGGGCCCCAAAACAGATCCCTGAGGTACACCACTTGTAACCGAACTCCGCGATGAATAATTTCCATCAACCACTACCCTCTGTCTTCTATCAGCTAGCCAATTCCTAATCCAATTAGCTAAATCACCCTCAATCCCATACATCTGCATTTTCTGCAGAAGCCTTCCATGGGGCACCTTATCGAATGCCTTACTAAAGGGCACATCCCAAAGATGTGCTCTTAGACTAATTGGCAAAACAAATTCTCTCTGAATTGTTTCAAATTTGGTTTTTAATCCATAGATCTATAAACATAGACAGGGATCACGGGTAGAGGTGGGAACATCGGGGTGGAGGCGCGGGCTTTTTGGGCCGAAGGGCCTGTTTCCCATGCTGTTTTATTCTTTGTTCTTTGTAAAGGGGGCGAGGGCTGAAGGGCCTGTACTGCACTGTAATGTTCTATGTTCAAATTTAGGGAATTATATGAGATTAAGGGAGATCCAATTCAGGGACAATTTATTGACACCAATCAGCCTAAAAGAAGCACGTTTTTGGGATGCAGAAGAAAACCGGAGCACCCAGAGAAAACCCACACAAGCACGGGGAGAATATGCAAACTCCCACAGATATTGATCCAAGGAGATCTGACCCGGGTTCCTGCAGCTGCACAGCAAACAGTGATAGTCACTGAGGTGTCGTGTTGCCCATCAGTTTAAGCGAACTCTAATGATGTGAAGCACTAGGCAACTCTCGAAGCAACATCCAAGAGCAGCCCTCGCACGACCCACTGTGTGTATGCCCCTTGTTGGCCAACAAGGCGGACCGAATCACTGGAGGGATGCTAGCAATCAAGAGGCTGGAGAGATGATGGTCTGCCGAGGGAAGCCTTCCTCACAGGTTGGGGGGGGGGGAGCGGCACGGGGTGTGGGGGAGGTGGTGGCGGTGTTCTCTCTCCTGCCACGGTCCCTGGCAGTAGTGAGGCGGCGCAGGGAGCAATGGGCTGCAGTGAGGGGGTCGGGGGATTGCCACTGCTGGGTGCACAGAGCTGGACATTGGTGCAGTCTGGAACAGGGGGAGAGTGGTCAAGGCTGGCTCAAGAATTGTCATGGGGGCCACGATTGGCTGTGGGGGGTGGGGGCTGGAGGGGCAGCACTGCGGGGTCCGCAGCTGGTCAGTGAGTGGGCTGGACAGAAAACAGGGAGTCTGACAAATCAGAGCCACTACACATGCACAGAATTCCAGAGCTGTCACACTCCAGCGCGAACAGGCCCTGTCCCCCGGGTTTTTCATGTGATTCCCTATTGGGACCTTTGCAGTGACAGAGTGTGGAGAGCCTAAAGCTGCACTGAAAGAAAAAGTCATAATCTAGAAGAGTTTTCCCACCAATTCAGCACATTTAGGACAATCACTACCTCCTCCCTACCCCCCACCTCTCCCCCACAGGGAGGCCTTGACTCAGCGATCCTTCATCTAGGTTGCCAGGGCCTGTCTCACACCCACTCCCCGCCTCCCCCAATGTTGAGGACCTCCCTTCTCACCAATGAAGGATAGTCAGCCGTCTGGGAGACTGGGTGTTGTGTCCTTCTCCCACACTAGCAGTGACCGCCTGTGGTCAGTGCCTGTGGCAGCCTCCACTAAAGTTCATGAACAATCATCCAAGAAGCGAGGGGCTTACTGACTGCTGGAACTCCTCTCTCGCTTGTTCTGTCTCCCAGCACTGGACATCCTGTATCCGTAAATATTTGGGGGGTGTCTGGATGCTGCCTTTAAACTTCACATTGGACACGAGCCCAGTGATGAAGGGGCAGCTAGTGTGAAACATGCCCAGATTGATGTTCTAAACAGCAATCTGGATATGATGTCAGCTCCATTAGTGCACGTGGAGAGATGTCCAAGGATATTCCTCAGGTCATTGGCTTATGGAATGGTTACGTGTGGGATGTTTGCGGTCATAGAAACCCTACAATGCACAAAAAGAGGCCATTTGACTGCACCGACAGCAATCCCACCCAGATCCTACCTCCATTACTATGTGCTTTACTTTGCTAATCCCCCGATACTAATTTAGCATGGCCCATCTACCTAATCCGCAGATTATTGGAGTGTGGGAGGAAACCGTAGCACAGGAGGAAACCCACATAGACACAAGGAGAATGTGCAAACTCCACACAGGCAGTGACCTGAGGTTGGAATTTAACCCAGGTCCCTGGCATTGTGAGGCCTCAGTGCCACCGTGCCACCGTGCCGTGTCGCGGGAATGGGTGGGGGGGGGGTGTGATGCCCAGGATCTCGGGAGAAAACCGGAGGTCCCAGTCTAGTTGACAAATCACTGAATCAGCGCCTTCCCACCATCCTAGCCCTCCTGAAGATTCCTGATATCCGCTTCCTTGTCCTCACCATCTGGCTCCTGGGATCTGCACCCGAGTCAATGGTGATGTCCTCGTCTGATCCAGAAGTTCTCTCTGTGTCTGAGTGGATTTCCTCCGGGCGCTCCGGCTTCCTCCTACACTCCGATAATCGGCAGGTTAGGTTGATTGGCCGTGCTAAATTGACTCTTCGTAACATAGAGATGAGCAGGGTAAAAGCAACAGTAACGGGATTGGGCCTGGATGGGATTGCTGTCAGCTCATTGGGCCGAATGGCCTCCTTCTGTGCACTGCAGGGGTTCTATGAGCCTGAATACCCTACTCTTAACCATTTTGTGCACCAATTACCTCAGTAATAAAGGTTGATAACCTTTTAGCAAGGTGCTGAAGAACAGAGGTGACAAGAGAGCCAGATTCATTCAAGCTGGTACTATGGGGCACCCCCTATTGGCCCAAGCATTGGAACCTTATCTTCATCAGCTCCATGGTACCAAGTGGGTACATGGCAGCAGTTGTACCTTTCTTCCACCTCTGTGCCTGACAGGTATCAACAGCCACCTCTTCAATGAATATCCCTTGTCTCCAATCAATCACCCAATGACATGAGATGGAGCAGTGAACAGTCTTGGTATTTGTGAGTGGCACAGTATGTAAACACGGTGGGAGCTGCCCTGGTACCTCGCACAGACCCTGCAGAACCTGGGAGCTGGACTGACAGACTATCTGAACATTCATGGAGAGAACCCCTTTCTGATTGACAAAGGATTGATCTCCCAGAGTGACTATGCAATCTGCAGTTCCGCCATTGATCCGACCTCTCTTATTGGCCTTTCAAGAGATTGCCCAGCACCCGAATACAAATGTGAGCCTCTGATCAGCGGTTGGGCAATTCTGCATGAAGTGTGTCGGGTGAATAAACCAAAGATTGGATCCTGCCCCCAACAGAAAATCCAGTCAGGATCCCGTCCATTGTTTGTGGGAATGAGTTTCAGTGAATGAGAGAGTAAGGAGATAGTGAGGCAGGTGAACAGAGTGAGAGACAGTGAGGAGTCCCAGCAGGAAGAAGCAGAGACCAATTTGAAGGTGGCCTTTCCTGGAAAAGTGACAATGAATTAAACAAAATCCTGGAAGAAAATTGGAAGTAAAATCAATATTTTACTTCAGACTTGGAGATATGTGTAGGATTCTGCTTTGGTTGGGATTGATTCGGTTGACCCAGAATAGGGATCTCAGTTTGTGTTATCCCGGGGATATCACCGCTCACACTGATACCATTCCGCCCCTCCATTGCCTGACTTCCTGAAGGGGCATCTGTGATCCAACTCTGCACAGCTAGAAAGTCTTCTCACTAACCCATGTTATATCCATCTCTCTCTCTCTCTCTGTTGGTCAGCGGTGCTGTAACTGGTGTGCGTTGTTTGGTACTGTCGCTACTTGAGTCTCTGGAGTATTATATTCATATCCAATTTCTGCGTCCAAAGCCCCAGAGCTCAATAAAGGGAATGAGGCTAAACCTTGTCAATAAACTGTTACTGGATATTTGCTACATGAGGTTTTACTGCTTTGGAGGGGGGGTGGGGGTGGGGGGTGGTTAAGGTCCAATTACAATCAGCTTTCAGTTTGAAATTCCTGGGCTTGAACCCTGGCTGATTTTAATGTGATTCACTCCAAGTGACAACTGCATCCATGTTCCCGGGATAACGCAAACCGAGATCCCTACTCTGGATCAACTGAATCAATCCCAACCAAAGCAAAATCCTGTGCGTGCCACCAAGCCTGAAGTAAAATATTGATTTTATTTTCAATTTTTTTTCAGGATTTTGTTTAATTCATTGTCACTTTTCCAGGAAAGGCCACCTTCAAATTGGTCTCTGCTTCTTTCTGCTGGGACTCCTCGCTGTCTCTCACTCTGTTCATCTGCCTCATTATCTCCTTACTCTCTCATTCACTGAAACTCACTCCCACAAACACTGGACGGGATCCTGAGCCTGTGTTCATCATTCACGGGGACCTGCGAAATGAACTCAGCATCTGGCCAAACAGGAAGTTGCAAATTTGGCCGGTGATGTAATCAGTTTAATGCCAATTACATACATTTGAACATATTTCCATACAAATAAAGACCACTTCCCTCCCCACCCCACCCAACCCTGCCAGATATTGAACTCCTGTCATATTTGCCCCGGATACTCTCTCTTCCACCTTCTTCCGTTGGGAAAAAGATGCAAAAGTCTGAGGCCATGTACCGAACAACTCAAGAACAGCTTCTTCCCTGCTGCTTGCAGACTTTTGAATGGATCTACCTCATATTAAGTTGATCTTTCGCTACCTATGACTGTAACATTACATTCTACTCTCTCTCCTTTCCTTCTCTATGAATGGTGTGCTTCATCTCTGCAGCGCGCAAGAAACAATACTTTTCACTGCATGTTAACACATGTGACAATATTAAATCGAATCAAATCAAAATTTTCAAACCAGGATCCTCATGGGGGTGGGAGGGGAGGGAAGTGGGTAAAGATGTTAGAGCCCCTGGGGGAGAGAGACATTGCCAGCTAGTGGCCTCATGGGTGAGGCTGGTGGGAGGGTTCATTTCTATGTGGAGGGACAGATGTTGCAAATGGGAATGTTAGCGGTGGGGTGGAGATGGGTGCAAGTGATGGCTGTGTGGGTGAGGGTGCAGGGGAAAAGGTGTTTGATGTTTCAGGGGGTGGAAGTTGGGGTGCCAGCACAGGTTGTTCAGGTTGTGTTGGGGTGCAGGGTAGGGAAATGCCAGCTCTGATCGCAGGGGTGTGGAGGGATGGGCTGAGACTTCCCTAGTGGGGTCGGAGAGATGGAAGAGGCGACGTTTTGCTTTGATTGGGCACTCTATAAAGATGATGCCCCGATCTCACTGCGGCCAAACTCAGCCAGCATGTCGAGGACTTGTCTCTCTACATGAAGCATGTCCACCTTTTTGTGGGATGACAAGGATGTTGCCGGGATTTGAGAAGCTGAGTTACAGAGAAAGAGATTGAATAGGTTAGGACTTTATTCCCTGGAGCGTAGAAGAATGGAGGAGATTTGATAGAGGTGTATAAGATTTTGATGGGTTTAGATAGAGTGAATGCAAACAGGCTTTTTCTAGGGGAGAAAAGAAAAAGAGGGCATGGGTTAAGGGTGAAAGGAGAAATGTTTAAAGAGAATATTAAGATGGGCTTCGTCACACAGAGAGTGGTGGGAGTGTGGAATGAGCTGCCGGATAAAGTGATAAATGCGGGGCCAGTTTTAACATTTAAGAAAAACTTGGACGGATTCATGGATGAGAGGGATGTGATTCAGGTGCAGGTCAGTAGGACTAGAGAAAAAATGGTTCGGCACAGACAAGAAGGGCCAAAAGGCCTGTTTCTGAGCTATAATTTTCTATGGTTCTACCTACAGTAATATGCTAAATTGTGGAGAAAAAAACTGGCCTTTTTTTCACCTGAGAGAAATACAACCAGAACCAACACTGCCATCATTTGTTTAGATTCCTCCCAATCATGTTGTTCCCCTGGGTTTGTCTCTGGTTCTCACTCATTCCACATAAAGTCCAATATAAATAAAATCTCTGGTGTTTTGAATCTAAGATTGATTGCAGATACCCTCAGAATCTGGATATGAACCTGGGAATGAAATTCACAGCAATGTGAAATGAAGGGAGTGACACTTATGGTTACCAACACTCCAGGATTGTCCTGATGACTTGGGGGATTGAAGAATATTTTCTCCCTAAAAGGAAACCAAGAAGCAAAGTCAGAGGTTATTATAAATTGGGCCTGCCGGTATTTTTCAATCCTTCTGTTCACTAGCAATCAATGTATTAAACATGGGAAGTCATTTCCAAGATGGCTATGTAGTGGAAAATCTGTTCCAATTGGTGATCAGGCCAGGAAGTTTGCAAGTGAATGAGTTGGACAACAAATAGTTGGGGCTTAGGCCATGTGTGATGACCCCATGAGAAATGTTTCCAATCAGGCTGGAGAACTGGAGCTGAACTCCGGAATGACAGTTCCCACCAAACACGAATGCAGGAGGGTGGAGATCCACACACGTCCATATAATATCCTGCTAGGAAGGGCCAATAAGGAACTCTCATAGGATCATGGGGCCAACTGTAAACATCCATGAACTAAGCAAGATTCCCTCCACCAATTTATACTTTTAGAACATAGAGAACATAGAACAATACAGCACAGAACAGGCCCTTCGGCCTTCGATGTTGTGCCGACCAAAATAAAAAGCAATGCCCCTCCAAACTAAACCATTCCCTTCTCTTCCATATACTTATCAACTAACCTATTAAACGCCACCAAACTTGGCGCATCTACAACAGCTGCAGGCAGGGCATTCCACTCCCTAATCACTCTTTGAGTAAAGAACCTACCTCTGATATCCGTCCTATAACTCATACCCTTAATTTAAAGCTGTGTCCCCTCGTGCTAGCTTTCTCCATCCTAGGAAAAGGCTATCACTGTCCACCCTATCTAAACCTCTAATCATCTTATATGCTTCAATAAGATCCCCTCTTAGCCGCCTCCTTTCTAACGAAAAACAACCTCAAATCCTTCAACCTCTCTTCATAGGACCTGCCCTCCATACCAGGCAACATCCTGGTAAACCTCCTCTGTACCCTCTCCAATGCCTCCACATCTTTATTATAATGTGGCGACCAGAACTGCACACAATACTCCAAGTGCGGCCGCACTAGAGTTTTGTACAGCTGCAACATGATGCTGCGGCTCCTAAATTCAATACCCCTACCAATAAAAGCTAAGACTCCATAAGCCTTCTTAACAACTTTATCCACTTGACTGCCTACTTTCAGGGATCTATTGACACATACACCAAGATCCTTCTGTTCCTCAACACTATTAAGAGCCCTACCATTAGTCCTATACTCTACACATTTATTGTGCCTGCCAAAGTGCATTACCTCACACTTTTCCACATTAAACTCCATTTGCCACCTCTCGGCCCAGCTCTGCAACTTGTCCAAGTCACTCTGTAAACTAAAACTAAAACACCCCTCTTCACTATCTACCACACCACCAACTTTAGTATCATCTGCAAATTTACTGATCCATCCCTCAATACCCTCATCCAGATCATTTATAACAATTACAAACAGCAGGGGCCCCAAAACAGACCCCTGAGGCACACCACTTGTCACCGAACTCCACGATGAATATCTCCCATCAACCACCACCCTCTGTCTTCTATCTGCAGCCAATTCCTAATCCAATTAGCTAAATCACCCTCTATTCCACACATCTGCATTTTCTGTAGAAGTCTTCCATGGGCCACCTTATCAAAAGCCTTACTCAAGTCCATATATACTACATCAACCGCCTTACCCCCATCCACCTCTCTGGTCACTTTCTCAAAAAACTCAATGAGGTTAGTAAGGCATGACCTACCCTTCACGAAACCATGCTGACTATCCCCAATCAATTCATGTCTCTCCAAATAACTATAAATCCTATCCCTAATAATTCTCTCCAATACCTTGCCCACCACAGAAGTAAGACTCACTGGCCTATAATTCCCAGGAAGGTCTCTCTTCCCCTTCTTAAACAATGGGACCACATTCGCCATCCTCCAGTCATCCGGAACCACACCCGTAACCAACGAGGACCTGAAGATCAGAGCCAGAGGCTCTGCAATCTCCTCTCTTGCCTCCCAGAGAATCCTAGGGTAAATCCCGTCCGGCCCAGGGGACTATCCAACTTCAAACCCTCGAGAATTTCTAGCACATCCTCCCTATCTACTACAATACTTCCCAATTTGCAACCCTGTACCTCAGTGTTCTCCATAGCTACATTTCCAGCACTCTGCGTGAATACCGAAGAGAAACATTTATTCAGTGCCTCACCAATCTCTTCAGGCTCCACGCACAACTTCCCACTGCTGTCTATGACTGGCCCTAATCTTGCCCTAACCAATCTTCTATTCTTAACATATCGAAAGAAAGCTTTAGGATTCTCCTTAATCCTATCAGCCAACATCTTCTCGTGTCCCCTCTTAGATCTCCTCAATTCACTTTTTACCTCCTTCCTGGCTAATCTATAGCTATCCATTGCACTAACTGAGCCTTCAAGCCTCATCCTGACATAAGCCTCCTTTCTCTTCTTAACCAGCAAATCAATTTTTTTCGTACACCAAGGCTCTCTTACTCGACCATTTCCTCCCTGCCTGACAGGGACATACTTATCAAGGACTCGCAGCAGCTGCTCCTTGAATAAGCACCACATTCCAGATGTTCCCAGTCCATGTAGTTTCCTAGTCCAATCTATGCACCCTAATTCTCTCCTGATGGCCTCATAATTACCCTTCCCCCAGCTATAACTACTGCCCCCAGCTTCATGCCTATCCATGTCCATCACTAAGGTGAACGTAACCGAATTGTGGTCACTATCACCAAAATGTTCACCAACTTCCAAGCCTAACACCTGGTCTGGCTCATTGACCAGCACCAAATCCAATGTAGCCTCACCTCTAGTTGGCCTATCTACATACTGAGTCAAAAAACCTTCCTGCACACTCTGTACGAAAACTGACCCCTCTAACGAGCTAGAGCTATAGCTATTCCAATCAATATTAGCAAAGTTAAAGTCCCCCATCATTTTGGCTGTGAGAAAAGGACAGTAGACTGACCAAGTGAACTTTGTACTGGTGAATGGTAAAAGTAGCATGAGAATGGAGATTGTCACGGGAAAAGCATTGAATTACAGACAGTTTGCCTTCAGAGAGAGGGCGATGCTACCTTTGGGGAAGTCTTGTGTATCTTCACAGTCAGGTAAACCGCGAAATACAGCAATCTCATATTATAACATGGCTTCTGAAAGATTAATAGCGCGAGTTATCAGTGTGATATGGATAGTGAAGGTCATCAATTACTTCATGATGCAGAGATTGTGACTTTGTGCAATAGATTTTTATGTTTCAGTTAATTTATGATGGGCTGATGACACAATATCATCCATGATTTTCTAAGGTCGATTTCTACCTGATGCCCCTCCACTCACAATGCAGCAAAAGAGTTGAAATGAAGACATTTATTGTAAAAAAGGATCATTCTCATGAAATGCCTACGGGCTCCCACATTGAGGGAGGTCCTCACGCTGAGTCCTCCACATTAATAGTAGCTGGCCCTTTCTGACCATTTGTGTGGCCCATCTTGCGAGCAGCTGTGAATATTATTGAGGCAGTAAATGTGTAGTAATTAAAGGCAGTAACAGGCTGATCAATGGGTCTGGAACCTCAGTCCAAACATCAGAATTCATCACTAACAGAAAGTTAACCCTTAGCGGACTGCAGGAGCCGGATGATTCCACTTTCTCAGAGTTACACAGCTTTGTGGATTTTCCTGTTTCGATTGAGCGACACTTGTGTTTTACAAGGAACTATTGGCTTGACCGCAGCAACAGCTTTAACCTTCAGCCCATACACCTGCATCAATTCAGCTGTGCCAAACCCCTCATCTGTGTCTTTGCTTCCTCCTTTTGACTATTCCAATGCTTTCCTGGACAGTTTCCTATCATCAACACTCTTACATATATGGAGTTCATTCAAAACTCTGCAGCCCCTATCTAATCACACACTCACCTATCACCCCTGTGCCTTCTGACCTCCATTGGTTCTCATCTATCAATGACAAATAAAAAATCTCTTCCCCATGTTTAAATCCCTCCACAGCCTCGGTTCTCTTTCTTTCCATCACGTCCTCCAGCCCTGCTAAGATTTCTGCATTCCTCCAATTCCAAAGAGGTTTACAGCACAGAAGAATGGTCTTTCGGCCCATCTCATCTGCTCCAAAGACAAAGCACCCAACTATTCTCAGCATTTGGCCTTGTATACTTTGGCATCACAAATACACACCTAAATACTTCTTCAATATCAATAGAGGTTCTCTGCGCCCACCATTCTTTCAGGCACTGAGTTCCAGACTCTCATTACCTTCGTATCCCTCCAAACCTCCTGCACCTTACCGTAAATCTTTTCCCCCGGTCTTTGATCCCTCCATCAAGAAGAAAAGTTTTTCCGACCTACTTGATCAATGCCTCTCAGAATTTTCTACATCTCAATCATTCCCGCTCAGTTTTCTCTGCTCCAAGGACAACAACCCTTGTCCATTCAATCTCTGTTCCTAACTAAAACTCTCAGCCCAGATAACATCCTGGTAAATCTTCTCTGCACCTTTTCTAATGCTGTCACACCCAGTATTATCAGATATGGGCAGCACAGTGGTTAGTACTGCTGCCTCACAATGCCAGGGACCTGGTTTCAATTCTCACCGTGGGTCATTGTCTGCGTGGTGTTTGCACATTCTGCCTGTTTCTGCGTGAGTTTCCTCCAGGTGCTCTGGTTTTCTCCCACAGTCTGTAGGTAAGCTGATTAGGTGCTCTGGCCATGCTAAATTCTCCCTCAGTGTACCCAAACAGGCACCAGAGTGTGGCATCTAGGGAGTGTTCACAGTAACTTCATTGTTAATGTAAGCCTATTTGTGACAAACAAATAAACTTTATCACTTCTATAATGTGGATTCCAGAACTTCATGCAGTACTCACAGTTCCAGCATAACCTCCTGTTGTTGAATTCAATGCCTTGGCTAATAAAGGTAAGTACACTATATGCTTTCTGAAACATGTTATTTACCTGTCTTGCTACTTTCTGACCTCCTGTACATCCTGATTCCCAGTGTTGCACAATTAGTGGCCAGGTTTGCAACTACCTGGCCTCAAAACTCTAGAATTCCCTCTCTAAATCTCTCTTGTTTCCTCTACCTCCCTCTTCTGCTTAATGACCTTAAAATCTCATTCTTTGACCAAACTTATGGTCAATCTAGCTTAGTATTTCCTTACATACTGATTTAATTTGGTAATGTTCCAGTGTAAATCTTCACTACACTATCAAGGCAAGTTATCATCAGGAAGTTGACAACGTATCCATTCACTGAATGAGGTGAGCAGCTCAGTCTTGCAGAACACTAGGAATTGATAAGTCTATGGAGTAGCCCATGGATAGGTCAGAGTCACAAGGAGACAACCTCAACTCAAGGCAAAGAGGGCAAAGACATCTTATACAAATGAAGCAAGAATCCTATTGGCACAAATCAAGTCACAAAATGAACCAAATGATGGAATTGATGGATTGGCAGGACAACAAGTCTGGAATGGAATTGGACTACAAGGTTTACCGGAGTTACAGGGATAGGGCCTGGGTGGGATTGTTGTAGGTGCAGGCCTCATTCCAAAAAAGGCAGATTATGATTCTATGAATAACTAGGAGCAATTATTCTTCTGCATTCTCAGCAGCAGGGCTGCCTGGAGCAGAGAAAGAGACACCGGTTAAATAAAGTTGAATCTTAACATCTCCTTCACAAGAAACATGACACAAACACATTTCTTAAAGGCACAGTATCGTCACACCTTCCCACTAAAACATGAACAATCACTATGCAAAGATGGCTTCATTTTTCAAAACATGTAGCTTCACAATACTAGCACTCTAGTCTTCGTATGTATATGTATATATATATATACATATATATATATATATATATATATATAATAACATTGAAACATTCAAATGTAACAGTACTATCATCCTGTTCAGTCCTTTATCTCAACATTGAATCTTCCTTCCTCTTTCATCAAAGGTGTGATGAAGCATCTACAATCAGGTTCTTTCTTCTTGCTTTTCTCAACATGCTGCTATTGTTGAGAAATTTTCTCTTTCTTTACAAAAAACCTCCTTCATTTCAAGATCCTGCTTTGATTCAAAGTCCAAGCTTGATTCCAAGTATATTGTGATGGTTTTTGCAACACCATAATTGTCAGAGTGATTGCAATTTCTGACACCAAAAATGTCAATCTGCTGTGACTGTTTGCCAAAGAACATGCAGAAATGATGATGGAGATTCAGAACAAACAAAGGAATTGACAAACTATCTTGGAACAGAAAGAAATGCCATTGGAGATACAGGAACTTGAACACCAGTTATGAACAGTGCCCTTTCTCTGGGATAGCCGTGTCTGTATAGGCTTTATAAATTTCTTATCCCAGCAGTTCATTTTGAATGATGTCCAGTTTCATCAAATAGTCTCACTTCACATTATTGTCCTTTTCTTTTATCTGCAGTAGCAACAATTCTCCTCGATCTCCATCACACATGACAACTAATCGATCTACATCATTATTCAGATGATAAGCAGTTTTTGACAGCCCTGCAGTTTATACAAAGAACAAACAAAGAGCAACACAGCACGGGAAACAGGCCCTTCGGCCCAACGAGCCCACGCCGCCGTCCTAACGTCTTAATGATATATCCTTGACTTTAGGCTATGCCTATTGTTGAAGATTCCCATATAGGGACCAATATAGGGACAATTTGTTACCCAATCAGCCTAAGAGCACATTTTTGGGATGTGGGAGGAAACCGGAGCACCGGAGAAAACCCACGCAACCACGGGGAGAACGCGCAAACTCCCGCAGACACAGGCCCAAATCCATGTGTCAGCACAGCAACAGCGATAGTCTCTGAGCTGTCATGTTGCCCATCAGATGGTCCAGTTTAAGCATACACTAACGACTTGAAGCACTAGGCCACTCCTGCTTGCTATATCCCTCTGTCTGCAGATCGTTCATGTGGCTCTCCAAGAGACCCTTAAACAACCCTAGCGTGCCTGCTCCCACCACCTTACTCAGTAGTGCATTCCACACCCCCACTACCCTTTGTGTGAAAAACTGCCCTCTAATATTCGTCTTATACATAGCCCCCCTCACCCAAAGGCCGTGACCCCTCGTTCTATCCATTTCTAATGGTGGAAAAAGCTTACCACCATTTACTCTATCTCTACCCCTCTTAATCATATATACCTCTAATAGATCCCCTCTCAGCTGACGTCTTTCAAGGGAAAACAACCCCAGTGTGTTCAATCTTTCCTCGTAAGACAGCCCTTCCACACCAGGCAGCATCCTGGTAAATCTCCTCTGCACTCTCTCCAAGGCCTCCACATCCTTCCAGTAGTACGGCGACCAGAACTGGACGCAGTACTCCAAGTGAGGCCTAACTGACGCTCTATACACTTGCAACATCAGACTCCTACTCTTGTATTCTATACCCCTTTCTATGTAGGTTAACATACCATACGCTTTCTTTATCACATTCTCCACCTGTACTGACACCTTCAGAGACTTGTGAACCTGCACCCCCAGGTCTCTCTGCGTCTCTATACTCCGGATAGTTTTACCTTTTATCCTATAACTCCCCTCTACATTATTCTGGCCAAAATGCATCACCTCGCATTTATCCGGATTATATTCCATTTGCCATCTATCTGCCCAATCTACCAGCCTATCTATGTCCTGTTGTATTGCCTGGCACTGCTCCTCAGTCCCCGCCAATCCAAGTATCTTAGTGTCATCAGCAAATTTGCTGATCACACCACCTACCCCCTCTTCAAAGTCATTTATATAAATCACAAATAGAAGAGGTCCTAGTACTGAGCCCTGTGGCACACCACTAGTAACAGACCTCCAGTTGGAAAATGAGCCTTCCGCTACTACCCGCTGTCTCCTCCTCCCAAACCAGTTCTCACCCCATCTACATACCTGGCCCTGTATCCCATGCGCCTTCACCTTTTCTATCAGCCTACCATGAGGAACTTTGTCAAACGCCTTACTGAAATCCATGTAGACGACATCAACGGCTTGTCCTTCATCAACCGTTCTTGTCACCTCTTCAAAAAATTCCACTAGATTTGTAAGGCACGACCTCCCCTTAACGAAGCCATGCTGCGTATCCCTGATCAGATCGCAGCGCTCCAGATGCTCATACATCCTGTCCCTGAGAATCCTCTCCATTAGCTTACCTGTAACTGAAGTCAAGCTCACCGGCCTATAGTTCCCTGGGTTATCCCTCTGACCCTTTTTAAACAACAGTACTACATTTGCAATCCTCCAGTCCTCTGGGACCTCACCTGTGTCCAAAGAAGAGACAAAGATTTGCGTCAGAGGCCTAGCTAGGTCATCTCTCACCTTATGTTCAGTTATTTTCAATAATTCAGGAACAGGAATAATTCAGAGACAGACGCAAGCTTTCTTACATCTGTCTCTGTACCTGCACACTTTCCTTATTTACATCATTGTTCTCTTTTTTCTGTCTTCAGTTTTGCATTTCACTCATCTGCTTCCATTCATTGTAGTTTGTAACTATTCATTTTGTAATGTTTGATCGAGGTTTTCAGCTGCTGCATCTCAGACTGAATAATCAACTTCTCCTTCTGAACCTATGCCAACTTGTTCTGATGAAGTCTATACGAATAACGTTTAATTGGGAAAGCATTTCCTACATGTATATCATGTCATATTCAGAGTCATCTGGATTTATTTCTTCACTCTGAGCTGTAACATCTAACACATCCTGTTTCTGCTTTTGTTTTTTAACAAATACCATTTGATCATGTTAACATAGTTTCTTGATTGTATATCAAATATACAATTGATCTTATCAAATAATTTACCTTTCTCCATTTTCTTTCAATTGGATAAGGCCCACTAAACCTTGCTTTTAAAGGTTCATATGCACTGGTGGTTTCTCCCTACTAGCAAAGCTACAAATTTTCCATTTTTTATCCATTTCTTTTTTCAACATACATTGAGCCACTTCTCAATGCATCCAGCCAACTCACCAGCCTAGTTAATCTCTCCCTAAAGTCCAACAACGCAGTCTCAGAATGCTGACTCACCAATTTCTCTTTGATCAATTTAAATGGTTCTCTTATCTCATGAACAAAAATTAATTTGAAAGAACTAAATTTAGATGATTTATTAGGTACACCCTGATTGAAAAAGTACAAATGGAATTCCTTTATCCCAATCTCTGGATAATGTTGACAATAGGCCCTCAGCATGGTCTTTAAAGTTTGATGACACCATTCTAACACTCTGCAATTCTGAATGGTATGCAATTGATTTAGATTGTTTAACTCCTAAGCAATCCATAACCTCGCTGAATAACTTCCATGTAAAATTTGATCTTTAATCTGACTGTATTTCTGTGGGTAGTCTGTATCTAGTTAAAAATTTAAGTAACTTCTCTACAATCCTTTCAGCTGTAATAATGTGTAATGGAATGGCCTATAGAAATCTAGTAAACACACCCATTAAAGCCAATAAGTATTGATTTTCACTTTTAATTTTAGGGAGGTATCCTGAACTAAATATCCACATTATCCTCCACCTGTTCTTGTTCTTTCCCAACTGTCTGATCAAAAATTGTTTCTGATAACTGAACTTGAACCTCGTTTTTATGATTTCTTCCCCTGTCTCAGTCAGTGGCTTTGTAATCTTGTTACTACAAGTCAGGAAAACTCCCAGGAAATACTTACTGCAATCAATTAGTATCCTTTGAAAAGATTGTCAAATATCAGAAGGAGTATTAAGAGAGTGGTTTGATTGCTGTTTGAGGTTTCCCTATTATCCGTTACGTAACATGGATGTCAAAATTTAATCACATCTTTTATGCAGTCCAGACCAATAAAAACATTTTTGTATTTTTGTTTGAGATTTCCTCACTTCTAAATGACCTCCTACTGGAACCTCATGCATTATCCACAACACCTCCTTTTTATAACCCACTGGTAATACAACTTGATAAAAAACAAGTTTTTAACTGTCCTGAATACTTAAAGATCTCCACATCCTCATTAAGGCATTATTTTGAATGTAATAACACTCAGGTATACACTCAGATTCTTCTTCTGTGTATCTTTCTGATACAACTGCTTTACCTCTACATCTTTCTATTGCAATTCTGCCAACTTTCCTAAACTAAAGGTATTTGCTTTATCTTCCAACTGTTCTTGTTCTTTCTCAATCTGATCAAAAGGTTCTGCTCATTGAACCCCCTATCTTAATCCTTTGACTTCTCCTCCGATCTCAAGCTTGTGATCTTGTTACCGCACATCAGGAGAAATCCCACACTATACTTTCCTCACTACCTCTGTTATTTGATTTTCCACTGGCTGTTCAACCACAGTATGCATCGCTCCTGCCTGTGGTCGAGCCCTAATCCTAACTCAGGATAAACTGTATTCCTAGAAAAGATACTCCCACCACCACTTCATTGCTTTTCACCAAACTTAGGCTGATTGGCAGAACAAATTCTCCCTAAATTGTCTCAAATTTGGTTCCAATGCATAGATCTATAAACATAGACAGGGATCATGGATAGAAGTGGGAACATCGAGGTAGTGGCGTGGGCTCATTGGGCCAAAGGGCCTGTTTCCTGTGCTGTTTTGTTTTTTGTTCTTTATTCTAACTCTCCAAACTTACCTTATGTAATGGAACATTATTCTTTCTTTCACATTACACCATTTTTTCTGCCAATCCTCTTTCTGAACTACACACCTCCTCATCTCTCACCACTAAAGATTAATCTGCTTCTGTATCTCTTTAATTCTTATCTTTTTTTACCTACATCTCCAGGTACCCAAACTTTACCCACACAGTAAATTCTTTCAAGAGATCTGGAACTCTCTTATCAAAGCAACCCCTGACCAAGATGTGCATTCTCTTACACATCTTTAGCTTCACCTAGTTTCTTTTACCATTTCCACAACCCCACTGATTTAGCCTCTTTTGCCACATCTGTCTTCCCAATGTTTTTCTTAAGCCACCAACCCTGCAACTTTCATGTCCAACTTTGTTGTAATGAAATCATCTGAGGCGTTTTATTTCTCTTTCACTATCATGTTTCCTTTTTAACCTGAGTCAAAGTATCCTTGCCATCCCCAATGAGATTCCCTTTGCCTTTACCACCTGAGCATTTCTCCTTCCCCCAGTTTCTATCCCTTTGAGACTGAAATTGATGTTGAAGCCCAAACCTTGATTTATGAACTAACTTATAAACATCTGCCATTTCTGCTGCCAATCTTGCAATTCTGCGCATTTGCACTTTGATCATTTCAAGTTCAAATTGTCTTTCCAGTTCCTGAAGTTCTAATCTGTTCTCTTAATTGTAGTTCAAACTGTCTCCACTCCTTTTCTTTTTGTTTTGCCAGAGCTATTCATAGAATCCATACAATGAAGAAAGAGGCCATCAAACCTGTGCTGACAACAATCCCACCCAGGATCTATTCCCGGAAGATCACATATTTACCCAGCTAATCCCCTTGATACGATGTGGCAATTTACCATGGACAATCCTCCAAACCTATGCATCTTTAGATTCTGGTACAGCACCATTTGCGACTTCAGATACTGAAGCAACCCATGTTCAAATGCAACAAGATTTGAATAATATCTAGGCTTGGGCTGACAAGTGGCAAGTAACATTCGCACCATATAAATATCATACAATGATATCATTGAATCAGACCGGGGAGAAAAATTTTATCCTCACATTAATGTCAAAATTAAAGATATTTGAGGGTTTAATCTAACTTCTTAACATATTTATGAATATAAAATTATAGAAACTCTGTGGTGCAGAAAGAGGCCCTTCAGCCCATCGAGTCTGTACTGAACATAATCCCACCCAGGCCCTACCCCTGTATCCCTCCATATTTTACCCGCTAATCTCTGTAACCTAAGCATCCTAGTACACTAAGGGGCAATTTTAACATGGCCAATCAACCTAACCCACACATCTTTGGACTGTGGGAGGAAACCAGAGGAAACCCACACAGACACGAGGAGAATGTGCAAACTCCAAACACACAGTGACCCGAGCTGAGAATTGAACCCAGGTCCCTGGAGCTGTTAAGCAGCAGTGCTAACCACTGCTACCATGTCACCTGGCATAGTATAATATATATTATAATCATTTAAAATGTAAGTACAAGCATATTATGTAAGCATTTAAAACATCAGAAACACAGTTTGCTTTGGAATTGGCTAGAATTCAATTGCAAATGAAACAGCTTAATTTAGAAGCAAAAGAAGGAGAGAAAGGATCAAAAGCAAAAGAGACAGAGGCAATTAAAGAAAAAAAGAATAGTGAGCAGCATAGTAACACAATGGTAAGCACTGCTGCCTCACAACACTAGGGACCTGGTATAATATGTATATTATAACCACTGTCGCTTGACATTCAGTGGTGTTACCATCACTGAATCGCCCACTATCAACATCTTCGGGGTTACCATTGACCTGAAACTCAGCTGGACTCATCATGTAAACACACTGGCTACAAGAGCAGGTCAGGGGCTGGGAATACTGTGGTGAGTAACTCACTTCCTGACTCCCTAAAAACTATCCACCATCTACAAGGCACAAGTCAGGAATATGATGGAAAACTCCCCACTTGCCTGGATGGGTGCAGCTTCAATAACACTCAAGAACAAAGGACATCCAGGACAAAGCAACCCACTTGATTGGCATCACATCTACAAACATTCACTCCCTCCGCCATAGCTACTATGCTGCTAGATAGTAGCAGCAGTGTGTACTGTCTACAAGATGCACTGCAGCAATTCACTGAAGATCCTGAGACAGCACCTTTCAAACCCACAACCACTTCCCACTAGAAGGACAAGGACATCAGGTACATGGGAACACCACCATGTGCATAGAACATAGAACATTACAGCGCAGAACAGGCCCTTCGGCCTTCAATGTCGCGCCGACCAATTAGGAACAAGCAGTGACCCTCTAACCTAAACCATTCCCCTTTCATCCCTAAACTTATCTACTAACCTCTTAAACACCACCAAACTTGGCACATCTACAACTGCAGCAGGTAGGGCATTCCATACCCTTACCATCCTCTGGGTAAAGAACCTACCTCTGATATCCATCCTATAACTATCACCCCTTAATTTAAAGCTGTGTCCCCTCGTGCTAGCTTTCTCCATCCTAGGAAAAAGGCTATCACTGTCCACCCTATCCAAACCTCTAATCATCTTATATGTTTCAATATGTGCAACATGTGCAATATGTGCAAGTTCCTCTCCAAGCCACTCACCATCTTGACATGGAAATATACCACCATCCTTCACAGTTGCTGGGTCAAAATCCTGAAATTCCCTCCCGAGAAGCATTGTGAGTCAACCTATGATACATGGACTGTCGAGTTTCAAGAAGGCAGTTCACCACCACCTTCTCAAGTACAACTAGGGATGGGCAATGAATGCCGTGACACCCATGTCTCATGAATGAATAATCCCATGCAGATACAGGGGAGGGGGGGAAAGCAAACTCTAACAAACAGTCACCCGAGGCCAGAATTGAACCAGGTCCCTAGTGTTGTGAGGCAGCAATACTTACCATTGTGTTACTATGCTGCCCACTATTCTTTTTCTTCCTTAATTCCCTCTGTCTCCTTTGCTTTTGACCATTTCTCTCCTTCTTTTACTTCTAAACTAAGTTGTTTCATTTGAATTTTAGTCAATTCCAATGCAAATTGTGTTTCTTATGTTTTAAATGCTCAATTGTCACTGCAATTAACACCACTTTCCTCACCCTTTAGATAACATCAATTGCAGCTTGTTTGCTAATTCTAAAAGTTTTGATTTAACTTTCCTTTGTAAACCACCCTGAGTGACTTCCTCAACATCCAGGAAAGCTTTGGCCATTGGAAGAGTTATTATTCCGCAAGGCATTCCATATTTAAACTAATCAATTGCAACACCAACATTCAACACCCACTGTCTTTGAGTTCAATAATCCTAAACCAAACAAAGAATTACAATTTTTAATTCTACAACAGCCCCCAGTATTGTTAAGGACTAAGTTCAGAAACTCCAAGGTATGTTATGAAGTTAGAATAGACCCCAATTATCTTTGATTTTGACATTAGTGTGAGGATAAAATGTTTCTCTCCAAGGCTGATTCAATCAACTCATGAGAAAGACTTTACCAAAACAAATTTTATTTAAAAATGCTGTTTCGTCATAATAAAAAGAATTATAGAACATAGAACATTAGAGCGCAGAACAGGCCCTTCAGCCTTCGATGTTGCGCCGACTAATTAGGAAAAAGCCATGACCCTCCAAACTAAACCATTCCCTTTTCGTCCATAGACTTATCTACTAACCTCTTAAACACCACCAAACTTGGCGCATCTACAACTGCCGCAGGCAGGGCATTCCATACCCTAACCAGCCTCTGGGTAAAGAACCTACCTCTGATATCCGTCCTATAACTATCACCCGTTAATTTAAAGCTATGTCCCCTCATGCTAGCTTTCTCCATCCTAGGAAAAAGGCTATCACTGTCCACCCTATCTAAACCTCTAATCATCTTATATGTTTCAATAAGGTCTCCTCTTAGCCGCCTTCTTTCTAACGAAAACAACCTCAAATCCCTCAGCCTCTCTTCATAAGACCTGCCCCATACCAGGCAACATCCTGGTAAACCTTCTCTGTACCCTCTCCAATGCCTCCACATCTTTCTTATAATGCGGGGACCAACCAACTGCACACAATACTCCAAGTGCGGCCGCACTAGAGTTTTGTACAGTTGCAACATGACGTTGCGGCTCCGAAATTCAATCCCCCTACCAATAAAAGCTAAGACTCTATATGCCTTCTTAACAACCTTATCGACTTGATTGCCAACTTTCAGGGATCTATGTACATATACACCTAGATCCCTCTGTTCATCAATACTATTAAGAATCCTACCATTAGCCCTATACTCTACACATTTGTTATTCCTGCCAAAGTGAATTGCCTCACACTTTTCCACATTAAACTCCATTTGCCACCTCTCGGCCCAGCTCTGCAACTTGTCCAAGTCTCTCTGCAAACTATAACACCCCTCTTCACTATCTACCACTCCTCCGACTTTGGTGTCATCCGCAAATTTACTAATCCATCCTTCAATACCCTCATCCAGATCATTTATAAAAATTACAAACAGCAGGGGCCCCAAAACAGATCCCTGAGGTACACCACTTGTAACCGAACTCCACGATGAATAACTTCCATCAACCACCACCCTCTGTCTTCTATTGCTTAGTAAGAATTTAGCAACACCAATTTTAATCCAACCGATTTATTTGATAGTAAAAAAGTCGGCTTTCACTCTGTGTCTTCCTCAGGCAAATGCAGTGTTCTGGTCTGCAATAGCACACATCAGCACAGACAGTCAGAGATTGCTGATTAGAATGCGAATCCTTACATCTAACCTGCTATTCAAGTGTTAAAGTGGCTAACAATGTGTGTGAAGGATCCTGAGCATTGTTAGAGAATTGTGTATTTTCTCCAGACAGCACAGTAAGTGAGGTTTTTTGCTAACCCAGGCAAGTTACGGGGGTTACAGATAGTGTGTCATGAAGCCAAGATCCCTGTTAAGACCGTCCTCATGTGTGCGGAGCTTGGCTATCAGTCTCTGCTCAGCGACTCTGCGCTGTCGTGTATCACGAAAGCCCCCTTGAAGAACATTTACCCGCAGGTCGGAGGCCGAATGCCCATGACTGCTGAAGTGTTCGCCCACAGGAAGGGAACTGTTTTGCCTGGTGATTGCTGAGCGATGCTCATTCATCCGCTGTCGTAGTGTCTGCATGGTCTCCCCAATATACCCATGCTTCGGGACATCCTTTCTTGCAACGTATTAGGTAGATTAGCTTTGAGGATTCATTCACCAGGTACACGGTACATACACTTGCAACTCGGCCAACGTTGTCTACCTAATACGTTGCAAGAAAGGATGTCCCGAAGCATGGTATATTGGGGAGACCATGCAGACACTACGACAGCGGATGAATGAGCATCGCTCAGCAATCACCAGGCAAAACAGTTCCCTTCCTGTGGGCGAACACTTCAGCAGTCATGGGCATTCGGCCTCCGACCTGCGGGTAAATGTTCTTCAAGGGGGCTTTCGTGATACACGACAGCGCAGAGTCGCTGAGCAGAGACTGATAGCCAAGCTCCGCACACATGAGGACGGTCTTAACAGGGATCTTGGCTTCATGACACACTATCTGTAACCCCCGTAACTTGCCTGGGTTAGCAAAAAACCTCACTTACTGTGCTGTCTGGAGAAAACACACAATTCTCCAACAATGCTCAGGATTCCCTTCACACACATTGTTAGCCACTTTAACACTTGAATAGCAGGTTAGATGTAAGGATTCGCATTCTAATCAGCAATCTCTGACTGTCTGTGCTGATGTGTGCTATTGCAGACCAGAACACTGCATTTGCCTGAGGAAGACACAGAGTCGAAAGTTCGCTTTTTTACTATCAAATAAATCGGTTGGATTAAAAATTGGTGTTGCTAAATTCTTACTGAGTTCTTACCACCCCAATCCAACGCCGGCATCTGTACATCATTCTATCTGCTAGCCAATTCCTAATCCGATTAGCTATATCATCCTCAATCCCACACATCTGCATTTTCTGCAGAAGCCTTCCATGGGCCACCTTATCGAACACCTTACTAAAGTCCATATATACCACATCAACTGCCTTACCCCCATCCACCTCTTTGGTCACTTTTTCAAAAAACTCAATAAGGTTAGTAAGGCACGACCTACCCTTCACAAAACCATGCTGACTATCCCCAATCAATTCATTTCTCTCTAAATAACTATAAATCCTATCCCTAATAATTCTCTCCAATACTTTGCCCACAACAGAAGTAAGACTCACCGGCCTATAATTCCCCGGAAAGTCTCTATTCCCCTTCTTGAACAATGGGACCACATTCGCTATCCTCCAGTCTTCCGGCACTATACCCGCAACCAACGACGACCTGAAGATCAGAGCAAGAGGCTCTGCAATCACCTCTCTCACCTTCCAGAGAATCCTAGGGTAAATGCCGTCCAGCCCAGGGGTCTTATCTAACTTCAAACCCTCAAGAATATCTAGCACATCCTCCTTATCTACTTCAATACTTTCCAGTTTGCAACCCTGTATCCCAGTGTTCTCCACAACTACATTTACATCTCCCTGCATGAATACCGAAGAGAAATATTTGTTCAGTGCCTCTCCAATCTCTTCAGGCTCCACGCACAACTTCCCACTGCTGTCTCTGACTGGCCCTAATCTTGCCCTAACCATAACTAGCATAACTTTTATCAATCCAAATACTTAAACATGACAAATTCTTAACTGTTATCCTATCTCTATTAGTTTCAATTTAAGCAATATTCCTGAAAGACATAAATTCCTCAAAATCAGTTAGTAGACAACAGGCTTCCATTCTGATGTGGGGGCTGCTAGTCCTCAAACTTCCAGCACACCTTTGTAGAGAGATATCTATTTTCTATGATTTTCAAGTCATAAGAACACAAAAACTAGGAGCAGGAGTCAGCCATCTAGCGTCTCAAGCCTGCTTCGCCATTCAATAAAATCATGGCTGGTCTTTTTGTGGACTCAGCTCCACTTACCCACCCGCTCGCCATAACCCTTAATTCCTTTACTGTTCAAAAATTTATCTATCCTTGCCTTAAAAACATTCAATGAGGTAAACTCAACTGCTTCACTGAGCAGGGATTTCCATAGAGTCACAACCCTTTGTGCGAAGAAGTTCCTCCTCAACTCAGTCCTAAATCTGCTTCACCTTGTTTTGAAGTTATGCCCCCTAGTTCTAGTTTCATCTGCCAGTGGAAACAATCTCCTTGTTTCTATCTTATCAATTCCCTTTCATAATCTTATTTATTTCTATAAGATATACTCTCATTCTTCTGAATTCCAAGGAGTCTCACCCCACTCTACGCAGTCTCTCCTCAGAATCAACTCGACTCCAGAATCAACCTTGTCAATCTCCTCCACTCCCCTTCCTTAGGTCTCAGACTTTAATCTCCAAAGAGAAAGAGAAAAGAGCTCCCACCCTTGGCCAACCCAAGCAGAAACTGCCTGCATTTTTCTTCTCCCATTAGCACGTACTTGATCTTGTCAGTTGACCTAATTATATCTCACCCGGAAACCCCAGAGGACAACCCCAAAAAAAATAACAAAACTGCATTAACTCAGATTAAAACACACACCCCAATAACCAGGAACAATTATCCCTCTGCATTCTCAGCAGTTGAGCTGTCTAGACTACCATTTAAACAGAGTTGAATCGTAATATCTCCTTCACAAGAAACATGGCACAAATACATTTCTTAAAGGCACAGTATCGTCACAGCTCAGTGTGTGATTGTGGCTAAGTGTGTGATTATTGGTCTGTATATGATTGTAGATCAAAGTCATTGGCCTGAATTCTCCCAAAGAAATTCTACATATAAATTAATGTAAAAACGGGAGTTGTTTTTTCCAGTGTGATTTTCAAATTGAATTACCCACACTCTGAGCACTGCACAGTGCTGGTGGGTCGTGCCAAGGTGCCCCTTGGCAGTTGGGCAGTTGGTGAGTAATGCCCATGGGGCACTCCTCTTACTCCCAATTTCCTGGGATCCCCATTAGTGGGGAGTTATTGAAAGTCCTGCTGGATTGAACTACTCCTGGCCAGTGGGTTGTAGGGATGAAGTGGGGGTGGTGGGTGAAGAGACTGATATTTAATGATATTAAAATCCTGATTTAAATACTTAAACCAGCTCTGCACTGATTTCTATTGCAGAGCTGATGACACAAGAACTCAGGGCCCTGGAGACACATGGAAGGCCATGGTGCCCAGTGGGGGAGCAGGCAAAACAGCTCCCACTGATGTCTTCTAGCCCGCTGAGCTACCTACCTCTCAGGGTTGCTGTCCAACTGACTGTACTCACAGCTTCTCAACCCTGTCCACCCTTCCTCAGCTGAACTGTGGGCTGGGAGGTGGCCAATTAGGAGGCCGCCTTTGTTAGAATTGCTGCCAACAAGTGTGGGCGCAGGACACCTTACTCAGCCCTGACATCGGGGTCACACAGACCCTGATAAACCTTGCTCATTGTGTAATAGACCTAATCCTGTTAAACTTAAATTTCTTTTTTAAAATGATGTATTCTGTATCAGCAAATAGTTATAAATTAGTGTGATGAGGGTGGCAAGTTGGCATCACATTGGAACAGCTCCCCAATGGAGTCTTGTCATTGGGGTAGAATTGGATGATTGATTTCAATAATTCAAAGCCCTATTAGTGGTGATCTTCCCAATCCATTGACATGGGAACTCTTCATTCGCCTGACGAAGGGGCAAACCCCGAAAGCTTGCGTGTTTGCTATCAAATAAATCGATTAGGCTTAAACATGGTGTTGTCAGACTTCTTACTGGGATGGTACAGTAGTTCTCTGCTACGTGGGGTGGCCATTGGCTCCCTGGAATTGGCCTCTCTGAGGCTTTGGTTGTCGCTGGAGGCCTAGTTGCTTGCTCTTGCCCCATGTATCAATTATTTTCGTTATTCCTCTCAGGTCTCCGCCCTGAAGAGACACCCTCATGATCTCTGACTTGCCTCAGCTCCTTCTCTGGGGTGGGCTGTCCAACTCTCAGAGTTGCCTGCCATTTGGCTGTGCTCCCAGCGTCTCAACCCTGCCCTTCCTCAGCTGAGCAGTGGGCTGGGAGATGGCCAATTAGGGGACCACCTTTGTAGAATTGCTGCTGGCAAAGTGTGGGCTCAGGAAACCCCCCCCCATTCAGCCTTGACATCGGAGTCACACAGACCATTATAAACCCTACCCATTGTGTAATGAACCTAATCTTGTTAAACTTAAATTTCTTTTTCAAAATGATATAATTCGGTCAAAATATCACAATCCTGCTCTTAATTCTAGAATGAACAAAACAACTCTACAAATCCTGATGAAAAGGTTGACATTTACAAGTCTCAGCTCTTGGTGAGTGTTGTAAGTATTTGATATTCCCCTCCGCTAGAACAAAGCACCACTATTGAATCGCACCGGAGTAAAATGTTGCAATGTGCCCCAGTCCTATTTATAATGGCTCCAGACCATAATACCACCCAAGAACCCAGCCAGTATTTTGTAAGTTGTTTGAGGCATGAAGCTCAAAATTATTGTTGGCACCTACCTATATCCTTCATTCTGTTACAGTTCTCCTAATGCAAATGGGTTGGTGGCTGGAATCAGAGAACAGGCTGAGAAATGCCATTCAAACACTTTAAGTCTATACCTATGAACATTATTAGCAGCAGTTTCCAGGCTGCCAGTAGAGGTATATCAATTCCATTTGTTACATTAGCTGCATTCCAAATTTTTGAGCTAATTGCTTCATGAGTTAACATAGGACATAGAACAATACAGCACAAACAGGCCCTTCGGCCCACGAGTTGCGCCAATCACATCTACCAATCCACAGACCTATCTATAACCCCCTATCCTATTCTTTTCCATATACTCATCCAGAAGTCTCTTAAAAGACCCCAGTGAGTTTGCCTCAACAACCTCCGATGGCAGTCAGTTCCATTCACTCACCACCCTCTGAGTGAAAAACCTACCCCTGACATCTCCTTTGTATTTGCTTCCCTGCACCTTAAATCTGTGTCCTCTCGTAGTGACCATTTCAGCTCAGGGAAATAGTCTCTGATAGTCCACCCTATCTATTCCTCTCAACATTTTATAAACCTCTATCAGGTCGCCTCTCAACCTATGTCTCTCCAGTGAGAAGAGTCCCAGCTCCCTTAACCTATCTTCATAAGGCCTGCCTCCCAATCCAGGCAGCATCCTTGTAAATCTCCTCTGAACCCTCACAATAGCCTCTACATCCTTCCTATAATGAGGCGACCAGAACTGCGCACAATACTCCAACTGGGGTCTGACAAGAGTCTTATAGAGCTGCATCATTACCTCCTGACTCCTAAACTCTATTCCTCGATTAATGAAGGCCAGTACACCGTACACCTTCTTGACCACTTCCTCCACCTGTGAGGCTGATTTAAGAGTCCTATGGATCCGGACCCCGAGATCCTTCTGCTCTACAACACAGCTAAGGCTCCTACCCCTTATATTGTACTCCTTCATCCCATTATTCCTGCCAAAATGGACCACTACACATTTATCTGCGTTGAAGTCCATCTGCCACTTCTCCGCCCAGTCTTGCATCCTGTCTATGTCCCGCTGCAACTTTTGCATCCCTCCAGACCATCCACAACACCACCGATCTTTGTATCGTCGGCGAACTTGCTAACCCATCCCTCCACTTCCTTATCCAGGTCATGTGTAAAAATGACAAACAGCAGGGGTCCCAGAACAGATCCCTGGGGCACTCCACTGGTTACCGACCTCCATGCAGAACAAGACCCATCCACAATCACCCTCTGCCTTCTGCCGGCAAGCCAGTTCTGGATCCACGAGGCCAAAGCCCCTTGGATCCCATGCCCTCTCACCTTCTCCAGAAGCCTTGAATGTGGGACCTTATCAAACGCCTTACTAAAGTCCATGTACACTACGTCCACTGCCCTTCCTTCGTCAATGTGTTCAGTCACATTTTCAAAGAACTCAACTAGGCTCGTAAGGCATGACCTGCCCTTGATAAAACCATGCTGACTATTTCTAATCAGTCCAAACTTCTCCAAATGTTCATATATCTTATCCCTCAGAAGCCTCTCCATCAGCTTACTAACCACTGAAGTCAAACTCACCAGTCAGTAATTTCCTGGACTATCCCTGTTCCCTTTTTTAAAGATACGAACCACATCCACAATCCTCCAATCCTCCGGAACCTCTCCCGTTTCCATGGACGACGCAAAGTTCATCGCCAGGGGCTCTGCAACCACTTCCCTCATCTCCCACAATAACCTGGGGTACATCCCATCCGGTCCCAGCGACTTGTCTATCTTGATAGAATTTAACAGGTCTAACACATCCTCTTTCTTAACATCTACATACTCAATCTTTTCCGTATGCCGCAAACCTGCAGTGCAATCTCCCAGTTCACTTTCCACCGTGAATACCGAGACAAAGTACTCGTTAAGCACCTCTGCCATTTCTTCTGGATTCACACAGACTTTTCCCCCTTCACCTTTTATAGGCCCTATCCCTTCTCTTCTCATCCTTTTACTTTTCACATATTTGTAGAAGGCTTTGGGATTCTCCTTAATCTTACCTTCTTATGACCCCTTCTGGCTCTCCTAATTTCCTTTTTAAGTTCCCTTCTACACACCTTATACTCCTCTAGATCCCTAACATCCCCTAGCTCTCTGAACCTTTTATATACCTTTTTTTCCTTCCTAACTGATGTCCTTTGAAGTGTCATTGTTCAAAGGACATCAGCTTATCATAAAATCCCTACAGTGCAGAAGGAGGCCATTTAATTTTGCACTGTCTCTCAGAGTATCTGACCCAGGCCCTCTTCCCCTTTCTATCCCCGCAATCCACATACTTCCCATGGCCAATCAACCTAACCAGCACATCTTTAGACTGTGGGAGGAAGCCAGAGCACCCAAAATGAAACCCATGCAGACACAGGGACCGTTTGATTATTGTCTGGTACTGGGACACAGACAAAAGAGTTGTTTCTTATGTGCTATATAGGCAAGGTATATCATTCATAAAGTATCTCAGAGACAAAAAAAAGAGAGGTGCAGATTTGCAAACTCCACACAGATGAAATCTAAAGATCTATATATTAGAAGGATTGGCCATGTTAAATTCCCCTTTGTGTGCAGAGATATCTGAGTTGGGTGGATTAGCCATAGTAAATGCGTAGGTTTGCAGTGATGCCCTTTTGGAGTGTCAGTACAGACTTGATGGGCCAAATGGCCTCCTTCCGCACAGTAGGAACTCTATGATGCTATGATTCCATGTGATTCGTACAGCAAATCAAAGGACATCGATAATGAATCCAGTTCTGGTCGCCGTACTACCGGAAGGATGTGGAGGCCCTGGAGAGACTGCGGAGGAGATTTACCAGGATGCTGCCTGGTATGGAAGGGCTGTCTTACGAGGAAAGGTTGAATGCACTAGGGTTGTTTTCCCTTGAAAGACGTCGGCTGAGAGGGGATCTATTAGAGGTATATAAGATTATGAGGGGTATAGATAGAGTAAATGGTGGTAAGCTTTTTCCACTGTTAGAATCGGATAGAACGAGGGGTCACGGCCTTAGGGTGAGGGGGGCTATGTATAAGATGAATATTAGAGGGCATTTTTTCACACAAAGGGTAGTGGGGGTGTGGAATGCACTACCGAGTAAGGTGGTGGGAGCAGGCACGCTAGGGTTGTTTAAGGGTCTCTTGGACAGCCACATGAGCGGTCTGGAGATAGAGGGATATAGGAGGACTGTTTAAATACTTTATTTGTTTCCACAGGCTATTCGGTCCATCGTGTTGGCCAACAAGGCGCATGCATTCGGCAGGTCGTGCGAGGGCTGTTCTTGGATGTTACTTCAGGAGTGGCCTAGTGCTTCATGTCGTTAGTGTATGCTTAAACTGGACCATCAGATGGGCAACATGACAGCTCAGAGACTATCGCTGTTGCTGTGCAGACACATGGATTTGGGCCTGTGTCTGCGGGAGTTTGCGCGTTCTCCCCGTTGTTGCGTGGGTTTTCTCCGGGTGCTCCGGTTTCCTCCCACATCCCAAAAATGTGCTCTTAGGCTGATTGGGTAACAAATTGTCCCTATATTGGTCTCTATATGTCATTAAGACATTAGGACGGCGGCGCGGGCTCGTTGGGCCGAAGGGCCTGTTTCCCATGCTGTGTTGTTCTTTGTTCTTGTTCTTTGTTCTTTGTATGAAGGCAAATGCATTGCAAAATACAGCAAACTCAATGGACAATTTAACAGTTCAGAAGCGATACTTGTATTTGAACTCAGTCTGGAATTTGCACTGAATGTAATTTGAAAACCCAAGTGATGAGCTTATGAGAAAATCTATTCTGGCAATAACCCAGAGGCGTGTGCCATAGTGGATCAATAATGCAGCTTGGAGGGTGTTTGCTGATTGTTCACCCAGTGTGAGGAACAAAATTGTACAATGTCCGTGACCCTGCAATGTCCACCTTCTGTTAACGATATGGGGATATATATGGACATATATTTCTTGAGTGTCAGATGGAAAACATTTTGGACTCAGCATGTCAAGGCAACACAGGGTCTGCTGTTCTTTTACAATGATACAATTGAGAAAGTATCCTGCAAACACATTGTGGTTCCTTCGTTAAGACTAGGTATATGTGAGGCATGAAACTTGAAGACATCAGAGCAGCAGAGCTGTGTGTAAGTCATCTACTGAAAAGCTAAGTAAAACTAAAACTGGTTTTGCATGACAGTTTTCCTTCTAGTGAAGGCAATCTGCAACCTTTTAAAGACATATTAAAACATTCCCCTTTCTTTTTCTAAGATACTGTCCCTGCCAAAGAAGTGGAAATGCCAGCGTTGGACTGGGGTTAAAATACCATAGGTTTATTTGGAATCATGAGCTTCAGGAGTGGTGCTCTTTCCTTAGGAAAGTTGCATTGGGATGCAATAGGACTGAATGATGGTTAAGAAGCTGGAAGGGAGCTGAATTGTCCTTGTTTATGCCTCTGTTGTTATTTGTGTTAATAGCTTCAACAAACCTTGATTCCGAACACATCCCCGTCACCTCAACAGGTTGCTACACAGCTTTTGTAGGATTCCAGATGTGAATTCACTGTCCCAATTGTAAAATTAGCAATTCTGTACCCATATTTTTACCATGCATGTTGGTCATTTTCTCAACTTGCTGTTTAACATATTATTTATCCTTAATTGTAAATCTGATTTAGTTCATGTTTGAGGGGCCAAGTCATCACATCCTGTTTCTATATTCCCAGGAAGAACACGTACCAAAGATTCACTTCTCAGAACCTACTTCCAGCTTATTGTTCTTTATCCTTTCAAATAAAATTGACTCAAGGTTACTCACAAGGTGGTCACAGAACAAAACCTGTGTTCGGATTGGGTACATTATAACAGTGATGCCACTTCAAAATTGATTGCCATCCCCTGAGCTTGTAAAGAGAACAAATCCATTTCTGCCTTTCTTCATTGTTCTCCTTCATTCTTTTTTCTGACTTTGTAGAATTTTACAGCACATTAAAAGATCATTTGACCTCTTGCTTGTGGACAAGACACAACAGTCCCCTTAGAACGATCCCTCTGCTCTCTGGGTATCACAATGGCACAACGGTAAGCACTGCTGCCTCACAGTGTCAGGGATATGGGTTCAATTCCAGTCTTGGGTCACTCTCTGTATGGAGTTTGCACATTCTCCCCATGTCTGCGTAGGTTTCCTCCGGGTGCTCCAGTTTCCTCTCGCAGTCCAAATATCTGTGGGTTAGGTTGATTGGCCATACTAAAATTGTCTCTTACTGTTAGTGGGATTAGCAGGGTTTGGGTGCCATTGTGGTTGGTGCAGACTTGATAGAAGGAATTGCCTCCTGCACTGTAGGGATTTGATGAAACTCAATTACACCTTTCCTTCTCAAACAATAATCCATTGTCCTTTTAAAATCTGTAATCGATTCAAGTTGCCCAACTTTGCCTGCGTTGTCATTCCGTATCCTAAAATAAAACTCAATGTCATCTCACATCCCCCCACCCCTGCCCCGATAAGCATGGTGAGGATCGATGGATGAGTCTGGTGAAGAGCTCCGGGGAACTGGGCTGTTGCGCCAGGGGGTGGGAGAAAGTGCCAGGTGGACTTGGCAAAATGCCTCGGGTGGCCCCTGTCCAAAGGAGACCCCTTTAGAATCTTCCTGCCAGCCCCTGCTGATGTTGGTAATAGGTGCATGTTACGTTTGCCTAACACATTCACACTCAATTACAAATATAATTCCTGACCACGGGGTCCATAGTAATATAGAAGAAAAGGAAATGAGATCAAGAGGAGGCCATTCAGCCCTTCAAACCTGCTCCAACATTCATTACGATCATGACTCATCATCCAACTCAATAGCTCAATCCTGCCTTCCTTTCATACCCTTTGATCGCATTCACCCCAAGAACTATATCTGACTGTTTCTTGAAAACATATGTTTTGGCATCAACTGCTTTCTGTGGTAGTGAATTCCACAGGCTCATCACGCTCTGGGTTAAAACATGTCTCCTCATCTCTGTCCTAAAGCACAGTGACCAGTGGTTAGCACTGCTGCCTCACGGCATCCGTGGTGAGTGAGTGGAATCAGTTGCTGTCGGTGGTGGTAGAGGCGAGCTCACTGGGGTCTTTTAAGAGATTTCTGGATGAATGCAGGAGATTTAATAGGATTGAGAGTAATAGATAGGCCTGGTAGGTATGCGTATGATCAGCGCAACTTGTGGGCCGAAAGGTCTGTTTGTGCTGTAGTGTTCTATGTTCTATGTTCTATCAAGAGTCTGGATTTGATTCCTGGTTTTGGTGACTGTGTGGAGACTGCATGTTCTCCCCATCTTGGACAAGTTGCAGAGCTGGGCCGAGAGGCGGCAAATGGAGTTTAATGTGGAAAAGTGTGAGGTAATTCACTTTGGCAGGAATAACAAATGTGTAGAGTGTAGGGCTAATGGTAGGACTCTCAATAGCGTTGATGAACAGAGAGATCTTGGTGTATATGTGCATAGATCCCTGAAAGTTGGCAATCAAGTCGATAAGGTTGTTAAGAAGGCATACGGAGTCTTAGCTTTTATTGGTAGGGGGATTGAATTTCGGAGCCGCAACGTCATGTTGCAACTGTACAAAACTCTAGTGCGGCCGCACTTGGAGTATTGTGTGCAGTTCTGGTCCCCACATTATAAGAAAGATGTGGAGACATTGGAGAGGGTACAGAGGAGGTTTACCAGGATGTTGCCTGGTATGGAGGGTAGATCTTATGAGGAGAGGCTGAGGGATTTGAGGTTGTTTTCATTAGAAAGAAGGCGGCTAAGTGGAGACCTTATTGAAACATATAAGATGATTAGAGGTTTAGATAGGTTGGACAGTGATAGCCTTTTTCCTAGGATGGAGAAAGCTAGCACGAGGCGACATAACTTTAAATTAAGGGGTGGTAGTTATAGGACGGATGTCAGAGGTAGGTTCTTTACCCAGAGGTGGTAAGGGTATGGAATGCCCTGCCTGCGTCAGTTGTAGATGCACCAAGTTTGGTGGTGTTTAAGAGGTTAGTAGATAAGTTTATGGATGAAAAGGGAATGGTTTAGGTTAGAGGGTCATTGCTTTTTCCTAATTGGTCGGCACAACATCGAAGGCCGAAGGGCCTGTTCTGCGCTGTAATGTTCTATGCTCTATGTTCTATCTTCTATCTCTGTGTGGGTTTCCTCCAGATGCTTCGGTTTCCTCCCACAGTCTGAAGAACGTGCTGGTTAAATACATTTGCCATGCTAAGTTCTCCTTCAGAGTACATGAATAGGTGCCAGAGAGTGGCGATTAGAGGATTTTCACAGTAACTTCATAGCAACGCTATGTTAGCCATCTTGTGACACTAATGAAAAGAATGAAAGTAATAACGGTCTCGCCTGTACCCTCAGACTCTGACCCCTGGTTCTAGACACGCCCATCATCAGGAACATCCTTCTTGCATCTACCCTGCCCCTTACCACCAACTCCTGTCAGAACCATCGAACCCTTGAACATTACAGAACAGAAACAGGCCTTTTGGCCCTTTTTGGCTGTGCCAAACCATTTTTCTGCCTAATCCCACTGGACCATATATAGAAGAGGTATATACAGAAGAGGAAAATTATGAACACAAATTCTTTTTGGTTCAGACAGTCAGCTAAAATGGCTTCCAACTCTACTGATAAGGCAGAAGAAACATTTCCCTCAATTTTGCTCCTCTGTATTACTGAATATTTCCTTGGATATTGATGTCTAATTCCAATGTTTCCCACTGTGTGCCTCTGCTTGATCTGTTACTTTTCCAACCAATTAATTTAGACAAGGTTCTCTTTCATGTCACATGGCATTTGTTCATTTCTCATCCAATATCTTTCTCTGGAACCTACATTTTCCGTTACCTATATTTTTAACCGGGAATATGATTAAAATTATCCTGAACCAGATTGGACAAGTAACAGACCAGTGCAGGAAACCGGTCTGGGATATCTCATCAAATTGCATGGATACTTCAACACAGAAATGGACCCAACCTCCACAACCTTGTGATTTTATCATAAGAAAACTGGACTCAGCTTTGCTCCCTAACATCCACAGCATCCAGCAAGCATCACTTCAAACAGAACAAACTATCTTTCTGGAGTTGATTTTATCCTGAATACAAAGAACAAAGAAAATTACAGCACAAGAACAGGCCCTTCAGCCTCTCAAGCCTGAACTGAACATACTGCCTTTCTGAACTCAAACCCCCTACCCTTCCGGGGACCAAATCCCTCCATTCCCATCCAGTTCATATATTTGTTAAAACACCTCTAAAAAGTTGCTATCATATCTGCATCCATTACCTCCCCCGGCAGTGAGTTCCAGGCACCCACCTCCCTCTGTCTAAAAGAAATCTCCTTTAAATCTTACGCCTTTTTTTTTGAAAAAGTGACTAAGGAGGTGGATGGGGGTAAGGCGGTTGATGTGGTATATATGGACTTTAGTAAGGCGTTTGATAAGGTGGCCCATGGAAGACTTCTGCAGAAAATGCAGATGTTTGGGATAGAGGGTGATTTAGCTAATTGGATTAGGAATTGGCTAGCAGATAGAAGACAGAGGGTGGTGGTTGATGGGAGATATTCATCGTGGAGTTCGGTGACAAGTGGTGTACCTCAGGGGTCTATTTTGGGGCCCCTGCTGTTTGTAATTTTTATAATGATCTGGATGAGGGTATTGAAGGATGGATTAGTAAATTTGCGGATGACACCAAAGTCGGAGGAGTGGTAGATAGTGAAGAGGGGTGTTATAGTTTGCAGAGAGACTTGGACAAGTTGCAGAGCTGGGCCGAGAGGTGGCAAATGGAGTTTAATGTGGAAAAGTGTGAGGTAATGCACTTTGGCAGGAATAATAAATGTGTAGAGTATAGGGCTAATGGTAGGATTCTTAATAGTGTTGATGAACAGAGGGATCTTGGTGTATGTGTCAATAGATCCCTGAAAGTAGGCAGTCAAGTCGAGAAGGTTGTTAAGAAGGCATATGGAGTCTTAGCTTTTATTGGTAGGGGGATTGAATTTCGGAGCCGCAGCGTCATGTTGCAACTGTACAAAACTCTAGTGCGGCCGCACTTGGAGTATTGTGTGCAGTTCTGGTCCCACATTATAAGAAAGATGTGGAGGCATTGGAGAGGGTACAGAGGAGGTTTACCAGGATGTTGCCTGGTATGGAGGGCAGGTCTTATGAAGAGAGGCTGAGGGATTTGAGGTTGTTTTCGTTAGAAAGGAGGCGGCTAAGAGGGGACCTAATCGAAACATGTAAGATGATTAGAGGTTTAGATAGGGTGGACAGTGATAGCCTTTTTCCTAGGATGGAGAAAGCTAGCACGAGGGGACACAGCTTTAAATTAAGGGGTGATAGTTATAGGACGGATATCAGAGGTAGGTTCTTTACCCAAAGGGTGGTTCGGGAGTGGAATGCCCTGCCTGCAGCAGTTGTAGATGCGCCAAGTTTGGTGGCGTTTAAGAGGTTAGTTGATAAGTATATGGAAGAGAAGGGAATGGTTTAGTTTGGAGGGGCATTGCTTTTTATATTGGTCGGCGCAACATCGAAGGCCGAAGGGCCTGTTCTGTGCTGTAATGTTCTATGTTCTATGTTCTATGTTCTTGCACCTTAAATTTATGCCGCCCTACTAATTGACTCTTCCAATCTATGAAAAAGCTTCTGCCTATCCATTCTGTCCACGTCCCTCACAATCTTGTAGACTTTTACTAGGTTGCCCCTTCCTCTGTCATTCTAGTGAGAACAAACCAAGTTTCTCCATCCTCTCCTCATAGCTAATGCCCTCTGTACCAGGCAGTACCAGATTTCCTGGTAAATCTTTCTTGTACTCTCTCCAAAGCCTTCACATCCTTCTGGTAGTGTGGCAATCAGAATTGAACACTGTATTCCAAGTGCAGCCTAACTAAGGTTCTATAAAGCTGCAACATAAATTGCCAAATTTTAAACTCTGTGCCCCAGCAGATGAAGGTAAGCATGTCACTTGCCTTTTTGACTACCTTCTCCACCTGCGTTGTAACTTTCAGTGACCTGTATATCGAGATCCCTCTGCCTATCAATATTCTTAAGGGTTCTGCCATTTACTGTACATTTCCTATGTATATTAGACCTTACAAAATGCATCACTTCATATTTGTCCAGATTAAACTCCGTCTGCTATCTCTCTGCCCAAGTCTCTAACCAATCTATATCCTGCTGTATCCTCTGATGATCCTCATTGTTATCCACAAATCCCCAAATCTTTCTGTCTCATAAACTTACTGATCAAACCAGTTACATTTTCGTCCAAATCATTTATATATATTACAAACAGCAAAGGTCCCAGCACTGATCCCTGGGGAATGTCACTTATCACAGACCTCCATTCAGAAACGTATCTTTTCACTGCTACGCTCTGTCTTTGCCTAGTGATAGCCTTTTTCCTAGGATGGAAAAAGCTAGCACAAGGGGACACAGCTTTAAATTAAGGGGTGATAGTTATAGGACGGATATCAGAGGAGTTCTTTACCCAAAGGGTGGTTCGGGAGTGGAATGCCCTGCCTGCAGCAGTTGTAACCCAACAAAAAAAAAAAAAAAAAACACAACCCAACACAACCAACCCCAACACACATGTCTTCTATGAGCAAGCTCTGCTTTCGGTAGACTGCACACCACTGTATGGGAACGTCGAGGAATCAGCCCAGCAACAAAACTGAAGGTCTACAGTGCCATAGTACTCACTACCCTCCTGTATGTCGGTGAAACGTGGACTGTGTATCAAAGGCATGCAAGACAGTTTAATCATTTCCACATAACTTATCTTCACAGAATATTACACAACAGGTGGCAGGACAAAGTACCAGACACTGAAGTTCTCTCTAGAGCAAGTCTACCATCAGTCCACACACTGCTGATGAGAGCACAGACCCAGTGGGCAGGACATATTATCCGTATGTCAGATGAGCCCATACCCACGCAGCTCCTTTTTGGGGAACTCTCTGCTGGAAGACACTCACATGGAGGGCAGAAGGAACGTTTCAAAGACACATTCAAGGCCTCCCTGAAATCGCTTGACATTGACACGACCACATGGGAAACGCTGGCACAAAACCACCCTCCCTGGCACTGCCTCATCCACAAAGGTTGTCAAGCTTACGAAGCAAGGTGTATTGCTGAAGCACAACTTAAACACGAGCTGCGCAAGTCCAGAGCCACCAGCACAACAACTACAGTGTCTACACAAGTCTGTCCAACATGTACCAGGACATTCCATGCCCGAATTGGCCTGATCAGTCATCTTTGGACACACCGCAACCGGCCTCAAAGAGACTAATCGTGTCAAAGTCCTCATTGATGACGATGGACAAGCAACATGAGCAAGCCAGTTCTGCATTCACCTTGCCAGCTCATCTCTAATCTCACAACTTCACCTTCTATACCAGTCTGCCATGAGGGACCTTGTCAAAGGTTTTGCTGAAGTCCATGTGGATAACATCCACTGCCCTACCCTCATCAATCATCTTCGTCACTTCCTCGAAAGCCTCGATCAAGTTATTGAGACACGACCTGTCCATCACAAAACCATGTTGCCTCTCCCTAATACATCCATTTATTTCCAAGTGGGAGTGCATCCTATTTTGAAAATCCTCTCCAATAATTTCCCTATCACTGATGTAAGGTTCTTCCTACTCCTCGTAAACAAATCATTGGCTTCAGGTCACATGTTCATTTCCACTGGACTGGAAGATAAATTCTAGGTTTTGTGTAAGGTGGATACTTGAACAAAATCATCCTGCTCCTGGGTCAGGGTGCAGTTATCCCTATCTCCATTCCCCAGCTGGAAATCTCTGTCTTGCTCAAGCCCTGCTACTGCTGCCAGCGAGAATGGAAAATTTGGGGCTTAGCCAAATCTCCATTCACTGCAGCAGGACTGGAGAATCCCAGCTGCAGGTGAGATTGGAGAATATGACCCATTGTTACAAACATTGATCACTTTTCAGGTTAAAGTCTCCCAATCCCTGTTTTATATCAACACTGCCTTTCTGCATACTCTGGACCTAATTTAAATCATTGTAGGTACCATGGATATTATAATTGACACCCACAATGTCTCACATCAAAGAGCAACACCTCTTGTCCTTCTCATCAATCTCAATACCACGTCTGCAGGGCCACTGGTAGTTATTGCTTGGAACTTCAGACCCAGCCCTCCTACATTAACAAGGAGCTGCAGGCAATTTTCAACCTAACCACTACACACTCTGGACAGGCACGAGAGTAATCTCAATTTCTCGTTTGTAATAACAGTTTTCCAGCTACACTGCTATTGAAATCAGGCACACTCCAGCGCCCCTATTTTAATGAATCTCTTTCATATTGCCCCAACTTTCACCTAGCTGCATTTGGTATCAATTCAAGACTTCTTTAGAAAAGAGACATTTGCAATTATGTCACACTTTTTATGCCCATCGGAATCTCCAAGTCCAGAAAGTAGTCATGTTGTCATTTAAAAGATGCAGCAGCCGGTTTGTACACAGCAAGCTCCCACAAACAACAATGTGATAGTGAACAGATAATCAGTTTTTGTTCTAGGCAATGTTGATGTTAATATATTACTGGCCAGAAAATTGGGGATAACTCCCCTGCTCTTTTTCACTGATCCCAGATCAGTGTCATGGGATTGTTCACATCCACCTCAACAGGCAGACAGCATCCCGCTTTAACTTCCCCCTTAGCTGAGGGATCAGTGAGTGGAGATGTAAGGCTGGGGATTTAGAGAGAGGAAAATGTTTTTCACCTCGAGGGAATCTGGAATTCACTGCCTGAAAGTGCAGTAGAGGCAGGAACCCTCACAGCATTGAAGAAGCACTTGGATGAGACTTGAAACACTAAAAGCTACAGATCAATTGCTGGAAATAGGGGTTAGAATAGATGGATGCCATGATGGCTGGTGCAAACATGATGGGCCAAAGGATGCCTTTTGGAGTTGTAAAATCTCTATGAATCCATAACCATGCCAGAAAGAAGGTACAGCACTCCCTCATTACTGAGATGGAATATGTGTCAGCCTTGATTTATGTGCTCTACCCCTGAGTGAAACTTGAGTCTAGGACAAAGAGCAAAGCACAACACAGGAAACAGGCCCTTCAGTCCAAAGAGCCCACGCTGCCATTTTAACATTGTGAGTGCCCTCTTCTACTTATGACCTTTGTCTACACCTACTGGGCTCCACAATGAAGGAATTATAATCAGATTGAGGGACACCTAATTCAGGGACAATTTGTTAACAACTGGTGGCTCAGTCAAAGGTGCTACAAACTGAAAGAGCCAACCCTGTCCTATACACCCACTCGCTGTTACCCACCGCTCTTGAATTCATTACAGATGTTTTTTTAATGGGAAAATTACCTCAGTCCATGAATTGTGAAAACCCTCGTCCAACCTTTTGTCGCCCTCAAACAGGGCCATTCTAACCCTGCCCTGATCCCCACCCTCAACAAACATTAATTCATCCAAATCGCTGTTGCCCATATCCCATTCCGCATCGTGGAGCAGGATTTTCTGGCCCTTCCTGCCTGGGAGATCCTCCCGTTCTGGCAAAGGCAACACCCTCCCCACGCCAAGATGGTGAGTCTCCTGGTGGCTGGATAGGTGAGCCATACACAATGCTGTAGACATTGGCAGGACCAGGAGATACTGCCGATGGCCAATGTTGAGCCAACTCCACTTTTGGAAAACGTGCGGTGGGGACGCTGGAAAATTCCCCATTTCCTGACTGCCTGTCACTTGAACTACAGTCATTTCACAAATATAACATCCTTAACCTCATGCCTAAGTCTGTCCTTCCCAATCCCTGTAATCTTCTTTAAATCTAAAATTCACTCCGAAGTTCTCTTCACTCACTCCCCTGCAACCTTCCCTTGGCCATTGTGCTTTCAGCCAGTTAAACCCCATGTTCCAGACTCCTAAACTCTTCTGACACCCATTAAAATCCATCTTCTTGACAAAGCCTCCCAGTATTTCCCTTTAATACGGTGTATGCTTGTTTTATTTCATCTGTGATGTGCCTTACAACATTTTTTAAAAAATTCTTTTGCTCCATCCTTAAAGTTACAAAGCGAATGCTCAGAGCGGACCAGGCAATCACAAATCTTGCTAATTTCAAACTGAATCCAATTCACAGTCCCCACAAGAGAGACAATTAAGACCCAAGCTGATGGGACATTAGAACATTACAGCACAGTACAGGCCCTTCTGCCCTCAATGACGTTGCACCCCCATCTTGAGCTTGATACTTATTGCCACAGAGGGTTGTAGAAGCCAAGTCATTGAGTGTCTTTGAGAGAGAGAGAGATGGATAGGTTGGTTCTCCATTAATAAGGGGATCTAGGAGATTGGGGATGAGAATCATATCAGCCATGATTGAATGTCAGGGCAGAATTGACGGGCCAAATGTCCTCATTCTGCTCCTATATCTTATGGTCTTGTGGATCTGATGTTTGATTTGCTTCCAAACTCACCAGTTTTATTTATTTTCTTTAATTCCCTATTCTCTCTCACCAATTTTTCCTGAGACTGTTATCATTCTCTATTCAATCAATGCTCTTTCACTTTAGTCTTCCTATCCTGATTTCATTACTATCCTTTTTTATTTCTTGATCTATTCTGCTATAAGTTAATAATTGTTCACCAAAGAATGAATAAATGAAATTCTAATTTATGTACAGATGGAGCCAATGGCTAATTAAAAAGCAACCAGGCTTACAGCATTGCCTGTTCCCAGTGATTTAGCATCAGTGAATGTTATTTATAGATCTGAAGAATTTTTATTGAGATTGCAGATGTGTTAGAGCTACACTGAACATCAAGGGTAGCTACAGTGCTCTTTGAATTGAAAATTACTTTTACTGAAAGCTGTCTGTGTTCTTTGTTGCAAATAATACTGTCACAAAAACTGGTCACATGCATTAAAGGTTGCTTCCATTAACCTGGGACATCACAGAACAGAATCATAGAATTCCTACAGATCAGAAGAAGGCCTTTTGGCCCATCGACCCTACACCGTCAACAACCCAACAAGGCCCATCTCCGTAACCCCATGTATTTAGCCCCCTGGCTCTGAGTGGAAATTTAGCATAGCCAATCAGCCTAACCTGCACATCTTTGGACTGAGAGAGGAAACTGGAGCACCTGGAGGAAACCCATACAGACATGGGGAGAATGTGCAAACTCCACACAGATAGGTCACTCAAGGCTGGAATCGAACCCAGGTCCCTGACGCTGTGAGGCAACACTGTTAACCACTCTGCCACTGTGCTGAGGCAAGTTAGGAATAGGATCCAACAAGATTCAGCACCATTGGCACAGTGGTTAGCCTTACTGCTTCACAGTGTCAGAGGCCTGGGTTCGATTCCAGCCTTGGGTGACTCTCTGTGTGGTGTTGTACATTCTCCCTATGTCTGCGTTGGTTTCCTTTGGATGCTCTAGTTTCCTCCACAGTTCAAAGATGTGCGGGTTAGGTGGATTGACCATGGTAAATTGCCCCTTGGTGTTGGGAAATTAGCTGTGGCTGTGGGATGGCAATTGGTGCAAATTTGATGGGCCAAATGGCCTCCTTCTATCCTGTAGGGATTCTAAGACTCTTCTGTGGATAGATTTCAGTGTTTTATATGTCTCATCAGCTGCTCTTCAGAACAATATCTGGAGTTATAGAGTCATAGAGAAATGTAGAACAGGTAAAGGCCCTTCTAGCTAGTCCCAATGACCCACATTTGACCCATATCCCTCTGATCCTTTCCCATTCATTTACTTATCCAAATACTTTTCAAATGTTGCCATTGAACCTGCCTCAACCACTATTTCTGGCAGTTTGTTCCATATACACACCATTCTCTGCATGAAAAACTTGCCCTCCCGGGTCCCTTCTCAATCTTTTCTCCTACCACCTTAAACCTATGCCCTCTAGTTTTCAATTCCCCTTCCCTGGGAAAAACCTATGCGCGTTCACCCTATCTATGCCCCTCCTGATTCTATACACCTCAATAATACACTCATTCTCCTATGTTCCAATGAATGAAGTCTTGGTCTGGCCAACCTCTTCCTCTAACTCAGGCCCAATAGTCCCGGCAACATCCTCGTAAATCTTCTTGGCACCCTTTCCTGTTTGTCAATGCCTTTTGTATAACAAGGTAACAAAAACTGTACAAAATAGGTGGATGGGGGTAAGGCAGTTGATGTGGTATATATGGACTTTAGTAAGGCGTTCGACAAGGTGCCCAATGGAAGGCTTCTACAGAAAATGCAGATGTATGGGATTGAGAGTGATTTAGCTAATTGGATTAGGAATTGGCTAGCAGATAGAAGACAGAGGGTGGTGGTTGATGGAAGTTATTCGTCGTGGAGTTCGGTTACAAGTGGTGTACCTTAGGGATCTGTTTTGGGGCCCCTGCTGTTTGTAATTTTTATAAATGATCTGGATGAGGGTATTGAAGGATGGATTAGTAAATTTGCGGATGACACCAAAGTCGGAGGAGTGGTAGATAGTGAAGAGGGGTGTTATAGTTTGCAGAGAGACTTGGACAAGTTGCAGAGCTGGGCCGAGAGGTGGCAAATGGAGTTTAATGTGGAAAAGTATGAGGTAATGCACTTTGGCAGGAATAATAAATGTGTAGAGTATAGGGCTAATGGTAGGATTCTTAATAGTGTTGATGAACAGAGGGATCTTGGTGTATTTGTGCATAGATCCCTGAAAGTAGGCAGTCAAGTCGATAAGGTTGTTAAGAAGGCATATGGAGTCTTAGCTTTTATTGGTAGGGGGATTGAATTCGGAGCCGCAACGTCATGTTGCAACTGTACAAAACTCTAGTGCGGCCGCACTTGGAGTATTGTGTGCAGTTCTGGTCCCCACATTATAAGAAAGATGTGGAGGCATTGGAGAAGGTACAGAGGAGGTTTACCAGGATGTTGCCTGGTATGGAGGGCAGGTCTTATGAAGAGAGGCTGAGGGATTTGAGGTTGTTTTCGTTAGAAAGAAGACAGCTAAGAGGAGACCTTATTGAAACATATAAGATGATTAGAGGTTTAGATAGGGTGGACAGTGATAGCCTTTTTCCTAGGATGGAGAAAGCTAGCACGAGGGGACATAGCTTTAAATTAAGGGGTGGTAGTTATAGGACGGATGTCAGAGGTAGGTTCTTTACCCAGAGGGTGGTAGGGGTATGGAATGCCCTGCCTGCTGCAGTTGTAGATGCGCCAAGTTTGGTGGCGTTTAAGAGGTTAGTAGATAAGTTTATGGACGAAAAGGGAATGGTTGAGGTTAGAGGGTCATTGCTTTTTCCTAATTGGTTGGCGCAACAACGAAGGCCGAAGGGCCTGTTCTGCTCTGTAATGTTCTATGTTCTATGTTCTAATACTCCAAGTATGGCCTCTCTTAAACTTAAAAGTTGTCTCAAAGAACAAAGAACAAAGAGCAACACAGCACGGGAAACAGGCCCTTCAGCCCAACGAGCCCACGCCGCCGTCCTAATGTCTTAATGACATATCCTTGACTTTAGGCTATGCCTATTGTTGAAGATTCCCATATAGGGACCAATATAGGGACAATTTGTTACCCAATCAGCCTAAGAGCACATTTTTGGGATGTGGGAGGAAACCGGAGCACCCGGAGGAAACCCACGCAACCACGGGGAGAACGCGCAAACTCCCGCAGACACAGGCCCAAATCCATGTGTCAGCACAGCAACAGCGATAGTCTCTGAGCTGTCATGTTGCCCATCAGATGGTCCAGTTTAAGCATACACTGACGACGTGAAGCACTAGGCAACTCCTGAAGCAACCTCCAAGAACAGCTCTCACACGACATGCCGCATCATGCACCTTGTTGGTCAACAAGGTGGACCGAATTGCCTGCGGAAACAAATAAGACTTAATTAAACATGCTAAAAAAAAACTAAGACATTCCCGAGACGAAACTAAAAGATAGTCTACTACTATTTGGTCCTCCCGATATTCAAACAGTCCTGCTATATTCCTCTATCTGCAGACCGCTCATGTGGCTCTCCAAGAGACCCTTAAACAACCCTAGCGTGCCTGCTCCTACGACCTTACTCGGCAGTTCATTCCACACCCCCACTACCGTTTGTGTGAAAAACTGCCCTCTAATATTCGCCTTATACATAGCCCCCCTCACCCTGAGCCGTGACCCCTCGTTCTATCCATTTCTAATGGTGGAAAAAGCTTACCACCATTTACTCTATCTATACCCCTCATAATCTTATACACCTCTAAAAGATCCCCTCTCAGCCGACGTCTTTCAAGGGAAAACAACCCCAGTGTTTTCAATCTTTCCTCGTAAGACAGCCCTTCCATTCCAGGCAGCATCCTGGTAAATCTCCTCTGCACTCTCTCCAGGGCCTCTACATCCTTCCTGTAGTACGGCGACCAGAACTGGACGCAGTACTCCAGATGAGGCCTAACCAACGTTCTATACACTTGCAACATCAGACTCCTACTCTTGTATTCTATACCCCTTCCTATGAAGGCTAACATACCATACGCTTTTTTTACCACATTCTCCACCTGTACTGACACCTTCAGAGACTTGTGAACCTGCACCCCCAGGTCTCTCTGCATCTCTATACTCCTTTCCTTTCCTGCTAAGTTAATTCCTAGCTGTGATACAACTTGATTAAATTATTATTCAATTAATATGTCTGATTTTCTCTCCTTCTCCTAATTTCTGATTTTTTTTATTATTTGTCTCCTGGTGTTTGAATACTTCCATATAACTGATAATTGTTTGGATCGATTCAGTCAGTTTTCTTTACAATCTGAACACTCAATCAGTACCTCACAGGAGGTCACTGTCCACAATTATTTCCTTAGTTTCTCCATTCCCAATCTTCTGGGATCATCCCTACTGCTCACTTCTGTATCCACTCAGTAACCTTGTGATGGTTAGGTCAGCAACACTGGGCACATTCTGACAGGTTGTCGGTTGGGCAGTATCAGTGAAGAGGCAAACAAAATTCACTTTTCAAGGACCTTGCATCAGAACTGCAGAAAGTGAGAGGCATATCTGGTTTTAAGCAATTGTTGTGGTCGGGAAAGGGGGAAGGGGGTTAAAAGCAACAATGAATTTAGAAGGCTGTGAAGTGGTGAATCAGAAGGTGAAGTGCTATTCCTGGAATTTACATGGAGCTTCATAATCGGAACAATATTGGAGGAAGACAGAGGTCAGAGTGGATGTGGAACAGAAAATTAAAATACCAAGTGACTGGAAACCTGGGATCCCCCTTGCAGACTGAATAGAAGTATTTCACAAAGCAGTGTCCTGATCTATGTGTGGTCTCCCAGCTACGAGGAGAGCCTGCAAGCAATATATTAACCTGAAGCAAGTGGGACAAAATCACAGGAAAGTGTGTTTAGGCCATTGCACAGGAGCATGGTAAAAGGGAAAGGATTGCATTTCCTCTGCATATTCTGATAAGATGTAGAGATGCCGGTGTTGGACTGGGGTAAACTCAGTAAGAGTCTGGCAACATCAATTTTAAATCCAACCGATTTATTTGATAGTAAATCTGCGAGCTTTCATCTTCGTCAGGCAAATGCAGTGTTCTGGTCTGCAGTAGCACACATATCAGCACAGACAGTCACAGATTGCTGATTAGAATGCAAATCCTTACACCTAACCTGCTATTTAAGTGTTAAAGTGGCTAACAATGTGGGTGAAGGGAACCCTGAGCATTGGTTAGAGAGATGTGCATTGTCTCCAGACAACAGATTTACTATCAAATAAATAGGATCCCCAGGGAATGCTTTCTTCTCTTGCAGATGCAAAGTTATTACAAATTGGACAAGAATTCTGTAGCTAAGTTTGCGGGACACAGACGTCACTAGCTCACCAACATTTATTGCCCATCCTTAACTGTTCTTGAATTGAATGACTTGCCAGGCCATTGCAAAGGGCAGTTTATACTCAACCACATTGCCGTGGATCTGGAGTCACGTGTAGGCCAGACCAGGTAAGGATGGCAGATTTCCTTCCCTGAAGGACATTAGTGAATTGGGTTTTTCCCACAATCAGCAATGGTTTCATGGTTATCATCAGACACTTTTTCCCTCACAATTTTACTGAATTCAAATTCCATCACCGGTCATGGCAGGATCTGAACACAGGTCTCCAGAACTTTTGGCTGAGTATCTGGATTAATAGTCAATGACAATATCACGAGGCCATCGCCTCCCTGCATTGTGGTTCTGTTAAGATTTTTTTTTGCAAAGATCTTTGCAAACCAGCAAGGGTAGAGCAGGAATACGCACAGGATCTGGATACGGGCAAGAATCCTCATTCCTCTGGGTCCCAGGCTGTTTGCACAACTCCATGACTTCATCCTGAAATAGTTTCCAGGAGTGGACCAGTTGAAAATGAAAGAGAAGCTGAAAGAACAGACCTGTTTGTGAAACTATGAGAAGCCAGGGTGAAAAGAAAGTCCCCCAAAGATTAATGATGGGCTGAAATGGCCAGAATGGTAATTTCATCCAAATACATTAACCAGTTTATTAAAAATAGTGCATTGGACAATGTGTTCTTCAGAGGGAAGTCCCAGAAGAAGAAGCAAAATATTTGATGAAGGAAGGATCTGTGATAACTTGGTCATCTCAGTTCATTCATCCAAATGTAAATGGAATATCCGCAGAGCTGAAGTTCAAACACAAAAATAGAACATTTGCTAGTTTGTGTTCATTTCTTGGTCATTGTTTCTGTTTCACATTTGAGCAGTGAAGCTGTGGAATGCCACAGAAACCTCTTGTTGTGTTACTGCTGCCTTTCCAGCTCCATCCCTGCCCAATTTCCAAAGACCACATGTTAGTTCTGGCTCAATGTGGGACTGTTTCTCAGACTCCGTTCCCATATCCAATGTCAGGCTCAGACTGGGGACGCTGCCAATTCCCAACCGCATTGATACTATCCGACAATGAGAAATAATACACACATTCAATATCAGCTGCTCTAAAATTAGATAAAAGTTGCTGCCTGAGCCCTGACCTCTCTACACCCACTCCAGCAACAACAGAGAAGCAGCCACTGCAGTAATAATACTGCGACTAAATATCACACAAGCAATTCCAGCCCAATACCCCTTCCAGCCCAATACCCAGAACCAATCACTGGCCTCCCTCCCTCTGTCACTTCGCCCAAAGTGCAGAGTGGCAGCGGGGCCCCCCTTAGGTCCCGGCCTCTTTGGCATTGCCCAATGCCCACTGAGCAGTGCCAAGAAGCTCCCAGGGTATTGCCACTTTGCCCCTTGAATTATGCCGGGAATCTAGGCTGGCATTGCCAAGGGATTGCCAAGAAACAAAACAAAGAACAACACAGCGCAGGAAACAGGCCCTTCGGCCCAACAAGCCTATGCCGCCATTTTAACATTCAGTGAGCGCCTCATTCCAATCCTTTTTCTATCTACGACTTTTGTCTACGCCTCTTGGACTCCACACTAAAGGGGTGAAAATTTAGAGAATTATAAGTGTGCCAGATTAAGGGAGGTCTAATTTAGGGACAATTTGTTAACAATAATCAGCCTAAAAGCACGTTTTTGGGGTGTGGGAGGAAACCGGAGCACCCGGAGAAAACCCATGCAAGCACGAAGAGAATGGGCCGTCCCCTTCACTCCAACGGGGTCAAGCCACCAACTCCTGCAAGTGGGAGGTATTGTAAACCTCACTGGAATGAAAACTCCCTGATGGTGGGAGAGAGGCGAGCAAGCCTGGAGATTTCGATCCCGGATCTGCTAATGCTATTTAAATTGTATTTAAGTTACATCTTGAACACATTAGGCAGCTCCGCGCCGATCTCTGGCTCAGTGTACTGGTTTCTGATTCCAAAATGTGGGTCCATGTTGGCATTGCTTTGTTTTAAATACAAAAGTGACCACAACAACTGTAACTCAATGCATCCCAACCAAAATCTTTCAGCTCTGTTTGCAGAACAAGGTTTAAGCCTCTGAAAATAAATGGTTTTAGTCCAATCAGAATCTCACAAATTGGCCAAAAATTAAACAATGAAAATAGACAAAATCAGAATGAGGGGCACACTGGATTAGAAGGCATCGCTCTCTGTTTCAGGCAAAATTACCCAACGAGAAAGGAACTTAAATTGTAACTGCATTACTATTAGTCATGTCTACTCAACAAAGAACTGAAAAATGAGGTGAATATTTTTATTTGTCAAAATAATGCACTTTACCTCCTCCCAGTGACTGTCTAGTTGGCTATCTACGACCCCACTGGAATCTCAATAAAGAAAGAGCTCTGGTTTAAACTGCAACACAAATAACTTGTATTTATATAGTGTCCTGCACTTAATAAAATATCCCAAACTGCTTCATATGAACATTATAAAACAAAATATGGCACTAACCACTTCCGTACATAAGGTTGAGAGGTGGGGGGGGCGGGGGGGTGTTGGTGGTGTAGGGCTTTGGGTTTACAAAGTGAAGACACATGGACCAATGGTGAAGTGATCAAAATGTGGAGATGTTGGCATTGGACTGGGGTAAACACAGTGAAAAGTCTGACAGCACCAAATTTAAGTCCAGCCAATTTATGACAAAGGCGCAAACCCCAAAGCTTGTGAGTTCACTATCAAATAAATTGGTTGGACTTAAACCTGGTGTTGTCAGACGTCCTTGAAGTGAGCAAAAGCAGGGATGTTCAGCATGAAGAGTTTCACGTGGCTTAGGTAAATCAGACACCATAAACAAGAACAATTAGCTTAAAGAATTCTGTGGCTCACAGGAGCTCTTGCAAGGATGAAATTTAAGTCCAGTCTGTCCCAAAGCTATGCCTCGTTGTTATAGCTACTGAAGGTAGTCACCATCCCAGATGAAACTAGACTGACTGAGTGGAGCATCATTGTGGTACAGAGGTTAGCACTGCTATTTCAGAGCGTCAGGGACCCAGGTTCGATTCCTGACTTGGGTCTGTGCGGAGTCTGAACATTTTCCCTGTGTCTGCGTGGGTTTTCTCCGACTGCTCCTGTTTTCTCCCATTATCTATAGATGAGTGGGTTAGGGAATTGACTGTGCTAAGTTGCCCCTTGGTGTCCCAAGGTGTGTGTTGGTTAGGTTAACCTGTGACCAATGTTCCTATTAAGCTTTGTGGCTTTGCAGACGCACAACCTGGAAAGTATCACAAAAGCTTCGTTACCTGCTAATTGATGAGTGTGCAAAGCCATGCAAAGTAACTTAAAAGGACCCCATATTGGAAGAAATACATCCATGCTCAATGATTTTAAAGGGAACATTACCCTTTCCTTATCACTTTACTGAATCCTTCTTCAAGATCTGCTTCCGATTTGCTTGTGAGATTGACCCACGTGTCTCCGAGGAGTGTTAGCTGAGTTTTGTGTCACGTATAATTCTATATCTGTCAGTTGACATTCCCACCAGCAGCCTTCAGCCCTGCCTCGTACTCACCCCCACGGTGAATTGTATTGAAGGTTGAAGACCTGTGAGCTCAGTGATGAAGAGAGTAGATTATATCAGCCAATGGCACTGACATTTGGACTGGAACAGCATGATATCAGGTGCCCCAGAGGTTAATCTGACTGTGAATGAATTAGGAAGAGAGAGCTCCGATCGCTGGGAAAGGAGACTGTGTTGGTAATGACTCAAATATAGAGCCCAGGGGAGTTTGTAGGCTTCTCCGAGAACAGAAACCAGATATTCAGCGGTGTGATAGCAGCTTTTATATTTATATAGTGTCCTGCACTTAATAAAATATCCCAAAAAATCTAAAATAAGATTCCCTTGGGTTTGTCTTTCCTGGTTAGGCAATTTAAATGATATGGGGGGGATTTTGAGGCTATACTCTTCACCTGTGGGAATAATGGTGCACACTCAAAATCCAGAGAGATGCATAAACCACAATGCCAGATTCCGAATTCTGATCTCCTCAGCCCCTCGCTAGTGAGGTGGCGTGAAGAATGCCATGGGACCTAAAGAAGGTCATTTTAATACATTATCATGTCATTAGCGAGCCCTCGCTCCAGGACCTCCCCACCACCGGATATTCAACAGGCGCCGGTGTGACATCATGCCATTCGCAACAGGTCTATATAAACGTGAACCTGGCACCTTCACCCCCTGAGGGGGGTCGGTGGGAAGTGGTCAGCTAGCTATCAAACTCCGGGTTGCTCGCTGAGCAGACGGCACAGGAGAAGATGAGAGGGAACACAGATAAATCCAATCCGGGTTGGGGATTGGGGTCTCAGAATCAGCAAATGCAGGTGGAAGCAATCCAGGAGAGTCACTTGAACACCTTCTCTTCCCTTCATATCAGGGTGCCCCTTGTTTTAAAGGGATTGTGAAGATGGGTATTCTGATGGGGCTTCCCATGCATTCCCAAGGGTGCAGAGGAGGTTTACCAGGATATTGCCTGGTATGGTGGGAAGGTCTTGTGAGGAAAGACTGAGGGATTTGAGGTTATTTTCATTAGAGAGAAGAAGGTTAAGAGGTGACCTAATTGAGACATATAAGATGACCAGAGGGTTAGATAGGGTGGATAGTGAGAGCCTTTTTCCTCAGATGGAGATGGATAACACAGGGACATAGCTTTAAATTAAGGGGTGGTAGTTATAGGAAGGATGTTTGAGGTAGATGCTTTACTCAGGGAGTAGTAAGGGCGTGGAATGTCCTGCCTGCAGCAGTTGTGGATTCGCCAAGTTTAAGGGTGTTCAAATGGGCAGTGGATAGGCATATGGATAACATTGGAATAGTTTAGGTTAGAGGGTCATAAAATTGGTTCCATTGGTCGGCGCAACATCAAGGGCCGAAGGGCCTGTACTGCGCTGTAATGTTCTACGTTCTATGTCCTCCTTCCTGGGTTCCTGTCCATCTCACAGCTGAGGGAGAACCGTAGTGGGGGCCAGGCCAGACAGTGGCAGGGTTGAAAACAAGAGACTCAGCGCTGGGGGTGAATGTGAGTTATTCCAAGTAGGGTCCGATGATGGGCTGGGCTGTCAGGGCAGAGTTGGGTGTTTAGGAAGGGGCTGCATCTCCCCTCAGGCAACCTGAGGAGCCTCGCGCCCAGGGGAAGGTGAGTGCGGTGTGATTGGAATGCACACTCAGGCAGCGGTGTGAGGACAGACGAGAGAGGCTGCCCGGCATTCCAATTGTCAGGGTACCAGCGCGTAACGGTGAATCTCAATGGGTGAACTCTCCTCAGCTCTGCAGCTCCTGTGACCCGGGAGAAATAGGGTGCCCTCTGGGAAGGAGCTGGATATGCTAATCGCTGGCCTCACCATTCAGATTTACCCCGTCTGCCACAAGAGGCAGACACCCCCCCCCACCCTCAGTCTGACTCTACCACAAAATGGTTTTAGCCAAACAGCACTATCACTTAGTGGAGGCCAATTTTTAACCCTTTGCAAGCCAATATCCCAGCATTGAACTGACAACAATACTGTAACACCTCACACAATAAGGGAAGTGGGTGAGATCCTTAATGAGTACTTTACATCAGTATTCACAAAGGAGAGGGACACGTTGATTGATGGTGTCTCGATGATAGTGGTAAATCCTCTAGAACATGTTATCATTATGAGGGAGGGAGTGTTAGGTGAACTAAAAAGCATTACGTTAGACAAATCCCCAGGGCCAGATGACACCCTGTGGGAAGTGGAAAAATTTTAAGAAATTCTGAATAGGTGCAGAAAAAAAATAGGGTTGTTGTAATGGGAGACTCTAACTTCCTTGGGGTGTTTTGGGAGGTGCTTAGGCCTGGGGGTCTGGACGGGGAGGAATTTGTAAAATGCGTACTGGAAGGTTCTTTGGAGCAGGATGTAGCTAGTGTGACTGGAGAAGGGGCAACAGTGGACCTAGTTCTGGGAAATGAGCCTGGCCAGGTGGTCAAACTTTCAGTCGGGGAACATTTGGCAAATAGTGATCTTAACCTGGCACACAGATAATTCCCTAAATTTGCACCTCTTTATTGTGGAATCCACTAGAGATAGACAAAAACGTCGACAATCGACGGAAGACTTGAATCAGGCACTTACTGGATGTTGAAATAGGTGGCCCAGGCTTATAGGGCCAAAGGGCCATTTTCCTGTGTTGTGCTGTTCTTTGTTCTTTGACATCTATCCCAGATTACTAAGGGAGAGAAGAGAAGAAATTGCTGGGCTTTTAATAGAAATCTTTGTTTCCTCATTGGCCAAAGATGAGGTCTCAGAGGATTGGAGGAGAGCCAGCATTATCCCGTTATTTAAGAAAGTTAGCAAGGATAACCCGGGTAAGTATAGGCCACTGAGCTTAACATCAATGAGAGTAAAATTGTTGGAGAAAATTCTTAGGGATAAGATCTAAACACATTTAGAACTGAATGATCTTATTAGTGCTAGACAGCATGGTGTTGCATGATGTCACATCTCACTAATTTGATTGAGTTTTTTGAGGAGGTGACAAAAATGATTGATGAGGGAAGGGTTGTGGATGTTGTCTACAGGGATCTTAGTAAAGCATTTGACAAGATTCCTTCATGGCAGCCTGGTGCAAAAGGTTAAATCCCACAGATGAACTAGATAAGTGGATTCAGAACTGGTTTGTCCATGGAGGATGATGGTGGAATGGAGGTCTGTGATCACTGATGTTCCTCAGGGATCAGTGCTGGGACCTCTGTTATTTGTAATGTATATAAACGATTTGGAAAAAAACCTAGCTGGTCAGATTAGCAAATTTGTGGATGATACTAAGATTGGTGGAGTTACAGATAGTGATGAAGGTTGTCAGAGAATGCAGTAGGATACGGATAGGCTGAAAAGTTGAGCGGAAAAATGACAGATAGAACTTAATCCGGACAAATACGAGGTGATGCATTTTGGTAGATCTAATTCATGTTATAATATAAAATAAAATAAATAGCAGAACTACCAAGAGCATAGACACACAGGGGTTGGGGTGTACAGGCCCACAGATCATTAAAATTGTCAGCACAGGTGGAAGGCTTGCTCTCATTGGCCAGGACATTGAGTATAAAAGTTGACAAATTATGCTATAGTTACATAAAACATTTGGAATACTGTCTCTAATCCTGGTCACCACACTACCAGAAGAGTGTGGAGGCTTTGGAGGGAGTATAAAAAAGGATGGAGGGTGTTTGCTTTGAGGAGAGGTTGAATAAATAGGGATTGCTGTCCCTGGAAAGATGAAGGCTGAGGGGCTGATAGAAATTTATAAAATCATGAGAGACCTCAATAAGGTGAACAGTTAGAAGCTTTTTCCCCAGGGCAGAAATGACAATTATAAGGGGCACGATTTCAAGAGGGAAAGGTTTAGTGGGGAGGTGCGGAGGAAGTTTCTTTATATAGAGGGTAGTGGTGGCCTGGAGTGCACTACCAAGTGAGGTGGTTGAGGAAGATGAGTAAGTGACATTTAAGATTTACCTGGATAGACACACGAACAGGAAGGGAATAGAGGGATACAGGTGGTCTCGAAAGGACAATGTGATTGGTGCAGGCTTGGTGGGTTAAAGGGCCTGTTCCTCAGCTGTACTGCTGTTTGCTGTTTGTGTAACACTGATGTGCCCCCAATGCAAGGTGTGATGGTGATGCCATGGGCAGAGAACAGAAGCCATTGGCTGGACTCTGTGGGAGAGAGATGATGACTTGCATTGAGGACAGAGCGATGGTCCTCTCATCCTCAGTGAGGTGTCTGATTCCTGCCTGACACAGAGTTTCACACTTCCTGCCACCGAATGGTCTTATCACAGGGCTTAGAAGCACAGTGTCAGCTACGACAAGCCCACCAACTCAGGGGTCCTGGTGTTCCCCCAGGTGGGCAGCTTGACAGCACCTCGGCATCCCCTGGCCTCGGGATCTCTGGAGAACACTGTTAGACATGACAGGGGAGCGTTTTGTTGGGGGGAGAAGAGAGTTTGTCCTTCCATGGATGAGGGTTAGAGGTGGGATCTAGAGGGTGGGGTGGCATGCCAACCACAGCACCCCCTCGTTGCATCAGTGGTGTGGGAGGAACATCGCACTGCCATGCTCACACTCCACAGAGGCTCTGGGAGAGCATGATGGCTACCCTAAGCTTGGTGGCACAGACAGACAGAATGGGTGAATGAAATGAAATTTAATGCGAAATGGTAAAAACATAATGGTGATTATGTACACTGGCACCTATAATCACCCGTGCCCACTAAGTCTCTGGTTTCTTCACCTTCCTCGCCCTCACAGCAAGGTGTATCCCGGGAATCTACACTGAGGTTGATGACTTCTATGCACTTCTGCTTGAAATGACCTTGACGAGTGTCCCCTGGGGGAACTCGAACCTTGAGGATCCAGGTTTGCTTCTGGTCTGCACAGATGCCCTCTTCTGTGTCTGGGGGTAGAGGCGTGTCACTCACAGAGAGGGTGGCATCAGATAGGTTTAGGATCCCCAGGCTGTGCTTCCTCTTCCCTTCACGTTCCGGGAATCCTTATTCTCCTTCCTAGGATGGAGGGGCAGCTGGAGTGAGGTCTAGAAACCCCACTGTCCTCTGGCATTGACACTCGTGGATTCATGAAATAAAACACAAAGAGACGGTACAAAACATGACAGGACAGATGGTCTGAGATGTGTTTGTTTCAACGCAAGGAGTATGACAGGGAAGGTGGATGAATTTAAAGCTTGGATTACTACATGGAGCTATATGATGTTGTGGCAATTATGGATACTTGGATGAAAGAAGGGCAGGATTGGTAGTTTAGCATTCCAAAATTTCAATATTTCAGACGAGATAGAGAGGTTAACAAAAGGAGTGGGAGTGTTGCTTTACTGATTATGGGGATTGTCACAACCGAGTCTGGGAAAGTGTAGATAGCTTAAGTCATGTTGAGATCAAAAAAAAGAGGGGTTCTTGAGAAACATTAAGGTAGACAAGTCCCTAGGGATGGGATATATCCCAGAATACTGAGAGAGGCAAGGAAGGAAATTGGTGGGGTTTTGACAGAAATCTTTATATCCTCACTGGCTACAGGGGAGGTCCCAGAGGATTGGAGAATAGCCAATGTTGTTGCTTTGTTTAAGAAGGGTAGCAAGAATAATTCAGGTAATTACAGGCAGCTGCTGAGCCTTACATAAGTGGTAGAGAAATTATTGGAACAGATTCTTCGAGACAGGGTTTATTCCCAGTTGGAAATAAGGGGACGTACTAGTGAGAGGCAGCATGGTTTTTGTGAAGAGGAAGTCATGTCTCATGAACTTGTTTGAGTTTTTCGAGGAAGTGATGAAGATGATTGATGAGGATAGGGCAGTGGCTATTGTCTACATGGATTTCAGTAAGGCCTTTGACAGGGTCCCTCATGGCAGACAGGTGCGGAAGGTGAAGTCGATGGGATCAGAGGTGAGCTGGCAAGGTGGATACAGAACTGGATCGGTCAAAGGAATCAGAGGGTAGCATTGGAAGGGTGTGTTTCTGAATGGAAAACATCCATAAAGAGAGAAAAGAGCTGACATTTTGAGTCCAGGTGACCCTTTGTCAAAGCTTTTATCCATTAGGATAGAATTCAGGAACAGAAGTGATGCAATCAGACTGTTGGGTCATACTACAAACCTCCCAACAGCCAGCGTGAAGTGGAGGAATTGATATGTCAACAGGTTACGGGAAGATGTAAAAACAACAGGGTTGTCGCGATGGGAAAATTTAACTTCCCCGACAAAGAGTTTGTTCAGTGTGTCCAAGAGTACTTCTTGAGCAAATATGTAGATAGTCCAACTTGGGAAGAGGCTTTCTTAGACCTGACTCTGGGAAATGAGCCCAGATAGTTATTGTTGTCTCAGCGGGGGACCATTTTGGGAACAGTGATCACAATTCTATAAATTTCAAAATACATGTAAAAAAGGATAGAAGTAGTCCCAGAGTGAAAGTACTAAATGGGAGGAAAGGCTAACTATGACAGTATTAGACTGGAACTAGGGAATATAGACTGGAGGTGGTTATTCGAGGGTAATTCCATATCCGATATGTGGGATCTTTTAAAAGTCAGTCGTTAACAATTCAGTACCAGTGCGTTCCTGTAAAAATGAAGAATAAAGATGGCAAGAAAGATGGTGAAAAAGTGAAAAAGAAGAAGGAGGCATACATACATTTCAAGAAATTGACAACAGATAAGGTTTGTTGAAGTTGTACAAGATATTAATAAGGTCACACTTAGAACATAGAACATAGAACATTACAGCACAGAACAGGCCCTTCGGCCTTTGATGTTGCTCCGACCACTATGGACAATTCTCTTCACCCTATTATAGAAAGGATGTTATGAAACTAGAAAGAGTGCAGAAAAGGTTTACTAGGATGCTGCCAGGGCTTGATGGTTTGAGTTATAAGGAGATTTTTTTTTTCCCTGGAGTGTAGAAGCTTTAGGGGTGATCTTATAGATGTCTATGGAATAATGAAATTATTAGATAAGGTAGATAGTCAACATCTTTTCCCAAAGGTAGGGGAGTCTAAAACTAGAAGGCATTCTTTAAGATGATGGGGAGAGATACAAAAAGGTCCAGAGGGGCAATTTTTTCATACAGACGGTGGTGAGTATCTGGAACGAGCTACCAGAAGCAGTAGTAGAGGTGGGTACAATTTTGTTTTTTAAAAAGCATTTAGATGGGTTAGATGGCTATACTGGGAAATAGGTCAAATGTGGGCAATTGGGACTAGGTTAGTGGTAAAAACTTGGCAGCATAGAGAGTTGGGCTGAAGGGCCTGTTTCCATGAGGTAAGCCTCTATGACTCCAAGATTCTTGAGGAGTACAAAGAGAGCAGGAAAGACCTTAAACAGGATCTTAAGAGTCTAAAAGGGGCCATGAAATGTCCTTGAAAGGCAGGATTAAAGAGAATCCCAAGTTTTTTATGTGCTATAAGGAAGATGAGGGTAACTAAGGAGAGAATAAGTCCACTCAAGGGTATTTATGTGTGGAGCCGATGAGGTGGGTAAAATCCTTAATGAGTACTTTGCATCATTATTCACAAAGAAGGAGGGTGTGGTGAATGGGGAGTGTAGAAATGAGGGTGTTGATATTCTTGGACATATTGAGATAACAAGGGAGGTTGGAGGTTTTGAAAAACATGAAGATGGACAAGTCCCCAGAGCCAGATAGGGGCCTTCCCAGAATACTGAGAGAGGCGAGGGAAGAAATTGCTGAGGTCTTAGCTAAAATCTTTATGTCCTCTTTAGCCACGGGTGAAGTACCAGAGGATTGGAGAGTAGCTAACATTGTTCCTCTGTTTAAGAAGGATAGAAGAGACAATCCAGGAAATTACAGGTCTGTGAGCCTTACACCAATAGTGGGGAAATTATTGGAAAAGATTCTTAAGGACAGGATGTACTCAGATCTGGAAGAGAATAGGCTTATTAGTCATAAGCAACATGGTTTTGTGATGGGGAGATCATGTCTCACAAACTTGATTGAGCTTTTTGAGGAAGCGAAAAGAGAAATTGACCAGGGCAGGACAGTAGATGTTGTATACACAGACTTTAGTAAAACCTTCGATAGTCTTCGTCATGGCAGGCTGATACAGAAGGTGAAGTCACATGGGATCCAAGATGAGATGGTAAAATGGACACAAAACTGGCTTGAGCATAGAAAGCAGAAGTAAAAGTGGAAGGGTACTTTTCTAACTGGGGCTGTGACGAGTGGTGTTCCACGAGGTTCAGTGCTGGGGCCTCTGTTGTTTGTAATATATATAAGTGATTTGGAGGAAATATAGGTGGTCTGATTAGTAAATTCGCAGCTGATACAAAAATTGTGGGAGTAGCAGATAGTGAGGAGATAGTCAGAGGATATAGCAGGATATAAATCAGCTGGAGACCTGGGCCAAAAGATGCAGATGGAATCACAAATGTAAGGAGATGCAATTTAGAAAGTCCATTGCAGAAGGTACATATATAGTAAATGGTAGAGTCCTTAGATATATTAGCATACAGAGGGATCTAAGTGTGCAGATCCATAGTTTCCCGAGGGTGGCAACTCAGGTGGACAAGATGGTCAAGAAGGCATGTGCCATTCTGACCTTCATCAGTCAGGGCTTTGGCTATAGGAATTGGAAAATGATGTTGCAGCTATATAAGACTTTGGTCAGGCCGCATTTGGAGTATTGTGTACAATTCTGGTCGCTACAGTACTAGAACAATGTTGATGTATTGGAAAGGGTAGAGAAGGGATTTACCAGGATGTTGCCTGGTTTGATGTATATAGACTATGAGAAAACAAAACATGAATTGTTTTTGTTGGAGTGTTAGAGGACGAGGGGGAAGCTGATAGTGCTTTACAAGATTATGACAGGTTTGGATAGAGTGGATAATCAGAGCCTTTTTCCCAGGATTGAAGGGTCAATTACTCGGGGGAATAGGTTGAAAGTGAGAGAGGGGCAATTTTAAAAAAATATGTAAGGGGCAAATTTTTCACACAGAGAATGGTGAATGTTTGGAACACGCTGCTGGAGGGGGTGGTTTGCAGATTCTATAACAATGTTCAAGAGACATTTGGATAGATACATGGATAGGCAGCGAATAAAAGGATATAGACCTTGTACAGGCAAGAAAATATTAAATTATGGATGCATCTGTGTCAGAACAGAGTTGGTGGGCCGAAAGGCCTGTTCCTGTGCTGTTCTGTTCTTTGTTTTTGATTCCCACAAGTGCCTGCACTGTGCAGTTGAAACTCGGTATCCTGGAGCTCACATCTCAGACATAGAAGTTTTGAGCTAAGCAATGGTAAAGACATGTCCTGTCATGGAGTGCTCACTTGCACCAATATCTGCATTGTGTTCGCCCGATCGCAGTGTTGGCCTCAGTGCGCTGGAGTGATGGTACCATCTCCTCAGAAAGAAGGCAATTGGACTTTACAAGTTGGCCTTGCCATCTAAGGAGAGCTGCTGCCATCTCTTCCTGATACTCCTGACTCTGTCTTTGCAGCTCCAGCAGCTGTAGGACACCGGCCCAGGAGCGTATATCAGCAAGGAGCTCAGCAGGGTCCTGGGATCCAGCTTCCCTCCAAGTGCCAGTTGCCTGGGATATCCCGACCTCCCTTCTGCCAGGTGGAAGGAATTAAAACCTCTTCCAAAGTCTCTGATTTTCTCAAACTGAAAATGCCAACGCTGCCAAGTGGGAAGCCTTGTTATTGCGGTGTGCCCAGCTGGCACTTCTCCATACCTGCTCCCATTTATAACCAGAAATGAAACCCTTCCTCCAGCAGCAGTGCCACACTCCACCAGGTAAGTGTTCATTCAGCAAGTGCCCTGGAGTCTCAGCTCCTTCAGCGTTCTCACCCTGGAGAATGATGGCTCCATTGTCTATGAAGAATATGAAGACTTAGTTGTCACCACTTGTACCTGCTGCTAGCCCCATAATGAGAATGGCCACTTGCTTGAACAAGCCAAGAAAATTGCCATGTATTAACATTAGACATTAAAAATTTCTTTCTTTTTATTTCTTTAATTTATTATTTCTTTGTCTCAGCTCCTTGTGCACTGATGGGAGTTAGCTCCAGTTACGATGCTGATAGAATTAATACACTCATATGGAACAAGGCTACCCAAGAGAAGTGAACTTCATATCACCTTTACCAGATCAATTAGAGATGGCCAATGAATGCTAGATTTGACAGGGATATCCATATCATATAAGAAAAATCAACATCACGTTGCCAGCTATAAAGACCTGATGTTAAGATACTAGAACAAAGAAACAAAGAACAAAGAACAAAACAGCACGGGAAACAGGCCCTTTGGCCCAACGAGCCCACGCTGCCACCTCGATGTTCCCACCTCTACCCGTGATCCCTGTCTATGTTTATAGATCTATGGATTAAAAACCAAATTTGAGACAATTTAGGGAGAATTTATTACACCAATCAGCCTAAGAACACATCTTTGGGATGTGGGAGGAAACCGGAGCACCCGGAGAAAACCCACGCAAGCACAGGGAGAATGTGCAAACTCCCACAGACACAGGCCCAAATCCATGTATCTGCACAGCACAGCTATAGTCACTGAGCTGTCGTGTTGCCCATCAACTGGTCTAGTTCAAGTGTACAGTAACGACGTGAAACACTAGGATACTCTTGAAAAAAATCCAAGAGCAGCCCTCTCAGAACTCATTGTGTGTATGCCCCTTGTTAGACAATAAGGTGGACCAAAGCACCTGTAGGATACCATCTTATCCAGTCTGTTAGCAGTTCTTTGCTGACAGAGTGAAATGTATTTGCGATTGTCTTATCTTTCTCTCTGAGGTCCCAACTTTACTAAAAAAAAATCAATGTGAAGTGAATTCTGTTATTTATAAACCAGCTTGATCTGCCTGCAGCGTCGGAAAGCTAAATGATCTCCCCATTCCCACACTGTCTGTGATCCCACTCAGAGTATTGAATTTGTGACAAATATGGACAAAATTGTTGCTCTGAATTCCGTCCCCTGAGATGAAATTATTCTCGCCCACCCAAGTGATCAGTGCAGCTGCTGAGGAGGAGAGGACAGATATGTCCCCTTAGGGTAAGGATCAAACTTGAACCTCAAGAGCCAACAATCGTGTCCAGTTGTGTTCAGTGTGTGCCTCCCAACAGGCCTCACCCTGACTGTGACAGCTACAACTCAGTAATGAAAATGTTATTTGGTTTTTAATCCATAGATCTATAAACATTGACAGGGATCATGGGTAGAGGTGGGAACATCAGGGTGGCGGCATGGGCTCGTTGGGCCGAAGGACCTGTTTCCCATGCTGTTTTGTTCTTTGTTCTTTGTTACTCATCGACAATGATGAAATGTCTATCCCAGTGAAAAGGTGGCAAAAATCAGCTTTGGGTCTCTGACATAGTGGGCAGAATTTTATTGCCCCATGAGCCATGGAAATCGGAGTGGGTGGTGGGTGAAACATGGAAAAGTTTGTTGATCTCAGATGGGATTTTATGGTTTCAGGACAAGTGAGGTTGTAAAATCCGGCCCACAGGCTCTTACCGATTGCAAATACTTATTTCCAGCTTGCATGAAGTTTCTAGAACAAAATTTCAAGATCCACAAATGTCAAGCCATGAACAGTGAGGGATCTGGTTCCAGTTCTCTCCATCTACAAAGAATTCTGCAGCATTGGAACAAACCGTTCAGCTCAGATATTGTGCCAGTGCTTACACATTAATCCATTAACATTTATTAACATAGCCTTCCATTCCATTGTCCTTCTGCTATGTGACAACTTTGCCAGCTTTCCAACAACAACAAGGTATAGTTGCTTTGCTGAGAAGTATTATCCTGAGCTAGTATTCACAGTCTCGCTGATGAAGGTTATTGTTAAAGCCAAAAGACTTGAGACTTGATCCAGACATCAAATCAATTTTAAGGGAGCACGGCATTTCAAAGGACAAAGAAAATAACAGCACAGGAACAGGCCCTTCGGCCCCTCTAAGGCTGCACTGACCATGCTGCCCGACTGAACTAAAGTCCGGGGACATTTCCCTCTATTTCCATCTCATTCATGTACTTGTCAAAATGCCCCATAAAAGTTCCTGCTGTATCCCCTTCCAATACCTCTCCCGGCCATGAGTTCCCACCACCCTCAGTGTAAACAATCTGCCTCATACATCTCCTTTAAACCTTGCCCCTCGCACCTTAAACCTATGACCCCTAGTAGGTGACTCTTCCACCCTGGGAAAAAGCTTCTGACTATCCACTCTGTCCATGTCTGTGATAATCTTGTAGACTTCTATCAGGTCTCCCCTCAACTTCTGTTGTTCCAGTGAGAACAAATCAAGTTTCTCTAACCTTTCCTCATAGCTAATGCCCCCCAAGTCAGGCAACATCCTGGTAAATCTTTTCTGTCCTCTCTCCAAACCCTCCACATTCTTCTGGTAGTGTGGCAACCTGAATTGAACACTGTATTCCAAGTATGGTCTCACTGAGGTTCTATAATGCGTCAACATGACTTGTCAATTTTTAAACTCATTACCATGGCCAATGAAGGCAAGCATGACACATGCCTTCTTGACTACCTTCTCTACCTGCATTGCTACTTTCAATGACCTGTATACCTGTACACCCAGATCCCTCTGCCTATCAATATTCCTAAGGGTTCTGCCATTTGCTGTATATTTCCATCTGTATTAGACTTCCAAAATGCATTATCTCACATTAAACTCCATCTGCCATCTCTCCGCCCAAGTCTCCAGTTGATCTACATCCTGCTCTATCCTCTGATGGTCCTCATCGCTATCTGCAAATCCACCAATCTTTGTGTCATCTGCAAACTTACCAATCAATTCAGTTATGTTTTCTTCCAAACCAGTTTTATACACATATTACATTGGGCCGAAGGACCTGTTTCCCGTGCTGTTTTGTTCTTTTGTTTTGTACAACCAGCAAAGGTCTCAGCAATTACTCCAAAGGAACACCTCTTTGTGATGTGGAGATGCCAGCGTTAGACTGGAGTAAACACAGTAAGAAGTCTCACAACATCAGGTTAAAGTCCAACAGGTTTATTTGGTAGTAAACACCACTAGCTTTTGGGGCTCTGCCCCTTCGTCAGGTGAGTGGGGAGTTTTGATCACAAACAGGGCACACTCAGTTTACAGAATACTGATTAGAATGTGAGGCTTTACAGATATTTGAGTGTTAAAGGTACAGACAATCTGAATGGAGATAGCATTAAGCATAGGTTATTGTCTCCAGACAGGACAGGAAGTGAGATTTTGCTAACCCAAGCAAGCCATGGGGGTTACAGATAGTGCAACATGAACTCAAGATCGCGGTTGAGGCTGTCCTCATGTTGCAGAACTTGGTTATCAGTCTCTGCTCAGCAGCTCTGCGCTGTGGTGAAGGCCGCCTTGGAGAACGCTTACCCGAAGATCAGAGACTGAATGCTCGCGACCACTGAAGTGTTCGCCAACAGGAAGAGAACAGTCTTGTGCCACTTGTCACAGCCCTCCATTCAGAAACATACTCTTCCACTGCTACCCTCTGTTTTCTATGACCGAGCCAGTTTTGTATTCACCTTGCCAGCTCATCTCTGATCTCATGCGACTTCACCTTCTGCACCAGTCTGCCATGAGGGGCCTTGTTAAAGGCCTTACTGAAGTCCATGTAGACAACATCCACTGCCCTACCCTCATCAATCATCACCAATTCTATTCAGGTTGAAGAGGTGATTTATATAGATACACATATGAAGAGGCAACTCTTCCCTCAAAATGACAGACTGTTACTTCTGGCAAGAAAACTGACATGTCTTACGACTCCCTACAATCAGGGGGTCATGCTTCACACTGTCATACAGGGAGGCAGGGGTCTCACACGCCAGCAAACCCCTGCTGAACTGAGATTAGGCGCCATCTTTAAAGGATGCCCCAATCAGACCATCCCCAGCCCACCACAGAAGCCTCAAAGGCACCCCTTCCCTTCCCTCCCCATCCCTGATCAATGTCACTACTTCTCTCTCCTCCCCCATCCCTCAAATCATCATCCCTTCCTTCCCTTCTGCCAATCGTTGGCCCCCTCCCCCTCCCCAATCATTGGCCCTCTGTCCTCCACGAAGGATCTTAAAGAATCAATGAACCCTACAGTGCACACAGAGGCCCTTCGGCCCATCGAGTCTGCACTCAACACAATCCCACCCAGGCCCTATCCCCATCTCCCTAGGTATTATACCCATTAATCCCTGGACACTAAGGGCCATTTCTTAGCATGGCCAATCAACCTAACCTGCACATCTTTGAACTGTGAGGTGAAACCGGAGTACTCCACCCTCCCCCCACACTCTCCCCATCCTCCCCCCTCCCACGCAGTTACGAGGAGAATGTCCAAACTCCACACAGACAGCGACCTGAGGCCAGGGATCGAACCCAGTACACTGGAGCTGTGAAGCAGCAGTGCTAACCATTGTGCTACTATGCCACCCAAGGCATTGCTAAGAGACAGTGCCGGGGGCATTGCCAGGCCACTGCCAGGCTGCATCCCACTCACCCAGAGGGTTATTCTCACCTTTATGCCCCTGGGGAGATCAGCACAACCTGTTGTAAGTGATGCTGGCATAATATCATGCTGGTGTCTATTGAATATCCAGTGAGGATGGTAATCCTGGAGAGAGCACTCGCGAATGATGCTAACATATTAAGAATAGCGTCCTTTGGTCCCATAGCGTGTTTCATGTCACTCCGTCGGTGGGAGGCTGGGAAGATCGGAACTCAATAACTCATCAGTGTGAATTACGCTTCCCGGATTTTGTGCTTGCACCGCCATTCCCACAGACAGAGACAGCTACCTCAAAATCACCCCAAAGATCACTGTACCACAACTGGAAGAACTGTAGAAAGTTCTCCAAGGGACCTGGCCAATATCCATTCCTCACCCTACAGAACCCAAAGCAGATTAACCAGCTGTAAGGCTCAGCTCATTAAATTGAGTGAGGGAGAGAGAGTAGGGAGAGGGTGGGGAGTGGGTAGGATGAGGAAGGGAAGAGATGGGGAGGAGGGTGGGGAGTGGGCAGAGGGAGGGTGGGGAGAGAGTTGGGGAGAGAATAGGGGGAAGGGTGGAGAGAGAATGGGGAAAAGATAGGAAGGGAGTGTGGGAGTGGGCAGGGGGAGGGTGGGGAGAGAGTGGGGGAGAGAGCAGGAGAAGGCCAATGGCCAGAACATTTGTATAAAGTCTGACTCGGAAGCAGGTGAAATTGTGTGGGAAGGCATTGAGCATCCTGACATCGTTGTGTGTTTGTGCGATATTCCAATCAGGGGACACGAGCAGGATTCGGAAACCGCTGGGAATCAGGAAGGCAATTTAAAACAATTAACCAGCAATTACCTGGGATTTCACGTTACCCGTCTGCCTCTACAGTTGGCGGGCTGGCTGATTGGCCAGACGACCTTTATATTTAAGATGCAACCTGGATCCAGGGCAGGGTGAAAGGTCAGGGCTGAAATAAAATGAATGAATGTGTCTGGGGATTGAGGCCTGGGTATGATTCTGCTGCTGAGGCATTGTTTTAGCATTCACAGGCCTGCAGCTCGATGGCACAGCTCACCCTGAGACTGGCACCCTGACAGAACTCATTCAAAATGCCAACACACACGCTCCCTTTCCTCGGTATCCGTCGTCTCCCCACCCTTCCCCCTGCTCTCTCCCTCACTGTCTCCCCATCCTCCCCCCCACTCTGTCCTCACTTTCTCCCCATCCTCCCCCACTCTGTCCCTCACTTTCTCCCCGTCCTCCCCCCCTCTCTCTGCTCTCCCGCACTTTACCCCACTCTCTCCCTCACTCTCTCCCCACCCTCCCTCTGCTCTCTTTCTCACTCTCTCCCACTCTCTCTCTCTCTCACTGTCCCCCCATCTTCCCCCCCAACTCTTTCCCTCACTCTCTCCCCACCATTCCCCTGCTCTCTTTTTCTCACTCCTTCCCCAACCTCCCTGCTTCTCCCTTACTGTCTCCCCATCCTCCCCCCACTCTGTCCCTCACTCTCTCCCCACCGTCCTCCAGGTCTCTCCCTCACTCTCTCCTCGCTCTCTTCTCCTATCCTCTCCCTACCCTCCCCCTCCCTCCCCACTCTCCCTGCCCATTCTCCACCCTCTCTACCACCCTCTCACCATTCTCTTCCCACCTCCCCCTGCTCTGTCTCTCTCACTCTCTTCCCATTCTCTCCCTGCCCACCGCCCCATCCTCCCCACCACCCTCTCTCTATTCTCTCCCCACTCTCTCCTTATTCTCTCTCCACCCTCTCTCTATTCTCTCCCCACTCTCTCCTTATTCTCTCCCTATTCTCTCCCTATTCTCTCCCCACTCTCTCTCTATTCTCTCCCTATTCTCTCTCCACCCTCTCTCTATTCTCTCCTTATTCTCTCCCTATTCTCTCCCTATTCTCTCCCCACCCTCTCCCTATTCTCTCCATATTCTCTCTCTATTCTCTCTCCACCCTCTCTCTATTCTCTCCCCACTCTCTCCCTATTCTCTCCCCACTCTCTCCCTATTCTCTCTCACCCTCTCTCTATTCTCTCCCACCCCCACCTCCCCACCCTCTCCTATTCTCTCCCCACTCTCTCCATCTCTCTCCTATTCTCCCCATTCTCTCCCCACTCTCTCCCTATCTCTCCCCACCCTCTCCCTATTCTCTCTCCACCTCTCCTATTCTCTCCCTATTCTCTCTCCACCCTCTCTCTATTCTCTCCCATCTCTCCCTCTCTCCTATTCTCCCCCCCCCACCCCCCCCATTCTCTCCCTATTCTCTCTCCACCCTCTCTCTATTCTCTCCCCACTCTCTCCCTATTCTCTCCCCACCTCTCCCACCATTCTCTCCCACTCTCTCCCTATTCTCCCCACTCTCTCCCTATTCTCTCTCCACCCTCTCCTATTCCTCCCCACTCCTCCCATTCTCTCTCCACCCCTCTCTCTATTCTCTCCCCACTCTCTCCTTATTCTCTCCCTATTCTCTCCCTATTCTCTCCCCACTCTCTCTCTATTCTCTCCCTATTCTCTCTCCACCCTCTCTCTATTCTCTCCTTATTCTCTCCCTATTCTCTCCCTATTCTCTCCCCACCCTCTCCCTATTCTCTCCATATTCTCTCTCTATTCTCTCTCCACCCTCTCTCTATTCTCTCCCCACTCTCTCCCTATTCTCTCCCCACTCTCTCCCTATTCTCTCTCCACCCTCTCTCTATTCTCTCCCCACTCTCTCCCTATTCTCTCCCCACTCTCTCCCTATTCTCTCTCCACCCTCTCCTATCTCCCCCACTCTCTCCCTATTCTCTCTCCACCCTCTCTCTATTCTCTCCCCACTCTCTCCCTATTCTCTCCCCACTCTCTCCCTATTCTCTCTCCACCCTCTCTCTATTCTCTCCCCACTCTCTCCCTATTCTCTCCCCACTCTCTCCCTATTCTCTCTCCACCCTCTCTCTATTCTCTCCCCACTCTCTCCCTATTCTCTCCCCACTCTCTCCCTATTCTCTCCCCACCCTCTCTCTATTCTCTCCCCACTCTCTCCCTATTCTCTCCCCACTCTCTCCCTATTCTCTCTCCACCCTCTCCCTATTCTCTTCCCCACTCTCTCCCTATTCTCTCATCCACCCTCTCTCTATTCCTCTCCCCCACTCTTCCCTATTCTCTCGTCCCTCTCTTCCCTATTCTCTCCCCACTCTCTCCCTACTTCTCTCCCTACTTCTCTCTCTCCACCCTCTCTCTATTCTCTCCCCCACTCTCTCCCTATTTCTCTCCCCACCTCTCTCCCTATCTCTCTCCCACACTCTCTCTTTCTCTCCACTCTCTCCTATTCTCTCCCACTCTCTCCCTATTCTCTCTCCACCCTCTCTCTATTCTCTCCCCACTCTCTCTCTATTCTCTCCCCACTCTCTCCCTATTCTCTCTCCACCCTCTCTCTATTCTCTCCCCACTCTCTCCCTATTCTCTCCCCACTCTCTCCCTATTCTCTCTCCACCCTCTCTCTATTCTCTCCCCACTCTCTCCCTATTCTCTCCCCACTCTCTCCCTATTCTCTCTCCACCCTCTCTCTATTCTCTCTCCACTCTCTCCCTATTCTCTCCCCACTCTCTCCCTATTCTCTCTCCACCCTCTCTCTATTCTCTCCCCACTCTCTCCCTATTCTCTCCCCACTCTCTCCCTATTCTCTCTCCACCCTCTCTCTATTCTCTCCCCACTCTCTCCCTATTCTCTCCCCACTCTCTCCCTATTCTCTCTCCACTCTCTCCCTATTCTCTCCCCACTCTCTCCCTATTCTCTCTCCACCCTCTCTCTATTCTCTCCCCACTCTCTCCCTATTCTCTCCCCACTCTCTCCCTATTCTCTCTCCACCCTCTCTCTATTCTCCTTCGTCTATTCTCATCGTTCTCCGTCTCGCCCAACCAATGGTGTCTATTCTCTCACCTATTTCTCTCTCCATACCCTCTTCCTCCTCAGCCAGCATGCGTAACAAGACATTGTTTAATTTTAGAAAAACTACTCTATAATTTTATTAAATATAAATACAAAAGCAACACAAAATCTATAAAAAATTAATAATATACAAAATTATCCTATAAAAAAAAATATACAATAAAACTCTCTAAACATTAAAAAAAAAAAAAATAAAAGAAAAAAAAACAATAATATAAACACCCCAAACCCTCTCTCCTCTGTAAACACATCTTACAACCTGCTCTCGTGAAGGGTAAGGGGAGGGA